>OY747719.1:23619146-23951646 GCA_963556495.2 Valencia hispanica
CGTCCTACTCGGGTCTGTCACCGCGGTCATTTATGCTGGGAACCTAATCTGCCCTGGAGCAGGCTAGGTTCTAAGATTAGAGGTCAAGAGAATTAAGCACACCTCTTAACCAATCAATACCCGGAGGCCAATGAAAGGGTAAACAGATAGTAGCGCAAAAACATTTCCTTTTTATTCTAAGAGAGTTATTAGATGTGATTATGTACCTAAACCAGAGACCGATTATTCTGAGGTTTGTTTCTGTTAGAAGCGGAAGATATATAAGTAGAATCAAGTGTTTCATAGTTAAAATTCCCATTTCTGAAATTATGTCAATTTTATTTTTTTATATCTGAGGGTAGAACGCATCATAACCTTCAAATTGTTTTATGTGGTTCTCGTAGAGTTGGTGTTAAAAATCAAAAATCAACTATAACACAGCTTCCTTAGAGTCTGGATAGCAGAAGCCAAATCTAGACATAAACATAAACATGTCATAAACAGAGAGAATCAATAAATTGATATAATTGAAATGTTGCCCAGCCCTACATTGAGATTGAAGATCCCCTAAGTTAGCATGGAATTCAAGTACATATATCCTCTCGGGCAGAGTGCCGCCCTAGTTCAGCCATATTGTCCATATCCAAAACCTCTACTTGGTGTCGTGAAGGGTTCTCGTGGGGTTTGAGCATCCGCTGCTGGATCGGGGAGGGAAGAGGGGCGGATGGTTGTCTCCTGTCCTATAAACAGTCCCTGCTGGGAAATATCCAGCAGCTGGTTGAGGAGTCTTGTCGCACATTCTTCTTTGTCATGCTTTCATACACCATATTTAGCATCCATGAGGCATTTGGGTCCAACTCACAGTTCTAGGAAATCCACCAGAAGCTGACCCCACATGTTTAAAATACTTAAGAGAGTATCTAGATTAAGGATCGACCTAAACCCTTCAACATTACCTAAAAAGTGGAGGACAGTGTTATGAAATATTTACTAAAATGTTAGAAGTCAGCACCTGAAGGTCTCTTTGTCTTGTGACAAATACATTTTTCGTGAATCTAGGTCAAGGCACCAAAAGAAGCTCGAATAGTTTATGTAACAGCAGACTTTATAAACTGTGGAGCCGATTGGGATCGTGCCTCCAAATGGTTTGCTACTGTTACACTTCAGCAAAACGACAACTGAGGACCCATCCTCTTCTGGATCACTTCCTAAACGTGCTTCTCCTCTGTTGATACCTACAATATTTTTGTTGGCTCACTATGATTGCAGGCATCCGCAGTCAAAATGGAGAGAGGACATGGACACAGGAAAATCTGGCCAAATTATTTCACAAACTTCTAATGAGTTTTTACCATTTTTACAGTAATTTAGCATGGTAAATCAAGCACACTAATAGGGTGGATTTGTTTTTTTCTTTTAGCCTACCCTCTTTCATGAGATGGTATCTTCTAAACACTTTCCCTGGTGTAATCAACATTTCTGCAGCTTCCCAGATCACTCAGACCGTGTGGAAGTTGCAACCGCTGCTCTAATCTGCTTTAATCTGTTTATATAAAACAGCTTAATTAGTCGTTTCAAGTAGATTTTGTCTGCTGTAGTGTTACTTTGATAACAGGTCATGAATAATTGTACAGTCACACCCAAAGGTGCACCATCTGATAAGCAAGCTGAAAATGAAAAGGGTCATGAAAAAAAAAATAAATGAGGCCCTGGAGGTGGTTTTTCTTATTCTCGCTAATGCACCGCAGGCTTATTTTATCACACAGGCTCGGTGTCAAGTATGTAGAGTAAGTATTATGTCAGGCGGGGTCGTACTGGTTTAGCTCCAAAACCGTGTTGCAACTGTGACTAAAGTGGCAAAATTCTCTCTTTTTCCAAGCCTCTTTGAGCAAGAAGAATATTTTTGGAGAGTGCATGATCTACAGTAATATCTTATCACACAACAGATTCCACATTATCAATAGTTATCAGACAAAAATGAAGCCAGAAGGAAAAAAATGTGTTAAAAAAACAGTACCTGCTGCGGATTAAAAAGGAAAAGTCACTACCAAACCCGACTGATCAGAAGATGATTGATTAATTTACCATCAGCAATTAATCAAGTGCAGAAGTTTTTTTTCTGGAGCATGCACTGTATGCTAACGCAATGACAAAATGGAAAGACAACAGATTTGACATAGAAGAAGTAATTTTTCCTAACCATTATAATTAATGTTTTATGGTGTCATTTCCTGTGAATTTGTAATTTATCGACTGGATAGCTGGGGATCTTTAAAAAAAAAACAGACATCCCAGCAAATTACCAACGCTCAGATAAAGTGGAAAAACCGCAAGAGCCTAATTTCAGGCTTCAAGGCTCATTAAATGTTAAAGATACTGACTGTACAATAACAAAGACACTGAAGAAGCCCTTCTTGTTTGAATAGCTATGCCCTGAGAAAAGAATAAAGCAGCACAACCGTGGCATGCGATGTTTAATCTGAATAGATGAAAGGACCTAAAAGACAAGATACTAAATGAAAGGTGTTTGTCCATAATGCACAGTGCCATGCTTTTTGAAATCCAAATGCAGCATATCAGCACAAATAACTAATTTAAACTCTAAGCACGGGGGCGGAGGAATAATGATTTGGCCTTATTTTGCAGCCACCTAAAGCAGCTATGAACTCCACCGTGATTAAAATCTAAGATAGAACGTGAGGCAAAACCAGAACATTAAGCAGGGCAATAATCCTAACCAAAGCTGTAAACCTCCCAACAGGAGTGTTGCAGTGGCCAAGACAAAGTCAAGATCTTGACCATGACCTGTTAGTCATAAACAAATGCTTGTAAAACTCAATGAAAAGCCAGGATGTAAAAAAAAAAAGAGCGTGATAAAATTTCTCTGTAATAACGTGAGACTGATGAAGTGATGCAGAAAACAGCTGCTTGATATAATAACTGCTAATGTTGGTTGCAAGACCTTCTGAACTTTAATTGGAAATCAATTTTCACTCAACTTTTGGATTTGAGCTGTTTAAGTTCAATAAATGATCAGAATGTGACATCTGTTGTGTTTTTGTACAGTTAAGCTTGGATTTAACTAGTTAAAGAGTTAGTAGCTACAAATACCTCCATCTACCATTCTTGTGTGAACTGAGAGGGTACAACAGTCGTTACTTTAGGTTAAATTACAATCTTATCCAACATTGAATCATGCAGAGCCCTACTATTGGAGCCTCACAATAAAACAGTTTTCAGGAATCAAAATCTATTTCGGAATTGAATCAACAACTGGATATCATCAATATTGTCGTTTACAGTACATTACTTTGGCCTAGTTTGCTCCATACAGTTGATGCAAATTTTTTAGCAGTCGCTCTCTGAAACTGAACACATTCAGCCACGTATCACCCCGACCACACAATGTGGCACGGGTTTGTGAGAAGAAACCCGTCGAACCAGTCCCACCAGGCAGTGGCCATCGGAGCCTTGGCGTTGTGGTTAAACGACACGGCTTTCACGCCTGCAAGGACACGTGTTCATAATCACTAAATCGAGTTTATTGTCTGTATGTGTGTTTGTGCACAGGTTCCAGAGAAGATATTTGGCGTGACTCCATGAAAGGGCGCAGATATTTTCCGAGACGCGCAATCAAACACACACATTCTGACTTCTGCCTTATTAGATGTCTTTGCGACATGTCTCCGGGGGCTTCCATGAACACAAAGTCTAGGAAGCCAGACAGGGTGATAGAGGAGAAAATAATTTAAAAAAGTAAGAGTAGACACAGGAAAGATTAGATCCCTTTGGATGGTTGAAAGACAACAGGATAGTAAGTGATAAAAGACTGCTGAGGATCTGATTCTGATGTTTTGGGTCATAGGGTAAAATTACGGCGACTGGCAAAAATATTTGTTAGAGTAACACTTCTTTTCTGGTTGTCTGACTAATGCTCTGCTGTCCTGACCAATCAGTTTAGGTAGAAGACCATGCCTTGGTTGGTTTGCAGTGGTGCCACAGTCTTTCCACTTATAGAAGGTGGCTTTCAGAGTACTCGTTAAGATTTCAAGATTTTCCAAGACGCTGTCCTGAAAAAGTTTTTCAAACCTGTTTCCATATGACTCCATATGATACACATCAACCCTAGTGCATTAAAACATCAAACCTCAGAGCTAGTAGAGTGTGACTGTGGCTACGACAAGTGCACCCATAGAGGACAACTTCACCTTTGTGTGTGTTTTACTTCTTCTTTCAGCCTCCAACTCATCTGCTTTGCACTCCTTCTATTTTGGGGTAAATTATTCACTAGGTCCCATCAGTTGTGTGAATTTATTCAACGTGTAGCTACTTCTTAGTCAGATAAGCCCACAGTGGCCAAACATGCGAACTCAATGCACTGCTGAACAGCTGATGCTGCAGGGTAAATACAGACGTGTTTCTGCTCATCCATATTTGCAGCTCAATTTGATTTTTTTGTTGTTGTTTTTTTCTTTCAGGTGAGGGTGGGTAAAGTTCTCATCAACTGTCCAATCCCGGAGTGTACCGGCACCCTGGAGGAGGGATTAGTCATCTCCCGCTTGAGCAGGGAAGAGGTGGCGAAGTACCACTACTTTTTGGAGCTAAGTCAGCTGGACGCCAGCACAAAGCCTTGTCCCCAGTGCAGCCACTTCACCTCTCTGAAGGCAAACAACACAAACCGCTCCGAGCACAGATACAAGGTAAGATCTCATGCTCACCTTTGGCTGTTTCATAGTAAAAAAAAAAAGCAATAAGGATGGTTATGTTCAGGGACTGTGGGCCAGACTTTTGTTGTTCATCATTTCTAACGGTCACCAGGAAATGACTCCGGTGGATATGATTGTATTGCATTAACATAGATTGACAGGTCTGCTTTTCCGGTCTAATTGGGCGTTAGCTTGCATTTCCACCTGCCTCCAGTGACCGCTTGTTATCAGATCTCACTTGTGTGCTGCATGTGAAGAACAAACAGGCCATCGGCATATCTAATGTATGCTTGCTTAGGCTTTCAATCCCTCCATCTAATACCTTCCGCTTATAACACGTCCAGTAGCAAAACCCAGAGATCCTTCTCTTCTGGATCCCAAAGCGTTCTACGGAAGACATGATGCATAGTTTGCGAGTTATGGATCTGCAATGGGATCTCCACGCAGTGGGACTTGATTATCCTGATCAGATTCCTTTAATCACCTTCATTAACCCACGACAATGCAGAGGAGAGGAGCAGCAACACCCATGTGAGCTCTCCCTGGATGACAGAGCGCTCAGCCAAGCTACCCTATAGAAAAAAGTTAATTGGACCTGCTTGTGCGCCCCCCCCCCCACCCCTCACCAACATGGGCCCACCACCTGCAGGGAGGGATGTTAAGTTTATGTGACTGAGAGAATGTGGACATTAAGATAAGCAGAGTCTGTTTAATGGTTTTCAATTAAGTATTTTCTGGGAGATTTCAAGAAATCTGTATCACAGTCGGAGGGAAACTGAAACAAATCTTCAAAGATAATTGGTTTGATTCTGATACAATCCTAAAAGAGTATCTAAAGTTGAAACCAGAACTTTAAAGACCCTTTTTTTTCTTTCCTTCTGAAGTTGAATCAGACCAAACGTCTCTTGTTTTAGGTTAGTTCAAATTACCATTAGGTACAAGGAAGTAAACTGATTGGTGATTAGCACATCTCTGATGTGTGAGCCCAATCCAGTACAGTCATTTGTCTCTTTTAAAGTGTCACATTTTCCTGTATCCTCCTGCCATAGATCCAGTGCAGCAACTGCCAGTTTGTGTGGTGCTTTAAATGCCATGCACCCTGGCATGATGGACTCAAGTGTCGCGACTACAGGAAAGGGGACAAGCTGCTACGAACCTGGGCGAGTGTCATCGAGCATGGACAGAGGAATGCCCAAAAGTGTCCACAGTGCAAGGTAAAAGCTCAGAGCAGTGCTTCGGATCGTAGATCTTGTGCTGATATTGCAGCGTAGGCTGGATCCATCCACAGCGCCAGTAGGGAGTTGAATGATGAAAGACGATAGTGTTATAGAAAACTGAATCATTGAAGGTTAGGAAGCATGAAAGCAGGGAGAGATGGTGGATCAGCAGGTAGGAGGGAGCTCATGTGGAACAGCTGAGTAATGAAGTATTGGTGGTACTTTTTTGTTCTAGATCCACTTCTGCTGCATTATCATACCTGGTAGACTAACTCTGAAAGTCATATAGGAGTCCTGGTGTACAGCATCTAATCCTTTTGAATGGATTCTTGCTGTGTTCAGCTGGGAAATTTGAAATACCCTAATGCATAATTTACACTCAAATTTAGTCTACTATATTTTTTAGATTGTTCTGTTTTCTCTAGATCCACATCCAGCGAACAGAGGGCTGCGATCACATGACCTGTGCCCAGTGTAACACCAACTTCTGCTACCGCTGTGGAGAGCGTTACCGACACCTCAGGTTATAGCCTCTCTGCTGCTTTTCCCTATGGCTCCTCCTTTTTGTCCATTCTTTTGTCCGTTTTGTCTTTCTTTCTGAGTCTTTCACAATCTTGCAACAGATTCTTCGGGGACCACACCTCCAACCTCAGTGTGTTTGGATGCAAGTATCGTTACCTCCCTGATAAGCCCCACCTCAGAAGGCTAATTAGAGGCTCCGTCTGTGGTACGTATGTGTTCTGGTGTGCTGAGTTTTGCTCTAACAGAAAGCATTTACAGTGACCCATTATAACAGTTTTATTTTTTACTTAAACATTTTATTGACATATTTTTCAAGTTAAGCGTCACACAGAAATCCCACTCCTTTTTCATCACGTTATTGAGGTGGGGGGTACCCTCACAAATGTACATATAGAGCTGCAACCCAATATTTACATATGCAAAATAAAAGGACACAAGCACTTTTTCTACTGTTTAACTTTCTCCAAGTTAAAAGGTTCACATACAGTTCCTCTTTGTTGTTATTTTGTAGGCTTGCCTTTTAAACTGTATGACTTTAGTAAAACCTCTTAGTTATGGCTCCACAAGCTTCTCACAATAGTTTGCAGGAAATTTGGCCAATTCTTCTGGACAGAACTTGAGTAACTGAGTCAGGTTAGGAAGCCCCTATCAATCAAATTGTATTTACTTTTTTGCATAGAATTTTTTTTAATTTTTACCCAATACCATACTTTACCATTTAGGGATAGGTGATATGTGGTTAAAAGTTTATCCTGAAATGTTGTAGCATTTATTGTGATAAAAGGGATTATAAAGTGTTTAAAAATCCATTGTAGTTTTTTTGGCAATATATTGTAAGACTGTGAATGTCACTACAGTCAAACACACGTCTTATTGCTAAAAAAACCCCAGACTAACTACTTTTTTTTCATATTTTTGAAAGATATTGATATATATTGCTGCTCTAATGGAACCGACAGTGGAAAAAACTAATCCTAAACGTAACAGTACCATCAATAAGTTTTTTTTCTGGTGTTTCATAAACATCATCATCATGTTAAGTGTATGCTACCTTGGACAAGATCATACTGACATTTAAGAAAGTTTTAATGTTTTCCCACCTGCTGCCAAAAGTTACAGAGCTGGACGTCTTGTTACGATCCTGTGCTGAAAGCAAGATAAGCAAACTGTTGAATTAGCATTTCTGTGTTCAAGTTGATCTAGGGCGATTCGGATAACCAGTTCAGCAATCTGTTCCTTCAAACTGCCCATAATTGACATAAAATAGAAATTTTATGTTGTACTTTCTTTAATATACTCAAAACTGCGTCTAACCCTGAGTAGAATATCTGTCTGTGATGATGTTTCTTTAAATAAAGCCAACATTTTCTGCAGAATAGATTTCATTTACCTTTCCTATTTAAAGAATGTCTAAGAGAACTTGACCTTTTATTCCTGTTATATATTTACCGAAAATAAACAGAAAGTAATAGATTGGTGATTAAAATGTCTGTGACACTCAAACTATTGTAGTATAACATTGAAAATGACTTTGTTTACATTTATCTTATAGGAAGAAGTAGGGATACCACTACTTTGCACCAGTTATTTTGTAAATAAAACAATATATATTTTCTGACAAGAATACATGTACACAAGTTATAGATGTTTTTTTCTAAGCTGTACAATGAGTGTGCTACTCAAGTATTTTACACATTTTCACCAGGGATGCCAGTAAATGTGGAGAACACTGTAGTTGTAAATAATGGTTGTGTGTCTGACTCAAAACAAAGGTGGCAGCAGCAGTGTATATTTTTTTTCCTTTCTTTTATTTTTTCCCCTCATGTTATGTTTTTTACCAACTCAGCAGAACTCGCAGCCTCATAGTAATGTAAGCCCAAGTTGACAGCAAACATGAGCATGCTCTGCAGCGCATCGGGAAAATAACTAGGTTGATGTTAGTGCACAATGTATTTCCTGTGTGGCTATATTAAAAAAAACCATGGCCTCTGTCTCAGTGGTAAAGATATACCAAGAGATTTTTTAGCAAATAGTTTATTGTCACAAATGGTGCAATTGTTCCACAGGTTTACATGTTATAAACTTTTATTATAACAATTTTAAACATCTACCAAATTTTTAATCAAGTCTGATTGTAAGGTAGATATATCCAACCTAATTAAATAAATCTTACACAACACCTAATCATTGGTGTTTCTTTAACTCATGAAAAACATAAATAATTATGCAGTAAAACTGCTCCCCAGTGCTGTACATAATTTCAAATAAATTTTTATCCATTTCCCTGCAAAGAACAAAATAGAATCTTAAATATTAGAGGGATGTGTTGCATGTTTAGTTGTGGTAATACTGCCCCTTGAACTCACATTTTCTTATATTACAACAACAAACTTCAATGAGTTTTTACACAGAGTAGCTCAAAATCTGTCGGATTGAATAAAGAAGCATCTGTAAAGATCAATTTTAAGACATTTCAGCAGATTCTCAGTTAACTTAGACGTGAACTTTGCCTCTGCCATTCTAACACATGAGTAGGAATTGACCTAAACCATCCCTTTGTAGCACTGGCTGAATGTCTTGCTGAAAGGCAAATCTCCACCCCAGTATCAATTCTTTCATGGACTCTAACACTTTTTCTTCTAGGATTTTCCTGTAGTTAGCTCCATCAATCTGTCCATAAACTCAAACCACCCTCCCTGACCTTGCAGATAAAAAATCACCCTCACAGCATGAGGATACCACCACTGAATTTTACCTACAGGGGGTTCAGAATGTTGGCTTTCAGCCACACATAGCATCTTATACATAGGCTATACATTTCAATGGCCTGACACTCCTAGGTGACTTAAGAGGCAATTGATTGCACCAGATTTCATTCAGTGGTATCAGAGTGAAGGGTGCTGAATTTAAATGCCTACCACTCTATTAATATTTTCATTTGTAGGAAAATAAAAAATTAAAATTTAGTTTAAAGTTTTTTCACACATATGTGCAACTTTGTTTTGGTCTAGGAGATACAATTGCAGTAAAGTAGAGACATGTTTGTAGTTTTAGCAGAATTGTCACAAATATGCAAAATTACAGCAAATATATCTTGTAACTTTAATATCTAAAGTCATTTTACTTGCTTCTTGTGGCTTGTCTTATAATTTGCTGATTTTTAATGAGAACAATGTGACATTTTGCTTTAAAGTTCAAAGTATTTGGCAGCCACCAATTGTGCAAGTTGTCCCACTTAAAAAGATGAGAGAGGTCTGTAATTTTTATCATAGGTACACTTCAAGTGTGACAGACAGAATGTGAAACAAAATTCCAGGAAATCAGCTTGTATGATTTGTAAAGAATTTATTTGTATAATGGTACAGACAATGAGTATACCCAAGAGTTCTATTTTGGTCTCATCTGACCCCATGACATTCTCCCAATCTTCCTCTGAAACATCCAGATGGTCTCTGGCAAACTTTAGATGGGCCTGGACATGTGCTGGCTTAAGCAGGGGGACCTTTGAGTGCTGCAGGATTTTAATCCATGATGACGTAGTGTGTTACTAATAGTAACCTTTGTTACTGTGGTCCCAGCTCCCTTCAGGTCATTGACTAGTTCCCCCACTGTAGTTCTGGTCTGTTTCCTTAACGTTCAAGATCATATATACCCCACGAGGTGAGATCTTTCATGGAGCCCCAGGTTGAGGAAGATTGTCAGTGATCTTGTATTTATTCCATTTTCTAATAATTGCTCCAACAGTTGATCTCTTCTCAACATGTTGCTTGCCTATTGTAGATTTACTCATCCCAGTCTTGTACAGCTGTACAATCTTGTCGCTGGTGTCCTTAGATGCTCTCTGGTCTTGGCCATGGTGAAGGTTGGAGTCTTGACAGTTTGAAGGTGTGTGCAGATGTCTTTTATGCAGATAACGAGTTCAAACTGATGTCATTAATTCAGGTAACGGGTGGAGGATAGAAGACCTTCTTAAAGAAGAAGTAACAGGTCTGTGAGGGCCAGAATTCTTGCTTGGTTGTAGGGTCATAAATACTTATTTTCTGCACCACTGTACAAATAATTTTTTTAAAAATTATAAAGTTGGATTTTCTGGAGTTTTCTTTCACAGTTGAAGTGTACCTATGATGAAAATTACAGGCCTCTATTATCTTTTTAAGTGGGACAACTTGCACAAATCGGTGGCTGCCAAATACTTTTTTGCGCCACTGTAACTTGCATTCTTTGCTGTACCACCCGTATAGCAGGCTGTCCTGGACCAGAGGAGCTAATCTATGATTCTATTTTAGCTATGACAATTATCTGTTATCAGATCTTTGAAGCAGTGAGACTCTGAGAAGCTGGACTCCTAACACGATTTTCTACAACTCACCATGAAAAATGCACAGTTATCTCAGCAGGTGGCAGCCAATTTTACCCCATAGCAAGAGTCATTTGCACATTTCAGCTCTCATTTTGTGTTTAATGAGGAAGGATCATTTTGCAGGCAGAGTTGATCGCTGGTTCTAACCTTTTCTTCTCTCTTGCTTCCCCTCTTCTCTCTGCAGCTACTAAAGTGCTGATAGCTCCGCTGGTCCTCCTGCTGGTGATAGTGCTCGGAGCTGTCGCTCTGGTGATAGGTAACACAGCTGCACACGTAAACACACATGCACAGGCCAAACACTTCATTGCTAAATGCCTCATCTGAGTCACAGAAACAGCTTTTTTTTAGTTTAGCAAAGCTGCTGCTCTGCACAGACACGGCTAAAGTTGTAGATTCAAACTCCAACTAGCCTCTGATGATTATTTCTTTTGGTTGCATTTACATCATCATTATCATCATCCGCCTGGAGACTTACAGTGATGCTGAGTCATTCGTCGGGGTGCACTGGGAGCTATTGATGCTTCAGCTGAACTGTAATTAGTGTTAATCTTTTTCCTGTGTTGGTAAATCGGACAGATGATCTTCTGAACACTAATGTGCTGTGATGGAAGATTTATATTTGCTTTAATCTAATCATCTTTGTGCTGCTGTCTTTCTACTTCTCAGCTCAATTAATTGCTCGTGAGCAGGACAAGCTTGTATGTGGAATAATCAAATTAAATCCTTATCACATATTTAAATCATCAAAAAACTTGCTTGATATTAAAACCCAAAGAAATTTGTACAAAGGCATATAGTATTTACATTAAATTTTATTTCAGTTTTATTTAATATAAAATATTCTTCCCTTCTCTGTAGGTGTGTTTGTTTTCCCCGTCTACTACGTTTGTAAAAGGAGGAAGAAGCAGCAGCAAACCCGAGGCTCCGGACGGTGGATCTAACCGCCTACTCGCCAGAAAAAAGGGTGACACCCACATCTCCTCAGGGACGGATGCGCCAGCCTGAGACACGAGAAAACTCTAAAAGATCAGACTTCAGCAAAACAAACACTGGCTGTTTGAGTGGTACTTTCTTCGAGCTGAGTGAGGCCTTGATAATTGCACATCAACACATCGAGTTTATTTATATTGCATGAGACTGCTGTTGAAATATGAAGGCAGGATGTCGAAACAGGAGAGCAGCCCAAATCTATTTGGACTGAATTTTGAGGCAACATCAGCGTTGTCACATCATAAAGATTGAATTATGTTCAGGTTATAGCACACCATCTGCACATTTGTTTTTATTATTATTCTTTTGCCTAAAATTTTATGACGGGAGAAGAAATTTAAACCAAAAGATTCAGTTTTGATAACATTTCAGAATGAGCTAGATAGGGGCTGTTGAACGAGGCTTTAGGAAGGTTTGGATAAACAAATGTTCCATACAATCTTCATATTAATTCTGGGCTTTTAAAAACACATTAGAACAGTTTTCAGGTTGAAACTGCAATAAGCAAGTTCCTATTTGAAGCCGTCACCCAGCCTCTGGCATGAATCTGAATGGATATTTGCCCTTTTTCCAGATGAGGTAGAGATTGGACTGTCTGCTCAGAATTAGAAGAAGTTTTATTCGGAGAATTCACGGTGAGGCTTTTAAACTTATGACCTCTGTACCAGCAGTTAAGCATGGTGGTGGCAGCATCATGCCATGGGACTTTGACATGGTTTAGTTTTCCAGTGGGACCCATGAGGAGGCCAATATTAAGCTTCTGAGCTGCATCCTATTGGTAACAGTTTGCATGCATCATTAAAAGCCCAGAATTAAAATGGCATGAGGGACAGTGATGATTGTATGTAAACGTCTGACCAGAGCCGTTGGAGAGCACCAGATCATGAAAGGAGCCATGATAGACAAATGAATCTCAATGAGTTTCCTCATCTTCAAGGGTGGAAAGATGGATCTAGTCAGAAATGGAAAGTGAGTCTCACACTGCGGAAAACGCTGTGAAATGAAATCTAGTGATACATGATTCAAACTTGGATCTAAAATTTTTGCTAGAAGGTGTGAAGACTGGGTTTGTGCCGAATGCCAGACATTGACAATGCAGGTTGAGCCCTAATGAAACACTGAAAGCAACAACCCCTCCACTTGTTTTGTGTTCTGGCTCCCTGTCTCCATTTCCATTCCTGTTTTTGGCTCTGCTACCAGACATCATCCCTGCTCTGCCTGCTTACTGTGTCATCAAAAAAAAAAAAGAGAAAAAGGCAGCTGTGCCAAAACAAAATGCTGAATGTGGTGCAGCATACAATTGATGTAGTCGCTTTGTTGTTCTGTTATCTTTTAGGGTTTAGCATGTTTCGTGCTGTTGCTCTCAAACAGTGCCCTGCAATTGTATCCATACACCATGAAGTCTTTCCACATTTTGTCGTCTTACCAAAGAAAGGGAAATCATATGTGGTTACATTTTTTTTAATATAAACTAGAAAGTGTAGCATGCAGTCAAATTCAGCCCCAGTCAGTACATTGTAGAACCGTCTTTTGCTGCAATCAGAGCTCCAAGCTCTACTAAGTTTTGGACATCTTGGAACTGAAATGTTTTTTTTTGTTTTTTTCAAAATAGCTCCACCTAAGTCAGATTGGATGGATATTTCGTTTTGAAGGGTTGCCACAGGTATGCATGAACGTGCTTTCATCTAAAAGCCTTCCATCGCAGCTCTAGCTGAATCTTTAAGCCCTGCTGGACGGACAAATCTGAACCCGAGGCTCTAGTCTTTTGCAGCCTCTAAAAGGTTTTCTTCCAGGAGTTCCCTTCATGTATCTCCATCCATCTTTTCATCAATTCTGACCAGCTCCCCTGTACCTGCTTAAGAAAAGCATCCCCACAGCAGGATGCTGCCCCCACTATGTTTTACAATAGGGATTGTGTGTTCAGGGTGATGTAAAGTGTTAGTTTTCCGTTCCACAATTTTGCTTTTGTTTTGTCTCATTTTACTGGAGCACTTTCTTCTACATGTTTGGTGTGTTCACCCTACATGGCTTGTGGGAAACTGCAAACAGGACATCTTGTCGCTTTGTTTCAACAACACCTTTCCTCTTGCTAGTCTTTCATAATGGCCAGATTTATGGGGTGCACCATTTATTGTTGTCCTGTTAGTATGTTTTTTCCACCTGAGCTGTGGATCTCTGCTGCTCCTCCAGAGTTACCATGGGCCTTTTGGCTGTTTCTCTGAGTGGAAAATTTTTTGAAAACCATATTTCCTTTTCTTTCTAACTCTAACCCATAAAATTGACATAAAATAGATTGAGGTTTGTGGTTGTAACATGACAAAATGTGAAAAGGTTCAATGGTTGTGTAGTTATACCTCCTGGGGAGACAAACGTAAAGATGGGAATGAGATGAAAAAGTGCTTAGAAAGATAAATATATATATACTACCTTTTCTATTTATCTTGTGTAGTCTGGGTAGTACTTTATCAATGAGTTCAACAGGGTTTTATATAGATTTGTTATTTTTAAGATAATCAGATGTCATAGTTTACAGGAAGTGGTCCAGAAGGACTGGTTCTTTTTATGAACATGGATCCGTTTTTTAACCTTGAAGAAGAATGTAAACCCCTGGAGCTCTACCAGGAAATCGGTTTCAGAAGGATTAAAGGTCAGCTGACTGTCTATTATTCCAGGTTCTTTCCTTAGTTTTAAGGAAGGCTTATTTGGAAAAAAAAGAAAGGCTAACCATCTTTATGCTCCTCAGCTTTAGGTTTGTCAAAAAAAAAATTAAGTAGGAGTCGTTCAAACCTATTCTTATAATAATCTGCGGTTGTTTCCTTGCTCCCTCACATGGAATTTACAAAATCGATGGTTGTATCATAAAATCTGTAAATCTGTAAATGTTGCAGTACTGAACCTACACTCAAGGATTAATGACATTTCTTTTTATTAAGCAGGATTTATCTTCATGCTTGTCAAAGATTTGCCAGTAAAAAGCTTTTAGTTGAGCTTTAACCCAGGGACACGACACATTTTCGACATCTGGTCGTTCAGAAGTGTTAACAAAATACACTGATATTATATCCTTGCACATTGCTTTCTGTAGTTCCAAGCAGTCCAAATTCTGGGTTGAATCCTCTCTCAGGGAATTTGTTTTGTGTTCACTGGACCCAGAGCCCAGCCCGTACATTAGCTGTGCCAAAGAAATTGCTGAACAGCACGGTGGATTCTGAATGCTTCCTGGTAGGCCTGCTAGACGCTGCCTCGCTAAACATATTGAATTCCAGGAAGCAAAGTGCACTGCGGCTTCAAAAGGAGATCAGAGTTGTGTTTTAGTGTTGCCAACGCTGACTCTCTTTCCGAGTCTGACTCAGCTGGATTGTGAACTCTTTGTTGGGGTCAGGGGATGTAATCCATGTTTGAAAAGCAGTATGATAAAAACCGGCATATGTTTTGGTAAGTCAGAGCTTGGGAACTGTATGTTTAAGATGAATTAAATACTTGACACTCATTCTCATGTATCTTATTAATACTGCTCCACTAGTTCTGCACTGACATGTTTAACAGCTGCTTTTTAAAGGTATTATTTATAATCAACATGTGCATCTAAAACTGTCCCCATTAGATAAAAATGACAGTCATTTCCTGGATTCTTTAATAACATTCATTTTATTTTTTTCTGTGCCATTTTACCAGAAGTTTGTCCTCTACAGTGCCTTGCAAAAATATCCATACCAGATTTTTCCCATGTCAGACACAAACTACAATGTATTCTATTGGGAATTCATGTAAAGACCAACCAAATGTAACTTCATGCAATTGTGAAGTAAAAGGAAAGTGAAAGTGTGGCATCCACTTGTATTCAACTCTCCATTGGATTGGATTGAGGAGAGAAATGCTTTGTTCAGGGTGATGTGCAGTGTTCATTTTTGGGCACACATAACATTCGGGATGAAGGCCAAAATAATACTCTCATCTGACCAGAACACATTTTTCCACATATTTGCTATGTATCCTACATGGCTTGTGGCAATCTGCAAGGGAGGATTTATATGGCTTTCTTTCAAAGATGACTTTCTTTTTGCCAGGGGTAGAGTCAACAGATTCTCCCACCTCAGCTGTAGATCTTTCCTTGCCTGGATTGTCAGTTTAGGTGGAAGGCTTTGGCAAATGGTTGCATAAGGTATATTTATAGGTATCAGGGCAAAGATGCCTTAATACAAATGCACACCAAACTTAAGATTTTAAAAAATATATATATTTAGCACGCTGTGTTATCTTACATCTATATTTATGCACAATTTTGTGTTGGTCTTTATAAAATCCAAAATGAAACACATTAAGGTATAGTGTAACATGGCAAAATGTGAAAGAGTTTAAGAGGTATGAAGACTTTTGCAACACACCATATTTGGACTTTCCCAGCTCTGAAATTGTAATTGTGCTTAGCTAATTTAGCTTGCTGCCAGAAAATTTACCTTAAAACCGACATGAAATTTGAGAAATGAGACCAACTGTCTCGGATAATAGTTTTCAGTGTGACTGAAAATGGAATTAAAGGTTGTTTTTTTATAATTGTTTTCTTAGTTGTTGATGCAATGTATATATTCCCAGTAAGAATACAATGTCTGGCATAAATGGTGCTGTCATCACCGCTGGAGATCAGATTATGAACT
Organism: Valencia hispanica; assembly: GCA_963556495.2. Taxonomy (NCBI): domain Eukaryota; kingdom Metazoa; phylum Chordata; class Actinopteri; order Cyprinodontiformes; family Valenciidae; genus Valencia; species Valencia hispanica. The sequence continues at coordinate 23,635,576 of OY747719.1, forward strand.
CGTGTTTTAAAGATTTGCAGAATGTATCACATCCTGGCCTTTTTTGTGTTTATCACACCTTATACATCTTCATCCTCAATTAAGTAAACTTTTCATGCATGAAAACATGATTAAAAATGATGTGAAACTACTTTTAAACCCATTAGGAATCACGTAGATGAATGCTCAGTAAGCAAAGGCAATAAATCTAGGTTTGGCATCCCAAAAACCACAGTCCAGGGTGTAGGCAACATCTGGAACCTGCCTGTAAATTTGCACATGTTTAATGGTCACTTTATTTTGGCTCATTTTTTTCCTAACTTGAAAAAAAAAATCTCTTGCACTTTGAGTCCTGCCTCAAACCTTAGTTTGTCTGTGAAGGAGGAAATATTGCAGAAAAATGTGCCACTGTCACTTAATTAAATGTCTGCGTATGGAAAGTAAGACCTTAGAAGTCTTGACTGCTTAACAGGTTAAGGTGGATTTATCAGTAACCCCAGAATTGGATTGCACCTTCTGGACATGCAAATCTGTTGGAACAATAGCAGTGTGTTTATATGTATACGTCACTGTTTTTCCAGGTATCTCTTTACAAAGAAGCTGTTGTTTTCCCAAACGCTGCCACTGTCAGAGATATCTGCTGATATTACTGTTGCTAACTTAGCAAAGGCACAAACACTCTTTTATCTAAGAATCTGATCGACAATAAACAAAATGCTAAATGTGGTTGTGGATTTTTTTTCACCTTGTTTTAAAAGACATTAAACTTTTTGTGAAATCACAGTTGTGATTGCACTTTTACGTCAGTAGGGGTCAGTATTGCACTATAAGACGGAAACATGCGTCACATTTTTACTGAACATTGCAGTTATAGTTGCAGCTACTTTGAAAATGCAAAACAAAATGCAGCTGTTGTCTTTCTGAGGATTGTTGGTCTTGTGAATGTGGTCTTGCCTTTTCATAATTTGATTGGTTTCCAAAAATTTGTACATAAGTAGTAAAAGTAACATCAAAGGGAATCCAAAATATGGAGTTTCCCCTCACAAAGACGTGTTGTACAACAAGAAACAATGCTACTTTGAGTGGTTATAATGGTACAACCTGTTGATGTATTTTCCAGTCTACTCTTGTTGAGTTGAACTCATTGACTGTATATATGTTGAACTCTCATGTATGGCAGCTTCTCTTAGTATTTAATCAAATCACACTTTTTTTTATATATATACTCAATAATAATAGCAGCAAAGATCTTAGATAAAATTCTTATTTTAAGGTGTAACTCAGATTGTTTGAGGGAAAAAATTCGATGTTTAAAAAAACAGTCAAATAATTATATAGTTGGGCTGGGCTTTTACAGACAAATGATGAACAGGTAAAGCATAAAAAACAGCATGAGGATTTCAACAATATTATATCTTTATTGCATGTACCTAATACAACATGGAAATGCACACCCGTGTATTCACACAAACAATAAGGTCCAACCTCTTAAACCTTTGCTCCAAATATCCACAAGAACCTTGTTCCTATCCATGTTTAACGATGCTGACATCTCAAATGGAATTCTTCTTTAGGGAATCTCATATCTAGATATCTACAATGCAGTTGTCACTAGTTATTTTAATCTCATCCGTTTTGTGTAAAATGAAAACATTAAATAATATATTCCCAACATACAACACAACATATATTATAATTTGCAAAAATAGATGACTTTAGTCAGTTTACTAATCTTCAAATAAACCGGTTTTTTTTTGTGTTTTTTTTTGCTTCAGTAATTTACTTGTTGAGGATAAAAACGTGTAGTAAACTTCATATTCTCGGGGTATGGTAACATATTTTGAATTCAAATTTTGTTTGACATTATTTAATAAACTTGCTTGCCATATCGGGTGCCTATTGGCTGATAATCAAAGCTCCGCCTGTGAGCTAGTCCGGGCGCGTGACACTTCGGCGGTACTGATCTAGCGGTGCTGCGCGTGCTGTCTGTCTCTGAAGGTTACGTGGAGAGTTCACCTGAGCGTCGCTGATGGAAACCAGGCAACAAGGTGAGTCGGGGTCACCCACCGCGGGTCACCGCACTTTCATGTTTTTAGCAACCGTTGCTATATTTAAAGCCTTACTGTTGTTACCTCTGCACTTTGTAAGGAACCCATCAAGTAGAAGGTTTTTTCTTCTTCTCTGAAACAGTGCAGGACTATACCGACTTCTATGGATAGAATAAATAAGAATTATTTTAATTTTTTCCCGTCACTTACCTCAGCTCTTTGAGTGTTAATTTAATCTGTGGCGGGTGTGTTATTTCTGTTTGTGTTTGACTGGATTAAGATGCATGGAGTCATGAAGCTTCAGAGGTCCACAGGAACAAAGCTGGACTTTGTTGGAGGTCCACCAGGCTTATGGTGGATGTAATTTCCTGGCTGAGAGGAAATCTGGTGTTTCTGTGTTTTGTTTTGTTTTTCAATTTTTTTCTTCTTCTTTTTTTGTGGATCAGCACTTTGTTTTCACTAGTTGCTTCCCTGGAAGTCCACTTCCGCTGAACCTTTGCTTCAGAAACATTCTGTAGATTCTGTTGTACCGCTTTGTGAATTGCGTGAGGTTAAAGGATGACTGGCATTATTTTGTTGGAGTATGACATTCCCATCAACCTTCCCAAACAGTCTAATCATCTTACTTGTTGTCGATTGAAGTCTGGGGACTGAGCACATTTACAGTGGCATTTACAGTAGGCCTATAACTTGACCTTCATTTAGCTGTAATTGATTTTTTCCCCCGCCAGCCTTATGACCATCCCCGGCCCCATGACCACCGGGCCAAATGGGAGTCTTGTGACCAAAGATATTTCCCTCCAACATGAAGCAAAGGGGGGAACACATGAAGTAGAAAGTGTAAAGAAGGAGGTAAAATATCCTCCCATGATTAATCGTTGGGTTTTGGGTGAAACATCCAGCTTTCTTAGTCGACACGCTCATATTTTGTTGTATTGATTCGCTTTTTCATTCACAGAAAATGCATAAAATGTAAACCAATGGCCTTTTTCCTAGTTTCCAGTGAAATTTGCAGTATCTACTTCCCTAAAAAGTAACTTTACAAGTCTGTTGGTCAAATGTGGAAGTGGAAGGAGCCGATTTTGAGTGAAACTGGCTTCGTCCTGGCTTGTAGTGTGTTGTTGTAATGAGGTTTTATCTGTAACCAGAGGTCATCCATTCACTAACCCACTTTTGTTTCCTGACTTCAGGAAGCTCAAATTGTAGAAATCAGGTATATCCTGTTTGAAAAGTTCAAGAGGTCACGATCTGTGTCACTTCGAGGGGGTAGATGCAAAGAGGAAACACCTTAACCGTGTGGTTGTGTGTGTGTGGGGGGGAAACAAAAAAAAACACCCTTTTTTTAATATTATTTTTTTTATCCCTTCCCAACCCGCTGCCGTGCTCCGCTGCAGAGTTGTACTCTAGTGTTCTGAGTGAAGCAGTGTTGGACTGGGGCACCATGGACCCTGGAGAGGAATGGGTTAACTCAACCTCACAGGAAGGAGAGTTGGGTAAGAGTCAACTCTCTTGAGTGAAACAAAAGAAAATTCACACTGAATCACTGTAAAACAAGGGGGGGAGTCCATCCACTGGGATCAGTGAGGCAGCACTTTCTGCTCCTATGAGATTCAGTGTTGATTTAACTTGAGTTGAGAGAATAATGGAGTGCAAGCTGAGTGGGGGGGGGGGGGGGGGGTGAGGGGGGAGTCGACACAACGGAGCACAATGATGGACATAAAGAAAGATGGTTATTAATCCTAATGTTTCTTTTTCTTTCCTTCCATTTGTTATAACAGTAATCCTTAAATCTGTCTGAACAAATTCTACATTTGTCCTTTGTTTTGAAGACTATGAAATAAAAATAGAGATGCACCAGTGAGTCCACCTCTATCTATCTATCCATCTATCCATCTATCCATCTATCCATCCATCCATCCATCCATCCATCCCAGTTTTGCTCTATAAACCAATCGTCCGACAGCATGTACAGCACTTTTTTCTTTTTTTCAAGCTTTAATGTTCTGAATCTTTTACTGGAATCTGTAAAAGTCTCCATCGGCAGCCCTCAAACTAAACTTAAAATCGGTATCAGCCAGGAAAATCCCTAATCGGTGTGTCTCTACTTACCACTGTTGCTCTTAACAATGTCTGAACTGGGTTTTAAATAAGATCGAGGGGTTTAATACTTCTTTGATGATGCATTGTCTATTCAGAATTGTGTGAATGAATTAAAAGTCATGAAAAATAGTCTAATAATTGAGAAAGTGATAGGTCCACCTGTTTCAGCTCTGTGTGTTTTAATTTGATTTTGTCAAGCTAACCGGCTAAATAAAACTAATTTAAAGCCCCAAATGTATCACAACCTTTTAAAAATAGACACCTTATAATTTTTATAAGTATACTATAGGAAATGAGTCGTTATTTTGAAAGAACCACCATAAAACCTTTGCAAAAAGAGAATGGATAAATTTCCTTCTATAAGATGTTGATATTTGTGCGACATCATCTAGAAAAAAAGCACATTGATTTCAATCTAATGAAAATAAAATAGATTTAAAAAATATTGCTGGTATTTTAGTGTTATTCTGCTGTGGAAATGCATTGTAATTCTATTAAAAAATGGTTAATTCTGCATTTATTATATCTATGTATTTAAAAAAAGTTATAATTTTTAGCCATTATGGAAGGCCCAACGAGTCACAGGTTGCAGACACCTGCTCTAGACACAAAGTGTACCAAAATAAAGTGTTTACCTGAAAGCTCTACTCATTCTACTGTTATATTTAGATTTATAAATAGACCCACTGCAGTTTGCTTATCCCTGTGGAGTTGGAGTTGAAGATGCCATCATCCACCTACTTCAACCAACCCACTGTCATCTGGACAAAGCAGGCAGCACTGTGAGGATCATGTTCTTTGATTTCTCCAATGCATTTAACACAATTCAGTCTGATTTGCTTTGTCAGAAACTCCTGAAGACACAGGTGGAGCCCTCAACAATCGCCTGGATCAATGACTACCTGACCAACAGACCACAATTTGTGAGACTGAAGAAATGTGTGTCAAACCAGGTGGTCAGCAGCACAGGAGCACCACAGGGGACCGTACTCTCACCATTCCTTTTCACTCTGTACACCTCAGACTTCCAGTACAAATCAGAGACATGTCATCTGCAGAAATACTCAGATGACTCTACAATTGTCAGGTGTATCAGAGATGGACAAGAAGCTGAATACAGAGAGCTGGTGGACCGCTTTGTGACATGGTGTGGAAACAATCGTCTCACCTTGAATGTGAACAAAACAAAGGAGATGATTGTAGATTTCAGAAAAAAACAGGGATAAGTCAAACACTGTTTCCATCATGGGAGAAGAAGTGGAGGTGGTTGAGGACTATAAATACCTCAGAGTTTACCTTGACAACAGACTGGACTGGAGGTGCAACAGTGAAAACAAGAAGGGACAGAGCAGACTGTACTTCTTGAGGAAGCTTAGGTCCTTCAAGGTTTGCAGCAAGATGCTGGAGATCTTCTACAAGTCTGTTGTGGAGAGTGTAATCTCTTCAGCCGTCATCTGTTGGGGTAGCAGCATCAGAGCCAGGGATTTAAATAGGCTAAACAACCTGATAAAGAAGGCTGGTTCTGTTCTTGGGACAACTGTGGAACATCTGGAGATGATGATGCAAAGAAAGATTCTTCACAAAATGAAAAAAAATTATGGACAACCCTGAGCATCCTCTTCATGAGACAGTCATACAACAACAGAGCGTCTTCAGTCGGAGGCTTCTTCAGTTTCGCTGCAAGACAGACCGCAACAGGAAATCCTTCATCATCTACAACAACTCCTTAAAGAATTAATTATTTGAGCTATACCAACACTTAATTTCCCTCTGGGATCAATAAAGTATTTTGAATTGAATTGTATTGAATAAATAAATATTAGAATAACAATAAGAATATACTTGTGATGGGAAATAAATAACTTTAGCCAAAGCAGTAATTGTTGCTGCAATTCTGTTTAAATAAAATCTACTGGATCATGAGTGTAAATAACCTGATACTGTACATGTGTTTGAATTCAGTCTTTTATCACACTTTAAGAATCTCATGTGGAACCGTGTTTAGATCATATAGAAAACATGAATGGTTCTAGTTGTCAGCCATTTTCACTTATTTATTGGTTTAAGAAGCAGATGCTAAACTTATAACAGGCACTGTTGCTCACCAGGTCGAAGTAATTCTACTGCCTTGTCTTTCACACTGCATGTTTTGGTGTTTTTTCTTTCTTTTTCTGGTTTCATAAGGTTTTCACCCTGGTAATTTTCATCTTTTTTTTTAGCTGTCTCTGCTTAAAATTGTCTTTGCAGCTCATCTTCTGACAGCTGATTAGCTCTTCTGTGTATCCTCACCGTATTGATAGAGCTGGAAAAGTATGGAAATTGATTTGGGCAATTTTCACATTTTCTTTCCTGTATCAATCATTCTACTAAATGCTGTGGTTTTATGTTGATGCTTAATAAACTGACATGCTTTAGGCTAGGTTCACAGTGCAGGTAAAACCACATCAAATCCAACTTTATTGCCCATATGAGACCCATATCTGATTTTTTTTTTTTTGTTTGTTTGTTTTTTTTCTTTCTGGGCAGTCTTTCAAATCTGACCCAGGTCACCTTCATATATATGTGGTACTAAATCCAAATAATATCTTATTTAAAAGCGACTTCAGTCTGAATTTTCTGGTTGCATTAAAACAGTCTTGTACATGAGACAGTAGGGGTGCACGATTTTGACAAAAAACCTAATTGCTGTTTTTCTGACAAATATTGCGATGCGATGCGATTTTCGATTTTTACTTTAGATACTTTTAAGTGCATAAAACTAAAATTATGAATGAAATATATTGTTACTTTTACAACACAGTCTTGTACAACTTGACACACATGCAAACAATACAATAACCAAAGAAATATTTATGTGGCCAGGGCCCTCTTCTGGCTTTTGTCTGCTGTTGAACCTGAAAAATCTCTAATATAAACTACATAGTGATTGAGGTAATGAGATTGTTCAATGCTTCGTAATTATTAAATACCTGAACCTAAATACCAAAGAATAATAAGACATAATGGAAATTAACTTAAACAGGTAGCTTTTTTTATTTTTATTGACAAATCTTTGCCATTGCAAAACAGAAAATGAACTCTTATTAGATTTAGATTTACAATCAGAACTGCAGACTGCACAGATGGTACCTTCCCGAAGGAAAAAGTACTATAGCTTAGTAGGATACTGTATTAGACTTAATATTAGCTGTATACGATAAAGGATTTATGACCACTACATCCAATTGGTTGTAAGATTCAGATAATTATTTATTAAAAGCTAGGAATTTTAAATGAGAATAAGAAAAGTATTTATTTGTGACCCCCTTTTCCTTACCAGCTACATAAAACGATCCTGGTGTCATTTGTCTCTCAAACGGTTTATAACTTCCCTTCAACTCATTCATGTCACCTAAAAGGTAAACCTGTTTCTCCATCACCTGTTCAGCTCTGATGATTCAGTAAGAACATCTCCTGGTTTCATCTTCATGTTTCCATCTCACCACATATCCAAACCGATATCATGACCAGCAGCTTTTATAGCTGTGGCTTCAGCAAACATCAGAAAGTAATACTAAATCAATTCTAACAGTTTATCAAGCTTAAACGTGCTGCTGTTGTTTAGCGCGACACCCGCTGGTTTCCTCTGTCTGCTAAAAGTCCGCGATAAACAAACAGAAACGGGTCTGCGACAGAAAAGCAGATCAGCTGATCATTGATCAGTTTCATGATTGAAGGAGCAACAGGAGAGGGAGGGGAGAGAATGAGAGAAGACGAGGCAGCTGTGCAGCGTAAAGACATAGAATAACTCCAGCTTTGTCTTTTCATTCTAGCTGAAATACGGGACAAATCGCGTTCCTTCTCATCTTAAAACAGAACACGTAATATTTTCTCTGAATACGGGACGATTCCGTTTTTTACGGGACGGTTGGCAACCTGAGCACGGCAGCGGAGAGAGACTGACAGCAGAGATCTGCAGCCAGGTTCCTCTCCCGCTACCCGCTGAGAACAGTGAGAAATACATTCTGCTTTCACATTGAACGAGTCGCCAAAAGTCTCTAGCAACACATGGAAAAGCCGCTAGATTTGTCACTAGTCACTTTTTGAAAAAAAACTGTTGCCATGGGGGTCGGAAAAGTTGCTAAAATATATATATTGTTTCTCAATGTCAAGGCGCCTCGCCTACCAAGGCAATGCCTCGGTAGGCGAGGCGCCTTGCTTACGAGGACACTGTCCTTCCTTGGTTGAAGAAAACTGTTAAATGGAACAGACTTACATCACGTGACCGCAGCTGCCTAGGGCCCGCCTCTTGCTTACGCACTCTGTTTACGTCCCGCCCATCGTTATATTATATACGTATAAGTTTCAATATAGATGTTTAACAAGAGTTTTACTTTTTTAATTGTGTATATATTGGTTAAATCAAATGTGAACGCAAGTTAGTACCTGCTAGCCACCGAAGCTGCAACTTCGAAAATACCGCGATGTATTCTGGGAAATTCTTGACCGAGGGAAGGCATCAAGGAACCTCCCATGTATCCTCGGTCAGTTAGCTAAACGGCAGACAAACGGAGGACAGACGCCTCGGTAGCACATGAACATTGGAACACGCCTTGGCGGTCCCATATGATGTATCTCCTAGGCAACCGGGGCGGGACCAAGGCATCAAGGCGAGGTTCCTTGGCATTGAGAAACACCCATAGTGACAAAGTCGTCAAGTTGGCAACACTGCTCTGCATACAAGCTTGTTTCCCATCACCGTTTCTGATTGGCCAGCAAGCCAGGAATGCGAAACTCAACCATTTTGATTGGTGAATAGGTTTGTCACTCAAATGTCAGGGGCGGGAAAAAACCTCAGCCTCCTAAGGTTAAGTTATCGCAGGAGTTAAAACCTCAATATCGATGTATAAAGGTTAATCGTGCAGCCCTATGAGACAGACGTCACTAATCTGCACCAGAGGAGGCAAACGCTCGAACAATCATGGTGGATACTCTCACTATCCTCTCAAAGTCCTTCTTTCCCTATTTGTCTAACTTTTGTGCAGAAATTGCCAAACTGCTGCACAGACACTAACATCTGTAGCCGCCATTTTTACTTCCGTAAACAGAACGCATTGTGTGTGACGTCCTGTCTTCTTCTGTGCATTTGGGCCTCTTTAGGGCCGTGAACTATTGACACTGGAGCGTATTTCAATTATAGTGTGAACAACCAGACAAAAGAAAAAATGGTTTTAATCAAAAAATGAGAATTGAGCCTTAAGAGCTGCAGTGTGAACGTAGCCTAATGTTTGCCACACCATGTGTAGATTTTAATGTTTCACCATTATACTTTTTCCTTATTAACTGATGTGTGGTCTCCAGATGACTTTAAATTCAGGTTGATTAGGAATCTTCAGTCTTAAGCTAGGGTTAAAATGCCAAAGCACTGAAACTGCCGTCTTAGGAATATCTCCAAAAAAAAAAATACAGCTACCAAAGGTCACAGATTGTGCTTTAAAGAATCTGCATTTAGTCTAGGATTAATCAATTCCTTGTTTGGCAAGTCCAAGAGTTTTACATTTTCAAATCGAGATGATCCAAGTTGTCCAGATGCAGCAAAAGCAGAGTCCCTCTTCCACAATCTGAAAATCAGAAGCATTATGTTTGTGGAACCTACAGATAATAATATAGGAACGCTGTGCTTAGCTTCTAAAGAAGGAAAATGGTACCAGTTGGCTTTTTTTCAATAAGAAATCCTAAGTACCACAGTTTAAGAACCACAGCTGTAACACGCACACGGTAACCTCACCTGCCACACAGTACACTCCATTATGTGTTCCTAACAACCTCTGACGTCTGGGTCAGTCTGAACACAAGAGGCAGCAGTATGCACAGAGTGCCATGTTGCTCCTGGGGTACATAAGTGCACCGAATCTTTAAATAACTTTTTTTTTTTATAACTTTGCAGGTTGAAACAATTTAGTTCAACAACACATCTGCAAAATGTTGTTGTGGCCAGGTAAAACTGACGTAACTTGCACAACAAGCTGCTACCTTATGAGTTAGACCAGAATCTTCGGTCAGAGCTTTGCAATGACTGTGGTGTAAAAAAAAAGACAAAAAAAAAAGTTATTTAATAACATTGATATGAGCATAAACTGATATTTGAGTGTTAGGGAACATCTTGTATTTTAGTGCAATTTAATATTTGTTTATTATCATGAAAAGAAATTTGAACTTGCAGTTTTACAGTTACAGTCACAATGACCACATACAGAAGTTGTAGAGATTGTGAGATCTTTCTTTGTGCCGAAACCTAATAATTCATATTTTTCTTCTAAATCACAGCAACTGAGAGTCTCTTCTACAAGGCTGCAAACGGAGTCTAGATGATTTAACTTAATATTTTTTTGTTGTCTTTTGTTAAATTGAAAAGGATCTATCTTGAGCGATGATGTAACAACACAATCTAAATGTACTCACCTGTAACTTTGCTCAGGTTTGGATAAGTTTTACCACTCTGGTGGTGAGGAATCCAGTCGGAGGAGCTTGCATGGGGAGGACTTGGCCCCATTGGTCCAAAATGGGGAAAACCTGACAGACTGGGGTAACGCCTCATCCCAGTTGGAGGATCAGTGGTCTCGTACATCAGGGTGTCAGTCTGACAGCTGGGCCATGTCCACCACTTGGGACATGCAGCTAGACGGTACAGGTGAAACAGGACATAGACTAGAACCTAGAGAGTAGATGATCCTTTACTTTGGTTGAACATCTAAACCCTTAAATACATGCTTAGTTAGTATGTGTTTTTATTTTACTTGGGGCTACAGGAGAGAATGAATGCTTTCATTTCGAGACGTTTTATCATAATATAAATGGCATATTATTAGCAGAACATATGTTAATTGTTTTCTGTTTTATTATTGGGAAATTGCTAAAACGTTTAGATATTGGTAAATATGCTTTCTGTTTAAACCCATGTCTGTAAGTTGTGTTTTTAATACATGTATAAAAACAAATGTCCCGCTATTTTAGCTCGTTTTTTCATATTACATACATCAGTATAGAAGAGATTTAATTAAAATGTAAAATGGCATCAATATTTAGCTTAGCTTGGTTTTAAAATGACCAAGCAGCAGACCCGACTCATCGTGCTGAAACTCATAGCCACAGTTTTGTGCTTTGGGCCATACAAGCTAATTGCTAACCAACAAATAAATTAGTTTTTCTGTGACCAGTTTTGATTAATACATATGTGATTTTGTGCTTCTCTGACTCAAACTGAGGATGAGCAGCACACACAGCTTCAAATCTTAAAGCTCCACTTTTAAATAGACAATCCATTGTACCAGGAAGCAGCACTTATTTGTTTAATGTTGGCAAACCTGTAACATGCTCATCTTTTTGTGCCTACATTTACCAAGAAGATGGATCCACCGTGAGTCCTGTTCCCTGGGACATATACAACATGTTTCACCAGGATGTGGCTCAGTAATAGAAATAATTTGTTACATTTTTACCACTACCATTTTTACCCGATCACCTTCTGTTTTGTACCTAAAAGCAAACCATTTATTGCCCATGTATGTATCCACTACGTATCAGTTTGTTTCTCAAGATAGTGATTTTATTTTATTTTTTAGCTGATTTAAACAGATAATCATGGACATTTCACCTCTGATTGAACTTTTCTTGTATTTTACATTAAACCCCATTTCCATTTATTGCTTATCTGTCTATGAGTTGAATTTAAATGGAATAGAATAGAAAACCTTTATAGTCCCTCCGTGGAGACATTCAGGAAATGAAAGATCATTCTGGGCAACCTTTTACTGGTGGACTTTATTTACTGACTCACATTACCATGTCACCTTACAGTAGAAAAATACTTCGGTGATAGAAAAATCATTAGTTGTCAAAGGGGGTATGAAATGACACATGGTTGGCACCAAACTCCAAACATACGAAATGGTAAATGCCTGAAATAGCCGAGAGCTGTTGACAATAATAAAAGCTGTAAAAAGATGTAAGACAAAAGCTGTGTTTTGTTTTTGTTTTTTTTTTCTGTAAGAATTTGCTGTCAGTGTCAGAGCTATTGCCTGTTTCTTGGCCTCATGTGAATACGTCTTCTACATTTCTTTGAAGTTCTGTAACAAGCTAAGGTTGAACTGGGACTCCCCTCTGATTTTTCTTTTAAAACCACCTTTTCATAGCGATCTAAACAGGAACAAATCCGAATAGCACTCAGACATAAAAAGCCTCCATTGGAGCTGCGGGGGTTGTAAAAAGTCTCGTTGTCCTCTTGCTGTGTAATGTTGGCTCAAGTAACTCCATGTTATAGAAATGCCTCTGTTGAAGTGACCCACTGCATGCTGTGCTTGAGTTAACTGGTTTGGGTCTTATCTGTGTGTGTTAGCTACCTGAGGTGCTGCTGTGCCCCTTTTTTTTATTAAAAGGATAAATAAATGTATATCAGCCTTTACTGACCCCATGTCTCCTCACATGTTTTTTAATGCATCCTCATGAAGAGAGAGGACGCCTCACTGCAGGTACAGTAAATCACTTTCATCTTTTTAAAACTGCTTCAGGGCCACAACACACTTTAAGGCTATGATCTACATGTATTTGTCTTCCTTGTTTTGTGTTTAAAAAGCCATGCCACTGTTGCTTAATAGGTTTTATTATCCGTATATGCGGGACATGGCTTGGTCTCTGGTCTCAAATGATGAGTTGCTTTTTAAAAGTATGCTATCAATCAGCATTTTACACTGTCCTATTTATGTGGTTTACCATCCTTTTAATGAGATACCAGATGTAGTGGGTAGCTCCCCTTTCCTGTAAACTGTCAGGCAGTCATATATGATGGCTAATTGAAGTAAAATTGCCAGAATGATCTATTATTAATAAATATGTCATCACTCTTTTGAAGACAGCTGTGGTTTTAAAACAAGACTTGGCAGTTAGGCTACGTAAATGAACCGCTCAATTTTTTTTTTCTTCCAGCAAAGTAAATACTCTTAATATTGACCAGCTACCAGGGTTGTTAGTCTAGCAAACAGTAGTGCTTCGCAAAGGTAGAGAAGAATACCTGGCTCATCTATACTCAATCATTTTCATTGATTACATTACTCACGTTTAAAGAATACATAGCCTACCCATAAACTAAAAATTGGACCAATTATCTTACTTCCATTTTGCATGATCACCATGGTAGAAAGGTAAAAAATTTAGAACGTACCATTAAATATTCAGTTTTTATTAAGGAATTATCACATATTGATTTTTGATCTTTTTTTTATCTCTGGAAAATAAGTTGATTTATTTGCATTTAAGTAATAAAAAACAAAAGAATTAACTCTGTTATTAAACAAGATCAATGGGAAAAAATGCCTTTTTCAGCCAAGTAAAAAGTTAAGACATTCTGCCCCATTTGGCTGAACTAACTTCCTTTTAGGTCATTGTCATTTTGGACAGTCCAGTTCTGTTTCTAAGTTTTTCTATCTAACTGGACTCTCCTAAATAACAATGTGTTAAGCCACATGTCTTCATGTAACATGAGATATTTACACAGAAAGATGGTACACAGAAGATGTTTTTATTATTATCTCCGCGAGGAGGTTTAAATGTTTTGAGGAAATTTCCAGGAAATGTCCACAATGGTACCAGAAACAACTGATTAAATTTTGGGGTTGATACGAAATGAAGCGCGCATCGACCCACCGATCACTGGCGCAAACCTCCACTCCTCTCCCGTGTCAGAGAGCTTACAAGCGGCTCCCCTCGCACAGCAGCCCCAAATCTCCACTCTCCGCTATAGGAGCGCAGCTACGCTTCTCATTAACAGACATTTTATAGGAAAAGTACCAAAAGTTAGAATTGGATTACAACATGGGGATGGGGGGGAATGAGTGGCCCTGGTGGGGGTCTGAGTGCTTTTCTAGTTTGAATTTAAGATGTGCTTCTTCTTTTTTTCAAACACTGCCTGAAAATTGACAGTAAGGCACCAACACAACACGACAGTAACATGTCAGGTTAGAAAATAAAACCTGCTTTAGCCTACCAGAAAAGTCATTGGTCGCTAGCCTCCTCTTCCTTACTAAAGCCACTGAAGTCGTCATCTTCTGTGTCTTTATGTCCGCTGAAAGCTTTTGTCGTCTTTTTACACTGACTCAGTGCTTCTTGCTACCTCCCCCAACGTCTCACCATAGATTCATTGATGTCAAGCGATCAGTAACTTTATTTCCTTGTTTGATGACCAGCTTGATTGCCTTTAACTTAAAAGATGCATTTCTTCATGTGTTTTTTGTGATGAGGGTGAGTGCGTGAAAACCACCAGTAGCGTCTTCTTTGATGAATAATCTGTCCCCACAGGTCTGTCTCACTTTTGCACTTTCTGCTATAGTGCCCCCGGAGGCCGCTGGCCAGTACAAAAATATATGAATTAGCCGCATCGTTCGATAGGCCGCAGGGTACAAAGTGTTTCAAAAAAGTTGTGGTAGTCCGAAAATTACAGTATGTTTCAGTCTATTTTTCTAATAGATGGTTTTACATTTTAGTTAGGACTGATGCAAAGTAGCGTTCATGATTGACTGACTGTGAGGTGGCCAGATCCTGCTGCAGCAAAGCCTCCGCAAACCATGACACTTTTACCTCCATGCTTCTCAGTTGCCATGAGGTTCTTCTTTTGGAATGCTGCATTTGGTTTTCGTCTGTTCTGGTGTCCAAATAACTCTGTCTCTAAGTGACATTATTCTGATAGTTCTGGTCTTTGTCTGTTGTCTAATTTTAAAGTTTAATCTATGCTTTTCTTGGAGAGTGAAGGTTTTTTTCCTTGTATACGTCCCATGGCAGTTAAACCTGTGCGGTTTCTTTCTGATTATAAAAGCTTGCCCTTTCACATAAACAATAGCAACATCCTGCTTTAGCTCCTGTGATAAGATTTCTGGAGACTTCATTTAGTTTGTTGCAGTCTGCTCTTAGGGTGAACTCACTTGAATGGCCAGACCTTGGAATGATGGGAGTTGTTTTTATGTCCTTTACTTATAGATGTTTTAAATTTTTCAGAATTGTATGGAAAAAAAAGTATTTGAGACTTTTTTAAATCTCTTACCAGACTTTGGACTGCTACCATCTTTTTTGTCTGAATCCATCCCTTCCTGTGTCTTCAGCAGTCAGGAGCACGCCAAGATTGATATCGGAGGAAAACCTGAAACGCAGTCATTCCTGAACAATTTGATAGCATTCGGTTAGTGTAGGTTTTTGAGTGAATATCAGACTGTAGTGTTGGCTAGCAGAGTTAAGGCAAGATAATCCACATTAGTCGAGGCAGATTAAAGCCCTGCAGGCTGCAGCCACAGATTACATAACAGTCAGAGATTCAGCCAGACATGGACAAGACATTTGGAGACAGATATTGTTGGGCAGATGGCACACAATTTACAGGCTTAAAAAAATAGGAAGGTATAGAAACTAGAAAAATAGGCAAAGCAACAGAACTTCCTTTCTGCTATGGCTGTATGATACTGCACACAGCTCTGGCATTTCTAACACTAATTTGAAATGCAGCAAAATGTAGAAGCTGGAAGTTAAGAAAGTTGGAAATAACGTATGTTCCTCTTGATACAAAAATGAACAAATTCATGTGTTGGTTTTAACAACAAATTAGAAGATGTATCCAAGATTTACTGCCTTCATGTGTGAACTTTCCAGTGATTTCCATGAATGTCTTGCTTCTAAAACAGGTTTTCTAGACTCTCAGCCTCTGAGGGAGGCTGATGAAGATTTGGTGTCAGAAGTCAGCCTGAACAACTCTAACATGACCGAGGAGGAGAGAGAAGAGATTCTGCAGGAGCTGACTAAAGTATACACAGACACACAAGTGGATCATAAACCGAATTTACACTTTAATTATTATTTTTTTAAATTAACTAATATGTGTTCGTTTGTTTGTTTGTGTGTGGCCAGCTGGAAGAAGAGATCAGCACACTGAAGCAAGTTTTGTTGTCCAAAGAGAAGCAGCACGCAGAGCTCAAACAGAAACTGGGCCTCACTCCTCTCAGCGAGTTCAGGAATAACTTCAGCAGAGGCTGGCATGACATGCAGACCTCTACGGCGTAAGTTACCAAGGGTGTGTGTGTGTGTGTGTGTTCATTAGGGTGTTGGGGCAGCACACAGCAGATTGTTTGCTGTCAACATAAATGTGCTTCATAGGCGTTCAAAGTTAAAACAGACAGAAACAATGGGTGGTTTATTTCGCAACAGCCAGCAGGAACTCCTAGTTCACACAGAGTGTGTTTGCAAAATACAGATTTTAAAAAGGAAGCTAAAAGCACAATCCTTGGCTGGTCGCTGCACAGCATGTGTGCTGGTTGCTCTTCATCATGCTTTTCTGAAAAGACATCACAAAACTGGTTTTAAAAACTCTGCTGAAGGCTATAGTTGGTCCCGAACACCGTTAACTGGATGTTCTTTACAGGCTCTTCAGTTAAACTGTTTGTGGTGTTAGTTTCCTACAATGGGGAACAAAACAATTCATACATTTCTATTTATTTTGGTTGTTGTTGCAATTTTTCTTATTTTGTATCCAAGACTGAAATATATTAATCACAAAGAATTCCAGTAATAAAGAGGAGAAAAACTGTTTCTGTTTGAAAGGGCCACTGTACATCCAGCCAAGAAAAAAAAAATTGTTTTGTGTACGGATAAACAATTGAATGCCCCAGTTGGGTGGCAGAACAGAGCTTTAATGCAAATACCAAGAGACGGACGGACTAGACCAGGAGGGTAGTCTCAAACGGCTGCTTGTCTTATCCTGTTACACTTTACTCTGAAGATCACTTTACACACACAGCCTCTGGCTCATCTATAATGTACCGGTGTGACCACAGGAGGATGAGGTATCCACACTGGGTAACACAGACATTTGACTGCTTAAATTAGCCATATTTGATCTAGATCATACAAGCCCAGATACCAAGGTGGCGTCAAATACTGGAAGTTGAAACTGGAATTCCCATAAAATGGTTTACAATTGAAGTGATGTAATTGTGTCCGAACAAATAATCAGAATTAACATAGACCTACTGATTAGATCTACACTGAGAGGGTTAGTGTTTTTTTCCCCCCTTTGTATATGGCTTTTGTTTTGTTTGTGTGTGTATGGCAGTATGGGGGGGCAGATTTGAACAGTCACTAAAATGACCTCATTGTCAAATATGGTTCATGCTATTGTGTGTTTGTCAGATACAAGAAGACATCGGAGACGCTGTCCACCGCAGGACAGAAAACCTCAGCTGCCTTCAGCAACTTTGGGAGCGTTATCACCAGGAAGTTTGGAGACATGAGGTAAACAATTATGTTAGAGCTTTTAAAATGAGAAAATGCTGATTAGCCAATCTATATTGTCTTAATAATCCCAAAGGACACATTTCAGAGCACTGAGCCCTTTCAGTAGAGGACAACCGCGTAACATAGATGTTGACTTTAGTGACTACTTTAGTTTAACACAAATCAAATTGGAAGAGGAAATGCCACCAATTATTGCTTCTACAGACAACAAATTGGACTTTTGGCAGAACAGGCACAGTACACCAGATAGCACTGTTCCACATCATAACGAAGCTCATGTGTTTTCTGTTTACTGCAGGCATTTCAGCTGTAATGTGGTTGATTTGACTGCCAATGTTACTGAATCCTTTAAAAATTGTAATTATTAGGCATTCTGATGGTCTCTCAATGGTTTTCTTTTAAGTTTGGCTGCTTTTGCTATCATTTTAAACTCGCAAGATGAAACCATGTCTACGGATAACGGACAGCTTGGCAAATAACCCATTTTAAATTGGATCTTAGGGAAGCTGCATTACTGAGGCCTTTGCCGGACTATTTCCTGTTTATTGAAGACGGAACTGTGGGTGCTGTTAATTTGCTTTTGATACTGCAGTATGTTTTAGCTTCGAAAACTTCTACTTTTTACTCCACTTCTCTTCTTTTCACATTTCAGGGACATGCTGTACAATGTGCCACCATGTTCAGGAACTAGACTAGAGAGAAGAAATTTTGAAACGGTTACCAAAATCCAAAGAAAAAGTTTGAAAGACCCTCAAAAAGCCAGGAGATATAATAATCAAACCCATTTTAAAAGATCACAAGAACACCTTGCTGATATGAAATATGAATCAATCAGAGGTTTTTTACTTTAGCATAATATGGCAGTTTCTTGATAAAATTGCATTTCAGTCAGTGTTTTCTGTTCTATTGAATAATTTAGTGATTTGTGGGAAATGTGTGTTTAATCTCCTGTATGTTCCACTTTAATATCTTTAAATGTCCACTCTTCTTTTGAGGAAAACTGAAGCTCTCCTTGAAATTTTAGCTTAGGTTAGCATAATGTAGTTTAGTTTTTTTGTTATTGGCTGAGTTTACCTTACCTGAATTTACTTTAGCTTAGTTTATGTTAACTTTGTTCAGGTTTGGTTATTTTAGTGTATCTTAGATGTGTTTTTTTTAGTTTGTTATTGTAACTTTGTGTTGTTTAGGTTATGTTTAGCTAAGTCTAGCTTTTTTAGCCTTAGATTTCACAGTTTATCATAGTTTAGCTTAGATTATTTTAACTGAGTTTAGTTTTTCTTAGCTTACCTATAATTCATCCTACCCTAGCTAAGCTTGGGTTAGTTTTGTTTATTTTTTTAGTTTCCTGTGACTCTCCTGTAACCAGTGGAGAAAGTCTGTGTTGGATTAATAACCATAAAAGATGCAAACTGTGTGAATAAAGTCAACCACAGAATTTGGTTTCTCCTTTGCTCTTGTAGAATGTTTTCTTTGCTGAAAACTGGCAACACATATAAACAGAGAGCAGATAAGTTGTGTTGCTTCATTACTCCGTAATCAGGGAAGTGAGGAAAACCTTTAAAGGCTGCATACATTCGTCCATAGGCCTGCTAAAAAAATTCATTGTTTTAGATTGTGTCAAAGCAGCCTGATGGCACCCAATGGCTACTTTCCAACTGCCCAGACCAAGTTCAATGTTTCCTTCAACATTATATCATCCTCAATATTCAAGTATTTCTCAGAGGAAAAGTCATGCAAAAAACCCAGCCGCCATCAGTTTATCCACTAATCTGCATGACTAACCCAGTTTGACCTGTTTTACACAACATGCACCACTTGATGCCCTTTGCTTTCTAGTTCATTTACATCTTGTTCTTCTTGTCTGTCGCCACCATTTCAGCATCGCAGAGACCCGAGTTGTAACTCTTGCTCTGAACAGTTCAGGAAAACATGCGATTATGTAAGCCAACATTAAGCTGCTTTCTGAGGGAGCTGAAAAGCTCATGGCAAAGCCTGTCTCCTTCAGTCACACTCTGGTCTTCTGTTGTTTCCAAACAGACTGAGTTGTTTGGTTCCAAACGCTTAGCATGAAAAAACAAAAGACATTATATGTATCCACATAGAGCTTTCTGAAACAAGAAATGAAGCAAAGAGCTAGGAGGGAAACATGATCAGATAGTCGGTGCTTTGTCACATGTATTGCTGAATAAATGGCAAAAACAATGTTCTGTTGGTAGTTCTTGTTATCTGACATAGAAGGAAATGATTTTTAGGACATGGATTATCTGTTGGCAACAACTCATTTCAACTGTTCCTGTATTATAGCATGGCCGGTTTAGAGTTGCTGTTTCCACGCAGGTACATTTCCACAGTTTAAATTAAATCTTTTTTGCTGTGGGGGTCTCACATGTGTGCAATGTATAAAACTCTTTTTGTCTCTTGTGTTGTACTGTATGTACATCAGTGGTACTTTTCTATATTTAACAATCTGTGTGTGCTGTTACTCTGACCAGTGTGGGTTTTTTTTCTGCTGTGAGCATAAAGATATGAGGGATTGGATCATTAGAGAAAGATGAAAAACCCTTCTCCTGTCCGCTGCTCTGTCTGACTTAACCAAATATACGGCATCCCTCACACTTCTTGACTCACAACTAAAAATGTGTTAAAAGTCTTAAAATACATTCATGTTTTATTGCTGCAGTGTAATTTTACACAGATAAAAACAACTTTCTATTTGAGGTTATTTGTTTTATTTAATAAGGATAATCCAACATTAAGAAATAATTGTTTAAAAAAACTCCCCAGTGCTAGAGTTGCTGGTATCCCTGCTGTTTTACAACTCGCTCCTTTTCCGTTGACCTGGTTCCAGAGTTGGTTTGGTGCTAGAGTCTGACTTAGAACCAGTTCCTTGTTTTTCCACTGCACAAGCACCCGTTTTTCGGTTCGGAACGGGTGCTTAGCCAAGCACCAACTCGAAGCTGAGCTAAACTGGTGATTTCTAAGAACCGGTTTCTACCCCTCCCACAATGTTGATGAAACCCAGGTGTGCTGGGCCGCTTTCTGCACTTTATCAACCGTTGACGGTGCAACAAGAACATGTTTTTCAGACACCTTCGCAAATCCAGCAAAGTGTGGAAGCAGAACAGCAGCATTCGAAACGGCAGGATGGCGTTCTCCATTGTTATCTTTCTCTGTTTGCACGCTAAGACGCAGCACCGACTAGGCTCTGTGTCTGTGGAAACGCAAACTTGTTATTAGAACGAACCAGCTAAACTCTGACTCTAGCACCAACTCCGGTTCTTCCTCAATGGAAAAACACTAAGAGAGTGCCACACCGAGACGTACTTTTGACCGTTCATATATGCATAATTTCCTCTCTTATAACCTCCTCTTCTCTTCAGCTCTCCCAACATTTAAGTCTTGATGATCAGTGAATCCTTTCTGTCCATTTTCAGCTTTATGGCAAAAGCCACCAGCTTTTTTTATACCACATTTACTACTGTAGTTCTAGATGCCATGTACTCTTGCAAGTTTCCGAGAGCCTTCGGAAAAGAAACAGACCCAAAGCATCTCACATTCCCCAACATACCTAACGGTGTACACACCTAACTTTACTTAATAATTGTAAAGTTGATCAGTTCCAGTCCTAGATGTTTATCACACTAAGCACATATGGGACAAGAAAGGCTTTTTCCTTGCATGCCTCTAAAATGACCCGTTCACATCTAGATGGTGTGTAGGGGTTGTTTATGGGGACTTTGTGAGCTTTGGAGATTTTCTTTTGAATCCCTTCAACTCCTAAGTGGTGGCAAGATAAACATTGGGCCGCTGTGTGATGTCATTGGGAAGAGGGGAGTTAGGAAGTATTAATTAAAAGTTCAAAGACAGTGGATCAGACTTAAAAAGTAAAAAATTCATTGTTGCACTGCCAGTTAGTGTGGAGTGTGCATTACAGAAACCAACACTGATTTAACCAAGAGTGAGCATAAGGAATAAATAATGATAGGAAAAACTAACTTTCCGATTCAAATGTTCTGTTTCTGATTTGTTTCTCCTTTTAAAGGATTTCTGATCTTTTTTTTTTTCTTGCCGTGCAGTGGGTGTTGTCTTTAAAACCATCCTCATCATTTTTATGTCTGTTCTCCATGTGACTGAACATTTCTCTCGCTTGGCTCCCTGCATTATGTATTATTGCATTGTTCTATTTTTCTCCTCTTTTTCATGTTTTTTAAAAGGCTTTGTATTTCCAACATAACAATTTGAAATGGATGAATTTAAAACGGCATTCACGTGGTAGAGGCAGTGTCTCGTCTGAAAGTTGTAAAAGCATCTGAGCTGTTCTTTGTTTCCCTTCATGCTTTCGAAGGTCCAACTCAATAGGGTAAGAATCACAGAGCCGGTTATGTCACCGTTGTTGCTTCTCACTAAGACCTCTTAACTCTGTGCATCTCAGTCGGATCAGCTGTTAACACCAGCTGGATGGCACCAGTGTCCACTTGGCCAGCTTAGAAATTGTCGCTGTCACGCCCGGCTGCTGAACTCAATCAGCAAACATTCAGCGCCAAGTGACTGCTTGTCTGTCTTTGTAAACCGAACAAAATTAAATCTGTTTGAGTCATTTGACAAGAGGTGTGACAGGCCACCTTTCTTTTTAAATGAGATATTGGACAGTATTAAAAGTAGAAATAAAAATCCTCCTTTATCTCTTAAACTCCTTCACTACAATATAAGAATATTCCTGTTGATGTCTAAAGAGAAGCTGTGGGACTGACGCTTCACATTCAAACTGTTGATGTTGCTTCTGTGTGTAATCTTGGCTAATCATTGACTTCTCTCTCACCATGCTCTCTGGGGACAGATACTCTGTCAGGCACTCTATGAGCATGCCTACCATGAGGTAAAAACTGTTTGCCTTTTTTGTATGGGAGATGCTTTTTTGTTTTTTTGGCCCTGTAAGGCAGCTTGAAATATTTGAATTTTTTTCCCAAGTTCCCACCCTCTCTTATCAGTTGCTGTCTCTGCCTCCCCTTTGTTTAAGTTTATACATAAAAAAAAAAAAAAATACATGTTTATTCTACAACCGTTATCTCCCTCTCCTATATAAATCATAAGGAACAATTTCACAGTTGTATCTGTGAACACTTATCTTATAGTATCTTCTGAAAATGTATCATTTTCTCAAACCATTTAATGCATTTTGTCAACAGAAACTCCCCCAGCTTCAAATCCTTTGAAGAAAAAGTTGAAAACACAGTTTCCACAATTAAGGTAAGCTGTTTTTGAAAATAATGTTTAACACTGAGTGAGTTTACAGTATTAAAATTGTGGTTTTGTCATATTTAAGATATGAAATGCTTTCAGTATATTAACATTTTAACGCGTGTGGGAGGGAACGAGATGTCTCCTAGCTCATGCACTACCTCACAAAAAGCATTTCTTCCCTTTCAACAAATGCAACCCTTTGTGAAAACCTCTTCTGTCCTTTCCAGTCAGAGTGTAGACAGCACCACAGCACTGAGACCGCATTGGTAAAGGTTTTGAACGATGTACATCTAAACAGTGTTGCACGTAGAACTTTTATCATATGACTGTGTTTGACTCAGTTGATCGTAACATACCGAGTGACAGACTGGAACAATGGGTGGGATTATCTGGTGCTGTGCAGAACTGCTTGTCATTTGGCAGACCAGGACTACTTTCTGTAATTTGGTAATTATAAATCTGTGTGAATATAAACGTATTGAGGGGTTCCTAAAGAAAAAGAGCAACCTGGGTTCCCTCTGAATCCACTAGGGAAGTTTTACTGGAAAGGGTCTCCTCTCTACAGTGATTATCTCTACTTGATTGACCAAACTTGGACAAGCATAGGTCGACGAACGACTGGGTGTTTCTTTTGTTACATTGGAAAGAAGTCTGAATCAGTGGTTAAAAATCTTGTGAGAAAACAGATGCGAGCCTGTTTGTATCCACTGTATCAGTTTGTTTTCTTAAAAATGTCATCCACAGAATTTGACTTGAGGGAGCAGTTGAACAGCTACAATTAAATAACTTGGACAAAGTTTTAACGTGAAAAAGATTGGGGGGGGGGGGTCTGAAATATTCGGCATAAAGATTTTTCCGTCAGTTTTTCTTTTAATGCATAATCCAACCAAATAAAAATCTAGGCCTTTCTCCTGTAATTAAGGACCTACATGTCTGTGAAACAAATCAAGCCCTTGCATTCGTCTGTCATCTGAGAACGGAGGGTGCACCTTTTTGTGTCCCTATTGTTGCCCCCTCTCACTTATTGTTGAAATAGTTGAGCTCTTTTTGGTGTTGCACTCGTTTTGAAGTGATTGTTTCCCCACTGTGGTCATCAAGACACACACCGACACAGAAGTTATTAGTATGATTCCTCGGCGAGTCTCTGTGACTGAAAGGTTTCCTCTCCCACATGTTACAGAGGAACAGTGAAACAGAGAGCTGAACTCTGTAATTTGTGTGTAATTATTATCATAGTGTGACAGTGAGAGCACTGATTATTTATATCCCCACACAGTGGTGTCCTCTGCTTGAACTTCTGTGACTAACTTGGTTTTAGTTTGGCTAAAGCTGCTACCCTGTAGGGGAAATAAACTGTCTATAGTACAGTAATAATTGTATTTAATGAGTAGATGTTTAAACTCCCTCACCAAGGTGTAGAGCTGAAGCTCTGATCGTAACGGTGGCAATAAATACGTTTAATTTACTCCAGACCACAATATAAAAGCTTGATAATGGTGTTTTTCAGAGATTGAATCTTGCAGCACAGCACCAAGATTACTTTAGTACTTATTTAGGAAGCGACACTTGTAATATTTTCATGTTTGATGCTTTTTTTTCCTGCATCTCCTCCAGACTAAAGTTGGAGGCACCGGGACCGGAGGCAGCTTCGAGGAGGTCCTCTCGTCCGCAGCCAACGCCAGCTCTTTGGAAACGCCCACCAACAACCTGATGGACACCTCGGAGAGACCATGTTAGGACTCCGAAGCTGCGGTCTTCCTGCTCCGTCTTGCTGTATCACAGCACATTGTTGTGTATCTACTAGAATTTCTGACCAAAGTGCAAAGAAATGTTTTGATTTGCAGACCAATCTTGTTTAAATCCTGTGACTTCTGATGAAATTGCTGGCAATGCCACATTAATTAGACTTGGTTAAGATGCCTTTGCTTTTGCTTTTATTTTGGAATCTCAAGAGGCAAAGAATTTTAATATTGATTATAGTTCATATTTCAGCTATTTCTAACTCAGTTAAAATTATATTGCTTATCTAAAATTGATCACAGGATCAAAACCGCTCCATCTTCAGTCTGTTGCACTATAAATAATGGTTCATGTTTTACTTGAACGCAGTTTTATCCACAAGAACTGGGTGAACCTTTCAGTCACATATGATCCTATAGTACCAAACTTACAGATCTTTTAATAACTAAAATGTCACACATACAATAAGTGTCCCATTCACTTTATTACACGTTACCTAAATGCTGATAAAACACTTGTGTATGTGTCGTGTGCCCAACAACATATGACTATTATTTCTAGAAAATCTTCATGTATCCACTAAACAATGACTGTTAAACACGTCGTAAGGAATCATTTTGTTTTCTTTTGAATCTGTGTGGGCACTATAACTTTGCCATGAAAGTATCTTTGACAGTAACTTCAAACATTTTTAACCGTTTAAATATTTTCACACAATGAAGGATTCCTTTCCCATGGCTCCAGAAGTCAGAGTTGCACTTTTTCTTTTTTTAAATGAAATTCACATCAGCATTCAAGTACTAAAGGAACCGTTTGTCAAGTCTGTGAGGTAATATATGTTTTGTTAATGGGAAATACAAATTGATTTGCATTTATGTAACAAATACAACCATGTAATACTTCATATTCACACATAAGCATTTAGCAGACATCTGAATAACGATTATTCAACCTAAAGCAAATGACACTGAATGTATGAGCCTGCTTAATTTGGCAACATTTAAAAAAACTATCTAAATTTTAAAAAATCATTTAATTTGAGCTTCTGTTCCACCCAGACAGTCTGCAGACTGCATGAAAACTTCATATTACGCAAGAAAATGTTGGTGTTATGACAGTTACTACTTTTTTTATAGATAACTTTTGTGATGATGGATTTACCTGATATGTACAATGTTAAAGTATTTAAAACTTCTCAATAAAGTTGGTTGATGTAGAAAATGTTCAATTATTTTTTTTTATATTAATAAAAGAACCACTGATAATGATGCAAAAGAATGTACACTTTTATATTTTACTAATCAAACAATAGGTTGAATAAAATCCTCTTTGTTCGGTAAATTACTGCAGATATTTGATGATGTTATGACAGCAGTGGTGTCTATGGTAGGAGCAGCTACGTTTGCAGGTGACTGATCTTTAGGAAAAGAAATCCTGAACTAGAGTTTCAATTTGTGGTAAATTTACAGACATTTCATCATCTGTTGATCTGAACAGGGTGTGAGCAGGTTTGAAGCAGGATTTTCCCCTCTGATCGGCTGCTTGGTTCTGCTTGTGCCTGCAGGCAGCTCTCCATGCTGATTTCTCTGTCCATCAGCAGAATTTATTTCTTTTTTATTTTTGCAAATGGTCAAGTGTTAGATTGTGTGTTAGTGTTCAGATTCTGAGCCGTCAGTCTGTGATTCTTTACGCTCGTTGGTGCTCCTTCCTCTTTGCTCATTTAGAGAGCCAACCAGCTGGAGGACATCAGGGTGGTGGAAGCGACCTTTAAGGATGTAAAAATAGAAAAGTCTAAAATCGGGCTGCTTTAAAAGGGCTAATTTCATCCAAGTCAACGCTTTCAAATACCTAGATTGAAAGAGCAAAAGCTACCCCGGGGTTGGATGCATACCTGTGGTAGAGTCAAAGAACTCCTGCAGTCTTCCAGGCGTTCCCTCCAGCTCTTCGTACTCGTGAGCCTGCATAATCATCTCCAGGAGGTCGAACTGTTTCACCAGCCTGGCCTCTGGACTACTCTGGGATTCATATTCCTGCCCACCACACAAAAAGCCTCGTTTTACTGTTTTCGCTGTAAAAAAAGGATTTACCTCCTCAGATTTTTGCTTTTTAGTCTTAATTAAAATATTTCCGATCATCAAATATGGTTTAAGATAACAAAAGCTAAATTTAGTTGGCAAATGATATTTACAGGCTGCACAATGGCACAGTTGGTAGCACTGTTGCCTTGCAACAAGGAGCCCTGGGTTCGTATCCCAGCCTCCATGTTTCTGCTTGGAGTTTGCATGTTTTCCCTGTGGATGCATGGGTTCCCTCCGGGTACTCTGACTTCCTCCGATGGTGCAAAAACATGACTGTTATGTTAATTGGTCTAAATTCTCCTTAGGTATTTGTGTGTGCATGGATGTTTGTCCTGCGATGGATCAGGGTAACCCGTGTCTCGTCCGATGAATGCTGGAGATAGGCACCAGCCCCCCCCCCCCCCCATGCATGCATGGGATAGACTGTATAGATGATGGCTGGATGATATTTACATTTATGACAGAAAAACAATAAATACCAACCTGGCATAGTTTGAAAAGTAAACGCCCCCTAAAACTACATCTTTAAAAGGCAAGTTCTTCATACAACTGGCAGTGAGTATTGTTTATTGCTGTGGAAGAGTTATGGCCCACCTATCATTGTATAGGCCTAATTGTTTTGATTCAGTCACACTCTAAAGTTGCCACGGATGAACAACCTCTTATTTCTTGTCACATCATCTCAAAAGGTATGATTTTTTTTTCCTAAAAGTCTAGACAGTCTTTGAAATAGTTTTTAAGAACTATGAAACAGGCCTTTGTGTTCTTTTTAGTCAGCAATGGTTTTTGGTTTTGGAACTCTTCCATGGAAGCCATTTTGTTTGCTTTTTATTATTATTTATTAATCAGGAACAGTGACTTTAACTGAAATAATAGAGGTTTGCTGTGTTATCTGGCTTCTTCATCATCCTGGAAGCGTTGTGGATGTGCTCTTGGAGTAATTAATAATTGAACAAAGGGACAAGGTTAGTTTGGATAACATTTTCCCTTCATTATTGAAACAATCATTTGAAAACTGCTATTTTATTTATTTACTCTGGTTATGTATCTGATGAATGATCTAACACATATAAGAATGACTAAATAGTAAAACAGATGAAATCTGTGACAAATATTTTTCCCAGCACTGCATAGTCTGAATGTAGTAACTGTACAAAGGGAAGCACGAGGATACACAAACACTACATGACCTCATCCATGATCAGCATACCTCCCACAGCGCATACATCTCCTGTTTGAGACCCTCCGGCAGCAGATTTGTTAGATGCCTCATTGCTTCCTGAGTTAGAGATGATAAAGTTGGTTTCTTTCGCTCCCTTGTAGCGTCATGTGAAAAATCTTACTTTAATGTGGTTCTCACTTGCCTCCTCTCTCCTGTGTTTCTCCGCTTTAGTGACGTTGTCTGACGGTGCAATATCTCCCACAATGCACTCCGCCATATCATGGACAAGTGCAAGTTTTATGCACCTGAGGGCAGAAATTAGACATATAGGCAGCTGAATGATTCTCACTTCAGTGATCTGATCATTTCTTCCCAAAAGGTGATTTAAGATTCAAATCCAAAAAGATCATTTGCATCTACAACTTACCGGTCTCTATCTATTGTAGGGTCAGTGATGGTCAGAGACATCATAGCCATCCTGTACATGTGGTCTGACACACTCTCAGGATTATTCACTTTTCTGTACACCCAGCCAGTCCGTGGGACCCTCTGCAAACAAGAGTAATCAAAAGCTCAAAAATACAGTCCCTTGCAAAAAGAAAAGTATTTGTTCAATATTTTCAATATTTATGTGATAGATCAACACAAAGAACATCAAATTGTAAAGAGGAAGCAAAGGAATACATGTCTTGTTGTTGTTTTTTAGAAATCTAAGTCTAAAAAGTGGCAGGCATGTGTATTTATTAAGCATCCCCAAAGCATGATGCTGCCAGCATCATATTTCTACATTGGGATGTTGTATTCAGGTTTTTACACAGCGCATACTGCTTTGCAAGCAGGTCGAAAAGTTGCAAGTACCAACCTTTCACCGTAACCCTGGAGTTTCATGCAAACAAAATCTAGTCACACTTCTATTTTTAGCATTATAATTTTATTTTATTTACGAAAGACAAACTTTCTAAACACAAGCTGTAATGACAGTCTTTATCAATTTATTTTAAATGAATTTATTCAATCTGAATTAGATCTGTAAAAAGCCAGTAGATCGATACAGCACTTATTTGACAGAAACGCTGTATTGTCTCAAAGTGGATTGTTTAGTTGCCAAGTTTCACCAGCAGACTGATTATAAGCGCTTTCAGTTAGCTAATTGCAGATAGAATATAAAATCACCACAAACGCAGCCTAATTGTAATAAGTCTTACTTTTAGCTGTCCGATAAGTTTCATAAACTGCAGCATATTACTCACGCCGGCTGTTTTCTCACTGTGGGCTGCCATCTCTATCCGCTGACCCGGATACAGAAAACCAGATTGGCTAATGTAGTAGATGGAAGCAGCCGCCAGGTGGCAGCATTGATCAAACTAATCAAAGGGAAACCCGTTCTGGTATTTATTTTCCATCTTTGTCTGTGGATTTATTTATCTGAGAAGATATGATTTGTTTGTGTTTATAAATAAGATTTTTATTTTATTTTTTTGGGGGGGGACACAATGACTAAAATAGCAATTTATCCTTGCTTTGGTCGAGATAACAATTCAGAAACGGTAGGGGGCGCGACCACGTCCTAAAGGCACACAAGCGACTTAAAAGCACGAAGAACGAGTGGCACCGGAAGTTAGAGAGGCGGGAGATTGAAAAACATAAACGGAGTAAACAAACTTGTGTTTTATAGTCTGAACATTCACCAAAATGCTGAACAAGCCGCCGAAGCTGAAGAGCACCATAAGAGCGAAAGCGAAGGGAAACGTAAACATCGCAGCGGCGTCAGAGGCCATGGTAGGCGGGTAGACTGTGACAGCTGGTCGTGTTTTCATTCGGTTTATGCTAGTTAGCTGCCAAGTGCTCCTTAAATAATGATTTTGTTTCTCGTCTCCTCTCAGATTGAATTACTGACGCTGCTGTTCCTGAACAGCCTGGCTGAAGAGGCGAAGGCCAGGGCGTTTGAGGAGAAGTCTGCAACAATCAGAGCTCACCATGTCAGAGCAGTCTCTAAGGTCAGTTCCTGTAGCTCATCTCCGAAAACCAGGATTTTATGAAGGCCAACTGAGTCCATTTAAGATTTTATGGCTGTAGGATTCCCCAAAAGCAATATGTAATAAGTGCTCTTGCTCCTTCTGCAAGGACTACTTAAACATCCAACTTTAGGCAGTTTTTCAGCATTATTGTGTGTTTTTGACTGTAAAAACACATGACAAATAAATAATAAGTGGGTTAAAACGTGTGACCATATCAGGGTTGGTTTGGTCTTTACTTTAGCAGGGCGAATCTCGATTAATGAGCTATAGCATAGCCGTAGACATTTTTTTAAACGTAATTCAAAGACAAACTTAATGATTAATTTCCCAGTGACGTGTTTTAAGTGTTTATTTCGGCTTATTTCGGCTTATTTTGATGACTGTTGTCTTAAAGCAAGGGACCCCCCCCCCCCTCAAAGTTATTTTTTTCTGTGTTTATTAATTTAATACAGGAAATTTGGCCTATACTAAAAAAGTTTGTTCCTGTACAGGACATGAGCTCAGTACTTGGCTGAGGCTGCTTTTGCATGAATTACTGCATCAATGTGGCGTGGCACGGACGTGTTCAATCTGCACCGCTGCTTGCCGGTTGCTTTTTATCTTCCTTTTGCCAATGCTCCATAGACTCTCTTTGGAACTCAGGTCAGGTTCATTGGTGCTTTTGAAGTGTTTGTAAGTGCCAAGTCCTGTTGGAAAATGAAATCAGAATCAGACTGAAATCTGAATGAAATCAGAATCAGAAACTTCACTGACTCTTTCTTGATAAAACACAGAGGACCAACACCAGCAGATCATGTGGTTTCTTCAATCATCACTGATGCTGGAACTTCTCTCTGGACCACAGCTAACTTTAAATATGTACCTCTACGCGCTTCCTTTGATCAAGGACCTTGATTTTAAAATAAAAATGCAAAATTGATTATCATCTGAAAAGAGAACTTAGGTGCTCAGTGCTTAATATAGGTTTGTGACTAAATGCTTATGGAACAGGGGAAGAGGATATGTGTCTGTGGGCTCAGATGAAAAGTCTCCTGTATGGAGGAAAGTGACTGGAAGGAATACTGACATGGATTCATTGGTCAAGGTTGAGCAGAAGTCTGTATGACTGGGCTTTGGCAGGCGTTAATGAAGTGAACTGAGACCAAACATGTAGAAATGCTTCATTTTGAGCTCTATTTGAGTTGATTAAACATGGTGGATTCCCTTTTCCTGGGATTAATAAGAGCCTGATGTCTATAGAGGTAATGCACCAATCAAGCGGCCATTTATTGAAAATGGTCCATTTTTGATGAGCAGCAGGACAAAAACAAAACCTTTATTTTTTCTGTTTATTAAATGCATCAAAACTGAAAACTTTTTTATGGTCTGTAACCATCAGCAAATGACTAGTCATTTTATTCACTTTGTTAGAATTTTAATAATTATTACATAAAGGTTCAGTACAAATGCTTTGGTACATAAATGGTGATAATCTTGTAATTCTTGTTCGATTCCAAACTGCTTTTATCAGTATTGGCATCCTTTATTTTAAATTGTCACTATTTGTTCATTTTAATTCAGTTTATTTATCTAGCGCCGATTCACAACAGATGTCATCTCAAGGCACTTGACTAGTAAAGTCATTTCAATTCAGTCATACATACATTCCAATCAGTTCAAAAGTTTTCTATTTAAGGAATCCCAGAAGATTGTCAATCGAGTCATTGACTTGAGGTTTTGCCCTGTTCATGCAGACTCCAACCACAGTAATCCCTCATACTGAGCAGGCATGTAGCAACAGTGGAGAGGAAAATCTTCCGTTTAACAGGAAGAAACCTCCAGCAGAAACTGGCTCAGTACGAGCGGTCATCTGCCACGACCGTCTGGGGGTTTGAGAAGACAGAGCAGAGACACAGATTTAACAGAAGAACTGATGTAAGAGTACTTTCTATATTAAAGAAAATAAAAAGTTGATAACATGACACAGAGGATGTTCAGTTGCTGGGGGCATCATCCCAGTCGATGCCCCCGTCCAACAGGGCATTACCGCTGAGCAGGATATCACACTGGGTGTTGCTTCTATGGAGAAAAAAAAACTGAGAAAAAACAAAGTTAACAGTCTAAATAACGGCAAATGATGCAACTGGAGAGTAGTAGAAGAGAAAAGTAGCAGAGTGAAGGAAAGTGGTCGGTCTGGCCTCCAATAGTCCTAACAATTCAGTTGCTGAATTAAGACAGTTTCAGATTGTTTTGTATTATTCTCCGTAGACAGAAAGTTAAATGTTTTTATATCAACACTTGAATTACTAGTTTGATAATAATAAGACGAGCATTTTCTGTTGTTTCTGTTACGTGACCTGTTGGTTTTTCTTTCTTTATAGAAAGTTTTAAAAAAGGCAAGAGGATGAAGAAGATGAGGAAGATTGTGATGAACTTCATAAACATCTTTTCATGCTTTTGTTTCTCCTTTTGTTTTTGTTTACTGTCTTCTAATAAATGTATTTAACTTGTATTTTGGCTCTTATCTCAAATTTCTCGGTCTTAGAAAATCCAAACAAACTGAATTTGTTGAGGGTTTTAATTTTCTCACAGCAATAATCCAGGTGATTCCAGAATAATAGCATATTATCAGAACTTATTTATGACATGAAACAGGCTTGTATTTAAGGGCTTCTTCACAGTGCGTTAGTGCTTCAACATCCGCTCGTCTCGCTCCGCGCTCATCCGTCATGGTTTTTGTCTTCAGCTGCACGCTTCACGGCCCCCTTCGAATTCCTCGCTTCGTCACGGCACACGGAATATCCGCACCATCAGATGATATCCTGCTAATTCCTTATCACCACAAAGTTCTTCCTGGGCCTTCCTCAAAAGGAAAAGGCCAAGTAAAACGTTACCTTTACCTACCTAAACTTAAACTTTACCAGCCTTCAGTGTTGCTTGTTTAGTAAGTGCAATAATATATTTATTTAGGGATATTTTTTGTGTAAATGAAGAAAAAAGCAAGTTCTATTAAAGTGATTGTATCTAAAACATGCATGTCTTCATATGTTCTATAGCACCTTTTTTATTTTTGTCACATTACAACTATAAACTGGAATTTTATGTGGTAGACCAACACAGAGTAATGCATTATTGTAAAGTAGAAGGAAACTTTTTTCTTTTCTTTTTTTTTCAATAAATGAAAATCTGTAAAGTGTGGTCTGTCTTTATGTTCAGCTTAGTAAAATCACCAATATTTGTACAAGCTACAATCACCAATATTTGTACAATACAAGCTTGTCTCAGCCAGGTTTGCACATCTACAAGCTTAATTTATTATGTCAGTTCCGCTGCAAAATATCTCAAACTCATTCGAAGTAGGTGGAGAGCAAGTCTTGATGCAGATTATCAATTGGATTTAGAAATGGGCTTTGACTGGACCATTCTAACACATATTTCACAGCAACACTTCCTGAATGACACCATCAGTTGTTGGCAATCATTGATAATCCACCTTGTTTGCTCTTCCCGCTCCTCTTTAAATCTTTGATCAGTAAGAAATTCAAGCAGAGAGACGTTGAAGTCGGGGATAAAATCTTTGTCCATTATGATTGATAAAAGATGTTGAAAGAATTTGGACTTCCCCCTTTCTCTGCTTTTTGGTCCAGCTCTGTATCCAAGAAGCCTTCCTTTTCAACTCTTCTGGGAATTTGAAGTTGTAGTTGAGGTATTATTTGAGCTTTTGAGATCCTAATCAGCTGCTCTCTTGTAAGAAAAAAAATTGTTACCACATCATAACTGTCTGAAAGTACAGAAGTAAGAGCAAAAATTCTTCCAACTGCACCGCTTCCAAAACCAGAGAGAAAAATTGTCTAAAAAAAGCAATCCCCCAACCCAAAGAAATTAACTAAAGTCCAAAAAGAGAACAAATCAGAACTAGGGAATTTGAGCTATACTCCAACATGCAGCCATCATGACTGGTGCAATTCCAGAATCATATCCTATTATACACAGTGGCAGCCACCGACTGTGCAAGTTGTCCCACTTAAAAAGATGAGGTCTGTAATTTTCATCATAGGTACACTTCAACTGTGAGAGACAGAATGTTAAAAAATCCAGGAAATCATGTTGCAGGATTTTTAAATTTGTATAATGGTGCTGAAAATAAGTATCAGTAAATAAAAAAAGTTCACCTCAGTCCTTAGTAAAGTAACCTTGGTTGGCAGTGACAGAGGTCAAACATTTCCTGTAGGTTTTCACCAGGTTTCCACACACTAGGTGCTGTTTTGGTCCGTTCTTCCATGCAGATCTCTAGAGCTGGGATGTTTTGGGGCTGTTACTGGGCAACATGGACTTTCAACTCCCTCTACATATTCTCTATCGAATTGAAGTCTGGAGACTGGCTAGGCCTCTGGGCAACACGTTAATGCAGAACTACAGGCCAATCTCTAATCTTCCATTCATCAGTAAGATTATTGAAAAAGCTGTGTTTCAGCAGTTGAATGGCTTCATAACAATGACAAACCGTTTTGATGTTTTTCAGTCTGGTTTCTGCTCACCACAGCACCGAGACTGCCCTCGTCAAAGTATTCAATGACATCCGCATAAATACAGACTGTGGAAGAACCACAGTGCTGGTTCTGTTGGACCTCAGTGCAGCATTTGACACTGTTGATCATGATATTTTATTGGAACGACTGGAGAGCTGGGTCGGACTCTCTGGTACAGTACTTGGCTGGTTCGAGTCTTTCCTAAAGAACAGGAACTTCTTTGTTTCAATAGGAAACTTTTCATCAGAACGAACAGAAATCACATGTGGGGTGCCCCAGGGCTCCATCCTGGGGCCCCTCTTATTTAATATCTACATGCTCCCACTAGGCAAGATTATAGCAACCAATAACATTAGCTATCATAACTACGCAGATGACACTCAACTCTACATTACAATGTCACCAGGTGACTCTGAAGCCATTCAAACCCTAAATCAATGCATTGACCAAATAAATGGATGGATGTGCCATAACTTTCTCCAGCTGAATAGAAACAAAACTGAAGTGATTATTTTTGGACCCAAGGAGGAACGATCAAGAGTCAGCACACAGCTTCAATTAATACAGCTAGAAACTACTGATCAGGTTCGTAACCTAGGTGTAGTAATGGACTCAGACCTGAACCTCCAGGGTCACATAAAGGCAATAACAAGGTCAGCGTTCTATCACCTGAAGAACATCTCTAGGATTAAAGGACTGATTTTGCAACACGACCTAGAAAAACTCATCCATGCGTTTATCTTTAGTCGGATTGATTACTGCAACAGCGTCTTCACAGGTCTGCCTAAAAAGTAAATCAGACAGCTGCAGCTGATCCAGAACGCTGCCGCTCGCGTCCTCACTAGAACCAGGAAAGTAGAGCACATCACCCCAGTTCTAAAGTCCTTACACTGGCTCCCTGTAGCTCAGAGAATAGACTTTAAAATACTTTTACTAGTTTATAAATCATTACATGGCTTAACACCAAAATATGTTGAAGACCTGTTGTCATGGTACCAACCACCAAGACCACTCAGGTCCTCCAACTCTAGCCTACTAAACATCCCTAGACTCAGAACTAAACATGGAGAAGCAGCTTTCAGTTTTTATGCTCCCCTTATCTGGAACAGACTTCCTGACGAGTGTAGAGCTGCTGAAACTCTGAACTGCTTTAAATCGAGACTAAAAACCCATCTGTTTAGAATTGCCTTTGAGTAAATGCTTGATGTCATATGTATGAAATGTGTTCATGCTCTCTTGCTTTTTTTTTTCTCTTGCTTTATTGTGTATCATGTGTAATGTGTGTTTCTTTTATGTGTTTTTTTAAAATCACCAAATCATATAAAGCACCTTGAATTACCCTGCTGTTGAAAGTGTGCTATACAAATAAAATTGCCTTGCCTTGCCTTGCCTAGGCCACTTCAGAACCTTGAAATGCTTTTTATGTAGCCACTCCTTCGTTGCCCGGTCGCTGTGTTTGGGATCATGGTCATGCTGGAAGATCCAGCCATGTTTTATCTTCAGTGCTCTCACTGATAGAGGGAGGTTTTTGCCCAAGATCTCTCGATACATGACCCCATTCATCCTTTCCTTAAAAGGGATCAGTTGTCCTGTCCCTTTTGCAGAAAAGCATTCCCAAAGCATAATGTTTTCATCCTCTCACAGTAGCTATGGTGTTCTTGATACGCAACTTATCGTCCCTCTCCAAACATGGCGAGTGGCGTTTATACCAAAGAATTATATTGGTCTCATCTGACCACATTACATTTTCAAATCCTCCTCTGGAGCACCCAGATGATCTCTGGCAAACTTAGACGGGCCTGGACATTTGCTGGCTTAACCAAGGGCAGCTTTCGAGCACTGCAGAATTTTAATCCATGACAACGTAGTGCGTTACTAATAGTAATCTTTGTAACTGTGGTCCCAGCTCCCTTCCGGTCATTGACCATTTCCCCCATGTAGTTCTGGGCTGTTTTGTCACCATTCTCAAGATCATGTGTACCACATAAGTTGAGTTCTTGCATGGAGCCCCAGGTCAAGGCAAATTGTCAGTGACCTTGTATTTATTCTATTCTCTAATAAATGCTCCAACAGTTGATCTCTTCTCACAAAGCTGCTTGCCTATTGTAGATTTACTCATCCCAGTCTTGTGCAGGTGTACAATCTTGTCCCTGGTGTCCTTAGAAAGCTTTCTGGTCTTGGCCATGGTGAAGGTTGGAGTCTGACTGTTTGAAGGTGTGGACAGGTGTCTTTTATACAGATAAAGAGTTCAAACAGGTGCCATTAATTGCTTGCTTGTTTGTAAGTGATAAATACTTATTTTCTGCACCATTATGCAAATAAATTCTTTAAAAATCATACAATGTGATTTCCTTTTTACACTTTGTCTCTCGCAATTGAAGTGTATCTGTGATGAAAATAGCATACCTCTCATCTTTTTAAGTGGGACAACTTGCACATTCGGTGACTGCCAAATATGTTTTTGCCCCCCCCGTAATTAATATCACTGGAAACATTGCCTTTTCATGTTTTTCTCCCTGCAGTCCTCTGAGGCCTCCATACATCTCTCAGGAGCAGATCTGACTTACTGCTCACTCAGTGATTCACACATTTTTATAAAGAAGCCTCTGATAACACATCTGCGCATGTTTTCAAAACTGAAATGTAACTGTTTTGACTTCTTTAACTAGAACGTGTGTTGGCTGCAAGGTACTTTATATATTTTTTTTTATGGTTTCAAGAGCTTTTTGCACTCTCCAGTTCAACATATGTGCCTCACAGAGATGGTCTATATATCTATGCAGTTTTGCTCCCTGCTGGTTGATGGATGATGTTTCTCTCCAGCAGCTGGCTGGACATCCAGAGGCTCCTCTCACGTGTCATTTTATTGTCCTCTATTTGTGCTTTGCTTTCGCTCCTAAAAGAAAATGGGGCTTTTAATTTTTTATGTGTTTGTTCTTGTATATTAAAGTCGAAGCCAAAATAAAATGACGTCTTGTCCAGCTTCTCTCTTTAGATTCCTTCTCTTAAGTCATTTTTTCCAACATGAATCCTCTCCGGAATGAAAGTCCCTCTGCGAATCTCTGGCTGTTTCCCCCTGTGACATTTTTCCAGACAGACTCAGAAGTAAAAACTTCACGTTTCTTAACAAGGAACACATGCTTTGTCCGCTTTGTTTAAACTCTATTGGATGAAATCGATCTAAAAGCAAACGGACGAGGGCTTACAGGGGAAAAAGTATTTTATCACCACATTTGGCCTCATAGCCAAAGGATGATGGGATATGAATTGACAGGCTCTGAAAAGATTGCAGAAGAAATGTGAAATAAATAGGAAAAGGCATTCCCAGACCTCTTTATGACGTGAGTAGCTGTTTTGAGAATGTAGAACATCCCAGAGTTCCCAAAACAACTGATAATATACACTGGGAAGGCAAATAAAAACTTTGACTGTCCTCCAGGATTTATAGTTTGTGTGTTTTTTTTTTTTTTTAGAAAGCTCCTCTATGACACTTACGCTTCTCTAATTTTGCTTTCTCATCGAGGGGTAGTCAAATCATCCAGAGTAGTTTTGGTTTTCATTTTCCGAACAAGTGTCCTAATGGAAAACACACAGCTCATGGCTGCTGGTAACCTTGAACGAAAAGGTGAGGGGCACATGGTTTCTGCTACAGTATATGTGGTTTCAGTCGGTTTGCACTCTTAGAA
This sequence comes from Valencia hispanica, assembly GCA_963556495.2. NCBI lineage: Eukaryota > Metazoa > Chordata > Actinopteri > Cyprinodontiformes > Valenciidae > Valencia > Valencia hispanica. The sequence continues at coordinate 23,673,441 of OY747719.1, forward strand.
AGTATTTTTATGCAAACTGACTGAAACCCCATATAGCATAAACTATTAAAAAATGGAACTTTTCAAAGGAAAATGTGTAGAAACCTTGATTTTACATTTTTCATGGTGTCCTGACTCGGATGGATTTCCATCAGTTTTTGCATTGCGCTAGTACATTGTAAATACCTCTTTTTACTTAGTTGTTACTGTAGCAAGGTTGAAGCTCAGTGTTGTGCATGAATACTTGCACAAAGGCAGTAAATGCTACATGATGCAATCAATAATTGCTGCACAACTAGTTATTGTTGTGAGTGTGACTTTTGTTCAGATCATTCTGGATGTGAACTATGAACTCAAATAAGTTTTTACAGTTTTAACCTGTGCGAGCTGAAGTTAAAACTAGTCTTTTTGAATGGTCACCGTTCACATCTGATCTATTTGATCCTTGATTTCAGACCAACAGCATTGCGGTCTAAATGAAAATATTTCAACATACACCCCTCATATTGAAAAAGATTCTGATGTTCTAATTTTGCATAGATCCTGAGAAAAGAACATGTGAGGCTTTTAAGAAGAGTTCTGATTAAAAGTAAAATGTTGTTTATGTAATAGTCTAGTTAATAGTGTCAAGGTTAAACATGCAAGAGGCAGGTTTTTATGCAGCCACGAGGGCTGCGATAACCAACCATGCAGGAACACCGAGAAATTTCTAGAGACCTTCTGTAGCACCCATGCAGAAGTTTCCATTTTTGTGCTTTACCTTTGTGTTTTATGAGCATCTACTTTGCTTACATAAATTAGATGTCTTGTTTAGATTTTTACCACAAATGCCTTCATCTCAATTTTGGATCCAACTACCAAGATAATTCACAAAACAGGAAGACAGGTCGTGGGGGTGGAGAGGGACTTAAAGGTGAGAAAACAAATTAAACTAAAACCAAATCGTCCTTCAAAAGGAACTGGGGAAAGTTCCTGTCTGTGCACTGATCCAAGGAAACAGACGCCGTAGATGTGATAATGGATTAGAAGGAGGGATGAGGAAAAAAGGAAAGGAGGGTGGGAGTGTGAACATGTGCAGGAAGAAAAAGAGCTTACCCAAACCTACATTTGTTGGTAGGCTCGACTATTTTGTGATGGCTTCTCTCTTGTTTGCTTTCTCCACGCCGTTCTGCCAACTTCAGTAAACTTATGGAACGCACTCGGGATTTTTTCTTGGAGAAAACATTTTTACACTTTCCTGCTGCAGTCTTTGCATGGACCCAACTGAAGGAATATTATGGAGCCCATCAACGACTCATTCAAAAACGTCCGTGTTAGATTTTGGGTGTGACGGGACGGCTCTCTGTTGACTGGATGAACTGAAGGAGAAGGAAAATGCAGATACCTTCATTAATTTGGATGCTGCAGCTCATGAATGTTTCAAAAGGCCAAGACAGCACAAGTGTTCTGAGATTTAAACGCAAGTGTCATATTTTTTTATTGATTGTGCAAACCAATTAGGAGTTGCTGTGAACTCTCCTGCATGGGACAGAGCAGACCAGGGGTACATATGGAGATGATAAGTGTGGACTGTTCAGCTTTCAGGGAACAATGTGGTCATAGATTTCCATTTGATTTACTCGCATGCACACAGAGAGTTTATAGCTGAGATCACAACTCATAAAAGCAAGTTGTCTGGAATATTTGCATGCTGCAAAACAGAGTTGTTGAACAGACTGTGCTTTCAAAACCCAAATAGTTATTTTTTTCAATCCAGACTCTTCCAGTTACTCTTAAATGTATGCAGGATACATTTTAATTCCTTGTTTACCTCTAAACCTGTGACAGGTAGCGATCAAGCGGGAAGCATGTGCCAGGCAGGATGTGCAACATGCTCTCCGCTGAACGGCTGTCTGTCCTGTAAGCCCCGCTTCTTCTTCCACCTGGAGCTGGACGGGATCCAGCAGAGGGGGACGTGTATGTCCTCCTGTCCCCGAGGTCACTACGGCATGCGCTCTCCACACATCAGCACTTGCATCAGTAGGTACCGATGCACGCATGAAGGAGTGACATTTGAAAATGTAGTAAAAAAATGGTCAAACTGTATGGTGCTCTGCAAAAGCATTAACACTCTATTGGCTGTTTGTTTTTAGTCTGTTGATTTACATCTGCAAGCTTCCGTGTTTTATTTAGATTTTATATGATGGAGCAATATAAAGAAGTGCATAATTATTAAGTGGAAAGAAAATTATACGTTGTGCACGAATAAAAATCTGAAAAGTGTGGCATGGCCATCGTCTTTACACATCTGAGACTAAAACCTTTGCCTGTTCGTCTTTGTATACTAGCTGAAGGTTGGTCAGATTGCATAGAAAGCAAATGTAAACATTAATATTCAACTCTTGCCACAGATTCACATCTGGATTTGGGTCTGGACTTTAATTAGGCTATTCTGACTAATGAATTCTCTCTGATCTAAGGCGTTTTGTTGTATGTGGAATGTTGAGGTTTGTTGTCCCACTGAAAGGAAAACCTTCACCTTAGTCTTACATATTTGCAGCCTAAAACAGATTCTCTTCTTGGATTGCCCTGTATTTGGCTCCATCTATTCATACAAGATCTGTAAAGCAGAACAATAATCTGTTGCAAAAATTGTATTTTAGTGTAGGTTTTTAGATACAAAGAATTGATTCGATGGGTTTGAATGTCACCTGATGAGTCCTGCATTCATCCAATACTTTTCTTGTCAATTTTTGGCAAAACTCTGGAAGCTGGTATATTTTGTAGGTCTCCTGTCACTGATTTTTTTCCTATCAGTTCCACAGAAGCTTTAATGTTAGATTAACTCATTCAATTTGCTTAGGTTATGCTTTTATATGAGTTATTTGTTAGGCTTCATTCATCTGTTTTGAGGTATCATTCACTTTTGATTGTCACCGAAGCAGCCCCACAGCATGATTGTACCACCACCACGTTTGTATTTAATTTATAATCACCCTTTGTCTCTCATTAGCTTCATACTGTATTTTGGTTGTTGTTCATGATGTTTGATTTTCTCAGATGGAGTCCTTCCTGGATGTGTTTCAGCAACTGGAGTCAAAGCATATCTTTGTTACTATGGATAAATTGTAGAAGAATTTTTTTTTCTGTATTTGTCTTACTTTCAGAAAACCTTAAACAAAGTCTTGTTAATTTTGTTGGTAGAAGTTTGTGTTCTATGTGTACAAAAAATCCAAGATTATTTTCTCAGACAAATCCTTTATTACACATGCATGTTCTTTTTCCTTTTTGCACTAATATTCTGTATTGTTTGTGCACATATGGGTCTGTCAGTACTCTAAAAGATTGCATTCAAACAAGCAGCCGTAAGAATTTTAGTGATGACAATGTGGTCACTCTGCACTGACCAAGGTTCATTCCCATTGGCCTGCAGAGTGCAAGGTGGACTGCGCTTCCTGCTTCAGTGAAAACTTCTGCACACGCTGTCATCCCGGCCGCTTTCTGTTTCGGGGCAAATGTGAAAGCAGCTGTCCGAATGGGCTGACCGCAAACACAGCACTGCGAGAATGCACAGGTACAATGCTTTCTTCACAACTCATGAAAAATTGCTGAGATTAGGTTCTCCATAGTGTGATAATTTGTGTCTGTCTTTGTCAGAGTGCCCTGCGGGATGTGAGCTGTGTGTGGGGAGGAACAACTGTACAAGGTGCAGAGCAGACATGTATCTCCTCCATGGCCAGTGCAACCACACATGTCCCAGAGGCTTTGAACCTGATGTCCAGCTAATGCAGTGCATACCCCTAGGTGAGAGATGCTGCCCTTCTCTTGCTTCTATCCCTCTCTCCAATGAATGCTTTTATGGTTTCTGATTGTCCTCTGTCTCGTGAAGTTCATTGCGAGGTTGGAGAATGGACGAGTTGGGGTCAGTGTGTTCGGAAACAGAACACGACGGTCCACAGGAGTCGGGAGGAAACACGCACACGACAAATTCTGCATTCCCCAAGCGCCTCTGGTGACCCCTGCCCTCACCTGTCAGAGACCAGGAAGTGTGCAACAAAAAAGAAGCAGAAAAGCAGGTCGGAATGAACTGAGGAAGACATTTGTAAATTATTAAAAAACAATAAATCTTGTACTGGTCACCTACACTTTTAGGACTTGATCAGATCTCTGAAACTTAACGGATTTTCTCTTGCAGTCCACCAGAAATTAAAATAATGGTTGGTCCATTTAGGACATTGTTTTTTTATTAATTCATGGTTGAAATCTATTAAAATCTCCCATTTAGCTGCCACGGTTTCAAAATATTACTCTGTTGTACTTTTTTACCCTAACAGTTCAAAGTAACAAAAACTTTTATCTCTTTCTAGCAAATGATTCAAACAAATAATGTAAATGAAATGAAACAGTCGTGTGAGGAATAAATCGGATCTTTGCAATTGAATGTTGCTCAGATATGTTTACAATCTAATTTGTAATCATAGTTTTTCATAATGTAAAATGTTTCTCTGGATACAGGTGATTATGTTTCTGTCTGTTGGAAAAGAAATGCTAATCTTTACATTATTTTTCATCTCGGGTTGTTTGCTGCTGAGTGGGTAGGTATACCCACGAGGACAATTTTCTTATTTGTGATGCTATTAAAATGTGAAAAAGTTATAAACACATGAAATGCTTTGCCATAAAATGTTTGTCCAATCAGGTAGCCAAGAAGAATGTCACTTATGCATACAGAGTTGAAATACAGGGACAGTCACATGCATTAGTTATTATCTATACATGCACGTAGAGAGCGTCAAAAAGTGCAATTAAAAGAAATATAGACCAAACATATTAATCAGACAGAAAGGCTGAAATTTTATTCAACATGAGCAAAGACAGGTTTAAAAAGTATCCTTCTTTTCGACCCTAATGTACAAAATAAAAATGCAAAATGAATCATACAGGCGCATAATTTAATGGGCTCAGATAATTCGGTACTTCAGTGCGCAGCGGCAGTAATGCGTGCCAATGTCTGTGTGTTAGCGCCTCCTCTGGACACTAAAGTCAGCGCAGGGCTTGAGAGGGCCGCCGCAACTCAGGCTCTATCAGCGCTATAAGACTATATTTGCTCGGTATATCTTTATACACAGCCAAATATGACTGCTGGTTTATAAATATCTCCATCTGGACTTCAGGCGAAGACGTTGCTAGAGGCCCCTGTTTCCAGGTAAGCTAGCTAAAAGCTAACCCATAGTCTACAGGCTAACAGTATGCTAACATTAGCTTGGGAAATGTTTTAACTCAGCAGACTGCCAGTTATATCACTTCCCACTGGACAGATAAACATCTAAGGTCGCGACAGGACAGTGGAAATGTTATTTTTCTCTGCAATTTTAATAATTGTCTAACGTTCGCTTAGCAGTAACTTAAGCTAAGCAGGAGTGGCTACGTTAGCTTCCACTGATAAACCGCTTTTGTATCTTTATTTATTAGAACTTAATTGTTTTATGATTAACATACAATATTTTGGCAGAAGATAAAAAGGCTTGCTACTAGAAAATATTGACATTCTTATCTGGATATTAGCAATCCGCAGATATTATTGTAGGTTGTTTATGAGGGCGTTACCAGAAGGAACAGAAACACCTGTTCCTCCATGATAATTAGTTTTTTTTATATATATATATATATATATATATATATATATAGATAGTTTTTTTCACCAGGCTCAACTGACATAGTTTTTCATTTTGCTGTGGTGTTGTATTTGACTCCATTAGTTACACTTTTTTTTCCCCTTAGGGCAATTCAAAAACAGTTACCAGTCATTTTTACTTCATTTATCCGCATGCATTTAACTTGAAAGTCGTCCATTAAAACTAGAAAATAAATAGGCTGGTGCCCAAGGTCACTGGGCGAGAGAGCTGCGCATGTTGACAATCCATCACAGGTCAACTCATACCTAAGGGTAATTTAGAGAGACCGGTTAACCAAGAAGCCAGAGGAAGGGAGGAAGCCAGAGTACCCATGGAGGACACGTACATTCACAGGAAAAACATGCAAAGAAGACCCCAGGGTGGGATTCGGACCTAGGCCACCATCCAGCCTGAATACTATCAATAATAAAATGGTGAAATACTCACAGCACTTCTCAAATGACTGCTTTCATTTACCTAAACCAACCTGGCCCTTTTTGAAAGAGTAATTTGCTGCAAAACTGGTTCTACTCTTGATTAGGGTGATCATATTTTGATTTCCAAAAAAAGAGGACACCTGGCACAATACTTTAAAAACACTTTCAGGACTTGGCCAAGACTTTTGATTTTAACATATTTAAAGTGTGCATTCTCAATGTGGTTAGAAAAGTTTAATTAAATAACAGACTTCAAAAAGGCTTTCACAAGTTGAAAAATGATTTTATAATCTCTGGAAATAAATTGTAATATAAATAATTACTAATAATTGTTTACTTTTTAAATTGCACTGGACAAAAACCAAAGAAAAATCTGAAATAATCTTTTGAGAAAATAAGTATTATTTTCTTTTCACTGTAATAAAAGTAAACAGCTGCAGATTAAAAAACCCAATCAAAACGTGCTTACTGTTTAGTTTGCATCTTCATCCTCCACAGTCAATTTATAGATGAACTCTCACTTTGCTCAGCCTTTTTATAGTTTTTGTGTCCCTGTGATCTATGGGATAATTGCCACTTTTGTCACACACCGAAACACACATCCCAGCTATGTGAATGGCTCACTCCGCCACCCATTTGTTGTGACTGGACAATATATCTTTTGTGGTTCATGCATGAAACTTGTGCTTTCTTGTAAACATCAGTAACTCAGCGCAGAGAAGCGCTGCGCAACACAGTATAACCCCCGATTTCCACTGCATCCGCTCCGGTCTGGTTCCCCCATGCACTCCGCAGCCGTTCGCAATTTCCACTGCATAAGCTCTAGATTCGGTCCGGTCCGCAGCCCAGAGGTGGTCAAAGAAGCATGCTCGGGAATTGCGAGATCTCACGATAAAAGCCAGTAATAAATGCGGAAGTCAGAACAAAATTCTTCATTCCGTGGAAAACGAATAGAAAGAACAGTTATTCTCTGTCAAGATATTTTGGACAACATATGTATAAATATATACGCGGGCTTATATTAATATAGCTATGCATACAAAAAATGTCTAGTCCGTCTTTATTGATTTATTTTGAAAAACACCCGGAAATGTGGTTGTTCTCTATCCGGTTGGTGCTGGTTATTTGTGTTGATTGACTGCGGACTTGATACGGTGTCCGGCAAAAATAGAGCAAATAAATAAAATAGATCCTATTTTTGCAGGATGGCGAAACGGCGGCCAGCGCCCTGCGCTGCCCGGCGGCGGCAGTGGAAATGCTCTCATTGACTACAATGGGAGCGTTTTTGCTGCGGAGTGTGTGCCGGAGCGGAGCGCATGCAGTGGAAATTGGGGGTAACGCGGTGAGGTGAGGTGAGGTGCGATGCGACGCAACTCGGCGCACAGCCTGCTGTCTGTGTCGTCAATAAACGGATCAGAACCAGGCACTTAGACAACAGCTTAAGAGGATGTGACATGAAAGAAAGGCTGTCATACTGCAAGCATCACACCAGTCAGTTTAAGTATGGTCTTATGAAAAACAATAAAAACCTGGACATTTTCATCAGTCTATAAATCCTCCCGGATGTCCCGGACAGCACATGAAAAGTGGACATGTCCGGGGAAAAGGGGACGGTTGGTCACCCTACTCTTTGTGGCAAAAGCAGCAATAACTGGCGATCAGTCTTATTGCAGCCAAACAAGCTATCTGACGTCTCCTCATCAGGTCAGATACTTGCTCTCCCTGATGCTGTGTCCATTTCGGTAACCTAAAAAACTGTATTCTATTGTTCCTATGTTTTCCATATTTATCGTGTGAAGTACTGGAGCAGTTTTTAGCAACAGTGACTTCCAGGCATGGTAAAACGGGCGGTATTGTGAGAACCTCCTCTACTACAGAGTTCACAACACACGTAAAGAATCATGATTCGCCGCCGGAGTCCTGCCAACATGGCGGAGGGGGCGAGGATCTCGAGAGATCCCGCGATATCGAGGGGAGGGGCTCTGTACCATGACGACAACTCATCACTCTCAATAGAAACCTCTTTGACTTGAAACATTTGAGTGTGACATTAAAAACAAAAGCAGAAGAAATCTGCAAGGAGGAAAAAACATTTGCACTATATCAGATATAAATGAATCTGTTAACCAGAAATCAATCAATATGTGAATTATACCATTTAACTGAATTTAAAAAAAAAATCACATCAGTGTTAATCTAAACTTTTGATTCTTTTTGTTTTTGAGTTAATGAGCGTTGGAACTACAGATAAATGCGTACTCATTAGGAACAATCCAATAAAAGGGGCCACCTTGCAGCTTTTTTTGTCTGCAGACACTATACAGTTCTCAAGAACACTTTCTGATACGGGATGTTTATCTTGTGTGTCAGGGAGAGGAGGAGGACAGGGCATCGGGGGACTGGATGCGTCTTGCAGCAAGAAGACACCCCAGTTACAGGAGACGTTTAGCAAGTAAGCTCAAAAAGAAAGTACACTTTACGACTGTGTATGGTGTCTGTCCGTTGACAGGACCTCAACCTCAGACCTGAGAGCCAATAGTGTAACAGAAAAATGCACTGAATTTGATTTGGCAAACCAATTAAGCTGTTTACTTCAGTACAGTAAGGAGTAAACGTTCCGCCAGATTTACTGAGACTGTTCTGTTCCTCTCCGCAGCATGGCCGGTCGTGGAGAAGTGAACCTCCCAGTGAATGCCCCTGCTCCCTCCAAGCTGAAAGACGACGCCGGAGAAAACTCTTGCGGCAGCTCCACCATAGCCGCTGCCGCGCCCCCAGAGTGTGCCATCTGCCTGCAGAGCTGCGTCCACCCCGTCCGTCTTCCTTGCTGCCATGTCTTCTGTTTTCTGTGTGTGAAAGGCGCCTCCTGGCACAGCAAGCGCTGTGCTCTCTGCCGACAAGAGATCCCAGAGGACTTCCTGGAGCGTCCAGTTTTGCTCTCCCTCGAAGAACTGAAAGCAGCGGCTGCCGGACTGAACCGGAGCGGGAGTGAATCCCGTGGAGATTACACGTGGTACTACGAAGGGCGCAATGGTTGGTGGCAGTACGACGAGAGGACCAGTCGAGAGTTGGAGGAGGCCTTCATGAAGGGGAGGAAGAGCACCGAGATGCTGATCGCTGGCTTTCTCTATGTGGCAGACCTGGAGAACATGGTGCAGTATCGCAGGAATGAGCACGGCCGCAGGCGCAAGATGAAGAGGGACGTAGTTAATATCCCTAAGAAGGGCGTGGCAGGACTGAGGTTGGAGGCAGAGGCTGTCTCCGTCCCTCCTTTACCAGCTGTGGTCTCTACGACAGCAGAGCGTGTGAGCTCAGCTGACGGCTCTGACGCCTCAGGTCAGTCTCAGTCTTCATCCTTCGGGATTGTGGTTTCTCTTCCACCTGTTAGACCTCAAACTCTCCTCGGACGTCACCTCAACAGCCCTCTGTCTCCGTCGCCTCTGGAACAATCTTTCTCTCAGCTGCTAATCAGCCAGCCGGAGGGTGAAGAGGTGGAAGAAGATGATGAGCTGCAGATGTACGAATCTGCATCTGGGAGCAGTGAGAGTGACGAGGAGGAGGAAGAAAGTGATGGAAGGAGAGGCGAGTCAGAGGCACGAAGAAGACTCGCACAGAGACCGCTAAGAGAGAGCCAGCCAACCAGAATTCCTCCAAGAGGCATGCCTTCCAGCTCTGCCCTCAGTCTTCGCTCTCGCAGTCCCGATGGACAGTGCACCGTGACAGAAGTATAAGCCACCAGGTGTCTCCACTTCATAATACTCATATCAGCTCAGCAAAAAAAAACCCTCTAAAGACGTATTGTGTCTCAAAGGTCTGACTGAAAGGAGAAATACCTCTGCTGCTCTAATAACCCACAGTGATGATGTGCCAAATATGATTTTCTGTCTGCCTTGTTTCTTAAAAATAATTAGCGGGTTAAATGTAGCCTGTATTCTACAGCTTTCCAACATTGGAAACAACTTTCAGCAACTGGATAAAATAAAAAGAACTATTTTAAAGGACACAAACATGTTTAATACCTTTTCCAAAACTGGTTTCAGACAAAACCAGAAGCAGCAAGAGCAGGTCTGTTTTCTTCCACATATAAAATAACACGGTTTTATTGCAGTCAGAGATGGATGCTCAAACAGTTCATGGAAAGTTGCTGGAACTCTCTTGTATTCAACCTTTTACCAATGCTGATAATTACAAGGGATAATGATTTGTTCTTTTAACATTCCATCTCCAGACTACTTAAATAGTTGGATGTAGTAGTATACAGTAATAAATCTAGTCAAGAATCTATTCCCTGTCCCATTATCTGCTGCTTCTCTTCATACACCCTGGTCTCCTCGTGCCCTTCCATCCCACCTTTTGTCCTTCCTTCCCTTCCAATAATAACTCATTGGTGGTTTAGCATCTATTTCTGATCCACGGAGCGCCCCCCTGTGGCTGTGTTCTTGGATGAGGTACAGAAACATATCGGTTTAAGTTTTGTATTAAGAGGGGGGAAAAACAACTTGTTAGCAGTTGTTGTGCCACTGTTGCTTAACTTATTTTCAAATCAAATCATGCCTTTTCTCCCTAATCTTTTCATCTAAGTAATTTTCTAAAACAATCTATTTTTTTGTTACAATGTCTGTATTTAAGTGAAAATCAGGCTAAAATGCAGCAACTTGCATAAAGAGCTGCAGAGGGTTACCTGCTTTTCTCTTCCATGTTGCGCTTATTAGTGTTTCCTTTTGAAATGAGGGTCCTCAGGATGTGATCTGCCGAAATTGAAACTGAAGGTTTTTTTTGTGTTTTCTAAACGTTACGTGTGTTGAGAGCAGAGCGAGGCTGTATTCCCTCTATTTTTAGCATCTTGTTTTAATTATGGACTGTTGGTGCTGCTGTGAACAGCGCTGGGTGCTGAAAAGCTACTGGCAGAGCCACTGGAAAGTTTTGGTTTCTGTGTGATCAGGGACAGAGTACTCCTAACAGAGCCGCTATCAAAGTAGCTGCATTGACATGTTCTTGGATAAGCTCAGCATGTTTACTCCCGCTCTGGTTCCTTTGCTTTTCCTCCTGCTGGTTTTGTTTTTACTTCATCTTTTCTTAGTTTGACCTTTTTTGGGACTACCTTTTTTCATGTGTGTTGTTTCTCTAGTGATGTGCTGTGAAGCTATTAAAGTGTTTATCAATGACTTAAAATGACATGCTGCTAAACTACTTTTGTATTGGATCAACAATATAAGATTCATAAAAACACAGGGCTATTTACACACGTGAAGATGCTGGCTGAAGCTTGCAAGAGTGTGTCGTCATCCACGGTGAAGAGCTCTGAAGGGTCCTTTGGAGAAGAAGAAGCCATTATTCTGAAACCAACAAATAAAACCTAAACGGTTTACAAATGCAGAAGGAAGCGGTTCGTTTCACAAATCAGATTCACACTCATACATCGATACAAATGATCCAAAAGGTTGAAGGTCATACCAACACAGGTTCCTAGTGGATTAATGTGACCCGTCAATTTGATTTAACAAAGTCAGTCGCCCCTCCTCCAGATATGCTACGGCAACCGGCTTCTTCATATGGTATGTTTGAAATGCAAAGACCGGACACGCACACACAAAAAAAAACTCTTGTAGAATATAAAAATAGTAATACTCGTAACAAAAATGCTTGACCCAAGTCATGCAGTGTTAAAAGACAACACTACCATTTATTAAGACCATGTATGTAAGCATCTGGCTGAAGAAAGTTATAAAAACATCTTAAATAATGTTCATTCTTTTTATTCTGGCATTTAGCAAATATAAATAATGTTGGTAATCCTGACTATTGTGGTTCAAACTCGTTTTGTGAACTTGTTTTCCTTGGTGATCTGAGTTTAGTCCACCAGGCGGAGCTGTTGCACAGAATTACAATTTAAAAACCTTTAATCAGAAACTTCTTAACGATCTCCTGAAAACCAGATAATTATTTCTAATCCTCTATTTTTGCTGTATCCATATTAAGATAGTAGGCTATATTTCAGTGTAATCAAAGTCCTGTATTGCTTTCGTACAATAGGTGGTTCAAATTCAAATTAAAGGTTATATTTGTCCACTTATTTGTTTTTTTTATTTTTTATTTTGCACTAAAAGTTCGTCCAGAGGAGTGAGTGATAGTTATTTAAAGATCATACATGAAGCTTTAAGCACAACATATTATTCTTTTTTAAATCGCAGCAGTGAAAATTGGATGTAATTGAAGTAACAAAAAGCTTCACCTAAAGCTGCTAAGCTGCAGCAGCAGCCAAGTGAAGGAAAGCCCAGGATGTTTGTGTGCAGTTGCTCTGTGAGCTGAATTAGAATCGAGGCTGAATGGGGCAGATTTTGGCTTGTCTTGTCTGCGTTTCCAAAGACTGTGTGTGCTGCATATAAAGTAACCAAAGAAAAGATACTTGTTCCACAGACGTTGCCATCTGATTTTGTTTTTCATGAAGTTTTTTTTTTTTTTAATGTTATAAATAAAGACTAATGAGCTGCATGCAGGCTACAGAATGGAAAGTATGGAAAGATGAATGCAGCCAAATGCAAAGAAGTGTCCAGTAACTTGGACGACCTTCCATTATCATCATTCAGAGTTACGAGAAACATTCAACCCAGATGTGGCTTCAGGGCATGTTTGTCTGTTCTTGCCATCATCATTCCATCTGTCCAAACCTCAGTAAACTTAACAGCATACAACAAAACTAAACATTGTTTCTTTTATAATATATACCAGAGTCAACCATTGAGTAGATAGGAAACAGAAAAATAAAACCATTAACAGATAAAACATGTACAGTACCATTTATAGTTCTTGCTCTTATGTCTTCTTTAAATGTTTCAGATTATTAAACCAGTTTTGATATCAGACAAAACATAAACTGATTTAAAAAAAAAACGTTTTTAAAGGATGATTTTGTGGAGAAAACTAACTAAAGCAAGCAGTCCCTATGTGAAATATTTCATTCTCTGAAACTAATAATTTGTTGTGCCATTAATTACAATAACTGGCACTGAGTCTTTTAGATCATCAGGGAGAAATGTTGGCTCTTCTTTGGGGAATTGGTTTGATTCACTGAAGTTGCTTGGAGTGTGAACCTCCTGCTTAAGGTCATTGTACAGCATCTCAGTCAGATTTAAGTTCTGACTTTGACTAGGCCGCTCCAAAACCTTTTTCTTTTTTTATCATTCAGAGGGGGACCTACTAGTGTCACCAACGGATGGCTGGAACTTCTCCAGGATTATCATCACTTATGGAAGAATACCCCAAAAGCCTCACCATGTTTTTTTTGTTATTTTTCTGTTCGGATTACCGAAATGCTGTTTGTTCCACATCATTTGTATCAGGATCCACAATGTCCAGAAAGGTCCACTTTTATCACATCAGTCAGATTCTATCCCAAAGGTTTTGGGTATCAAGAGTTTTTTTGGGGGGAAAGGTGAGATGGGCTTTTTAAATTCTTCACAGTCTCTCTCTTTCTCTCTTACTGAGGAATCTTGAGCCCTGACCTTAACTGAGGCAAGCGAGGAGCAGGGGAGTTTTGTTCAAGAGAATGATGTCGGAGATCTCCCTGGGATAAATTTACCTCTACAATCAAATCCGGGGTATGCCCCCAAAGTCAAAAACCACACTTAAATGAAGTCTATCTATCGGCAGGGAGGGCATGCTGGGACACGAGATATTTGACAAAGGGGAGGATGAAAGCAGTGATACAAATAAAACCCAACATGCTGCACAACAGTTGTAGACACCCTGACTTCATGTTTTACAACTGACTGCCCCTGGTCTGGGTATGCAGTATATGATATGACCAGACAGCGAGGAGACTATGCTACTATATGTTTTCGGACACATAGCTGCTTGTTAAATATGTGCACCATATTACGGTTCAATACCTCCTGCTGTCCACTTCTTCACACCCCTGGAAACACACACCCTGTCTCCAGCTCCTCCACAAATAGTCCCTTCACATGCATCTTTCACCACCCTGAGGCTCATAGCTGAGCTTTGTTAATTCGTGGGTTATTTATGAGCATTTTTATTGTTGAGCAATATAGACTGCCCATGTCTATTTAGGTATTTAAAGCAAATATATATGTTTCTTCTTTCTAAATTTGGGCTAATTCCTTTTGTTCAAGATCCTTATATTTATATATTTCTATTGTATTTTCTTTTACAGCTTTGCATATTTTCTCTCTTTATGCTGTACAGTATTCCTATCCATAAACCCAGAGATTCACAGACAGGGTAGCTCACCACTGCAGGAGCCAGCAATGACTTCACCCCTACTGTAACTCTCATCGACCTCGCACCATTAGAGCCTATCAAGTGACATGTTTTCCTAATCCTGGGGCTACTGAACCATTTATATCAGCAGCGTATCATATTATTACTATGATGATGCCTAAAATCGTAAAGTCCAGGGTAAGTCTTATTTCTAAATACAGCAGAATATGATGATGCAATTTATTTTTGGTCCGTATTTTATGAGTTCTTCGCAGAGAAGCTCAATAGGTAAGGAGAGGAGAGCATGTGCAGTTTGGTGCTTGCATGTACAAAAATGTTTACCAGTTAAACCACAGCTCTGGACTACAAGCATTAAATTAACTATTAATAAATGTTTAGATTAGGCATTTAATAAAGTTTCTATCCCTTTCATTGGAATTGAAATATAATAATTGATTCATCTGTCCAAATAATTGTATGCAAGTATGATCAACATGGGAATGTCCAGCCATCATACAGTTCAGGAAGGAGACGGGTTCTGTGTCCCAGAGATGAACATGTTTTATTCTGTACTGACTTTGGCTGAAAAGCCAAAAGCCCTAGGAAGAAGCCATTACTTCAAAAGCAATATAAAAAGCCAGATCATAATTTTCAAATGCACCCAAGGACAGGTGCCTTAATTTTTGAAGATTAATATTAAGATTAATATATTATTAACAAATATTAAGTCATGTCAACAGATTGTCCTACCTGAGTTGTGGATATCAGCAGCTCCTCCAGAGTTACCATGAGCCACTTTTCTGCTTTTCTAATTAATCCTCTCCATTCCCTGCCTGGCAGTTTAGGTAGGGCATGCCATATCCTTTCATTTTCAGATGACGGACTGAAAAGTGCTCTACCAGATGTTGAAATCTTTCTGTGTTGTTTTATAACCTAACCCTGCTCTAAACTTCTCCACAACCTTAACTTTCACCTCTCTGGTGTACGTCTTGTTCTCCAGAATGCTTTTTGTTCACAAGGCAAGGCAAGACAATGCAAATTTACTTGTATAGCACCCTTTCATTAACAAGGCAATTCAAGGTGCTTTACATAAAAAACAGCAATAAAGCATAAAACTCACACAGCACATATGACACATTAAACCATTACTCAATGGCAGCTCTAAACAGATGGGTTTTTAGCCTTGATTTAAAACAGCTCAGTGTTTCAGCAGCTTTGTAGTCGTCTAGAAGTTTGTTCCTGATAAGGGGAGCATAGAAACGGAAAGATAGTTCTCCATGTTTGGTTCTAATTCTTGGGATGTTGAGTAGACTGGAGGACCTGAGTGGTCTGGGGGGTTGGTATGGCGACACAAGTCTTCAGCATACTTTGGTGCTAAGCCATTCATTGATTTATAAAATAGTAAAAGTATTTTGAAGTCTATTCTCTGAGCTACAGGGAGCCAGGGTAAGGACTTTAGAACTGGGGTGATGTGCTCTACTTTCCTGGTTCTAGTGAGGACGTGAGAAGCAGTGTTCTGGATCAGCTGCAGCTGTCTGATTGACTTTTTAGGCAGTGAGAACCTGTTGCAGTAATCAATCACACTAAAGATAAATGCATGGATGAGTTTTTCGAGGTCCTGTTGCATCATTCGTCCTTTAATCCTAGAAATGTTCTTCAGGTGATAGAAGGCTGACCTTGTTATTGCCTTTATGTGACCCTGGAGGTTCAGGTCTGAATCCATTACTACATAGACATTTCGGGCCTGGTTAATAGTTTCTAGCTGTATTAACTGAAGCTGTGTGCTCTTGATTGTTCCTCTTTAGGTCCAAAGATAATTACTAATGTTACTAAAATTACTAGAGAACTAATATTCTCTCACAAACATCTGAGAGCTTTACAGAGCTGCTGAGTTTATGCTGAGATTAAATTACACACAGTTTGTTTAGTAATTTCTTCTAAATGCAAATGGTTGCACTAGATTTTATTCATTGTAATTAAACTAAAGAAGCAAAATAGATATGCATGCTATACTTTTCTGATTAAACCATACAGTTTTCCACTATAAAATTATGTGATACTTTGTATGGGTTTATCACATAAAATCCCAATAAAATACAATAAGTGCCTTGAGACAGTTAAACACTTCTCAAAGCACTTTATATTCATCGTTGAATTATCTTGACAGTCCTTAGCAGCATGCTCTTTAAATGGCTAAGCATGCATCGTTTATGCATTGAGGAAAACAAGGTCACATGAATGGGCCACCAGCCAGATGAAGGCCATGTAGTGGCTCCCAGCTGACCAGTCCACTGAAGCCAATTTAAAATCCGTCATTCGTCACAAGATAAATAGATCTCCATAGTCACCTCTGCCAAGCAACACCAGCTAATCCCACGATAGCGCCGCTCTTGTTTTGAAAGGAGACTCTGGTGGGTCGCCTTTCAAAGACGGAGAAATTTAGACCCCTTTCTATTTTAATTATTGAGCACAGGAATCCTCTGTGCTTTTGACTCCTTCTCTCCGTACTTAATGTCTCTGCCTCTTGCTCTGCTGCTTTCACCATGTGCCATTTGAGAGGGCTGAATCAATGGACGTATACAAACGCACTGACAGTTTGGACAGTTGGACGAAGACAGAGGGAGACAAACTGTGACTCTAACTGTTCCTAATCCAGTGGGACATTTTGTACCTTATAGATTAAATGGGTGAGAGATTGAAGTGTGGATGGGTGGGATTGGGTTTTACAAGTCAGGTCTTAAAAGGTCGACCTGTAAACTTATAATTCATGCAATCAAGACTCCCAGCACATGAAACACATTAAGAATCTATGCAAGATATTCAAGAATTGCAGATTCCAGAGTGTTTAGGAAGTAAATGAACTAGTGAAAGTGATCAGTGGATTATTTTGTTTATTTTTATTGTTTCAAAATGCTCTTCATTAAATAAAAGAGGAAGATACAAAAAACGGATTCAATAGTGGTTGTGGTTTAATCAGAATAAAATATAATGTGTAGATTGTAATGGTTTTTATAGCCAAGCCCTATGCAGTGGGATGATAGTGACACTCAGAACACAAAAGTAAATGTGAATGCATAGTGTTAGGCTTATGCAAACATGTCTTGTTGGTAATGTTTTAGCAGGGGAAAACATTATGAAATATAAAAAGAGAAAAACTTGTAAAGAGAGGCAGTAAAACAGCTCTGTTTCAGGTTGTCTGGTCCTCTTTATGCTCAGCTGCCACACCAATCAGGGTGGTCCTGTCACCCCTCGATTCATGTTTTTCTGAGACATGCACATAAGAAGCTCTTTACTGTCTATTTTGAGTCTGTTGCAGTGGCAACTGACACATACTGAGGATTTTATCGTAGACCCCTCCAGTCTATTACTCCAGTGAGACAGCGATGCCAGACATCAGGAGAGTGATGGTTGGGGAATCAGGGGATGTGGGTAAGAAGAGCGAAGGACTGTGAGACTCCAGAGAACAACTAAAACGAAGCTTGATGATTTTCATACTTTGCAATAATATCCTTTGTGCACCATGCCCCCAAGTTCTGGTGGCAGCCATGAAGGTAGATTTTCATGTACTTCCCAAAGATTAGCATATTTACAAATTGGAGATGATACTAGAAGATTTGCACCAGATTTAATGTGTCATTATTTTAAATGCCAAATATCAGGTCTTGTCCAGTTATCTCTAAAATCTTACAAAACCCTCCACACTTGTTGTCATCTCCAGTAAAGGTGTGTCATTCCACCAATAATGTTCTGTTTAGTTAAATTTGATGTTAGATATGTATTCAGTGTAATTTCCTCACTATCTCAATTCACTCTAGCCCAGTGGTTTTTCATCCTGGTTCTCTGGGCTTGCTGTTCTTCATGTTTT
This sequence comes from Valencia hispanica, assembly GCA_963556495.2. Lineage (NCBI taxonomy): Eukaryota > Metazoa > Chordata > Actinopteri > Cyprinodontiformes > Valenciidae > Valencia > Valencia hispanica. Next base: position 23,691,593 of record OY747719.1, read on the forward strand.
AGATTTGTCTATGCTCCACCACACCTGATTCAAATGATTGCACTACTTCATCAGTGTGCCATCAAGTTCTGCAGAAGCCTGTTAATGCCCTATTTATTTGGGTCAAGTGTGTGACAGCAAGGAAGCAACTAAAATAGGCACAGCAATAGGCCCTGAAAACCAGGATCAACAACCACTGCTTCTAGCTCATTGCTTTAGCACTCAGCTGAAGCCTGTTACTCATCAAACACCTGCTCCTTGTTTAGTAATCACTCCCAGATCTGAATACTTTTCAGTTCAGTCAGCTGTTTGCCAGATTTGCTGTTATTTGGACTGCCAAGTTCTGGGACTGGTGTTACCCACCAGTGCAGTTTGACTAAAACCACTGTTTATCACAAACTTGCCTATCTCCTGCTTGCTTTTGGGTCCTCTACAACCACCACCATTCTATGTGGTTTGTATTTTTGTAAAATAAATGGTGTTTTGTTAACTGCCACTCATTCATGAAACACCACAGATGAAAACATTTGGCAACCAAGAAAATATTCCTTTCAGAATACATAGTCATGGGATACTTTTAAAATGGGAAATGGCTTAAAGTGCATTGCTACTTTTCCAAGGAACTGTAGATCGGGGGTGTGAGATGACCATGGAAGAGGGTAGATTTTAGGTTTAGTGAACCCCTTTTGTGTTGATTTTTTTGAAAGACTAAGTGACAACAAGTACTCAATTTTCTGGCAAAGGCCACTCTAGCTTTCTTGTTACTTCAAAATGTCCTGGCATTTTATAAAATGCCATGCAGACTAATATGGTTCCCTAGGCTTTTGGATGAGAAATGGGCCAGCAGCATAATAGGTCATGTGCATGCCAGGAGGCATGGCAGGCTTTTTCCTGTCATTGCATCCGAAAAACATTAGTACGTGCTACTGTATATATACCGCCTAATGCTTGTTCATGAGACCAGTTGACAGAAAGATGCCAATCTTTGATGCAAATCCTTAAGAGTTAACTTTTTTTCTTCCCATCTTCATTACTGTGTGTAGTTGCAAGACAAGTCTGGGCTCTCGCCCAGACATGGTTGTCACAGTTCCACTTGTTTTAGTTTTTAACAATGTTTAATACACCCCTTTATTTCTTGTTCTAATTATAGATATGAATAATTGTAAGCAAGGAACAAGGTTTGTTTAGCTATTTCTTTAAATCGGAAGATCAATGCATATGTCTGTTGTCTTTACAATCACCAAGCTGCACAGTGGCACAGTTGGTACTTTTGCCTTGCAGCAAGAAGCCATGGGTTCAAATCCTGGCCTGGTGTCCTTCTTCATGTTCTCCCTGTGGATGCGTGGGTTCCCTCCAGGTATATGAGTGTTAGGTTAACTGGTCTCTCTAAATTACCCTTAGGTATGAGCGTGTGCATGCATGGTTGTTTGTCCTGTGTGTCTCTGTGTTGCCTTGTGATGGACTGGGGACCTGTACAGGGTGTACCCCGCCTCTCACCCAATGAATGCTGGAAATAGGCACCACACCGCTGCAACCCTGCAGAGGATGGATGGGTATAGATAATTGATGGATGATTGGCACCATTAAAAAAAAGAAAAGCTTAAAATGGGATTTTGTTTTTACACACACATCCTCACTCTTGCATCTTTAACAGAATTACTGATGCCAGTAATGGACATTGGAGATGCACAGAATGTAATTGAAATGGATTTAACTTTAGCTATCTATTAAATATTTACAGTTTACAGTTATTTTTAACCCTAGAGAGGTGAGGTTAGATTTAAAGGCTGAGTATTGATCCCATTGGTTCAAATGTTCATAGGACACATATCCCAAGCGGCTGTTCTCACATGTCTGTGCCGATCCCAGGATGGCAGCACATTGACACGTAGTTATGATGTATAGTAAGTCATTGAAAAGGGCAGATCAGCACTGTTACTTTAACCAAACCCATGAAAGAAGCGCATAAACAGATGTTATAAAAGGAGGCGCTATTTCAGTGTATGTGGCTTGAAGCTTGACAGCACATGCAGACACAAACAATGTAACAATGTAACGTAAATTGTGAAAACCAGACATATTAGCTGATTTATTGCTATTGATATTATGCTTCTTCTGGGAGTCAGATTGGGTGTGTTGTCTTGGCCTGCTGACGTCAAAGAAGGCATGGCTACGGTTCAGCTGTCTTTTCTTGTTGTGTCCCCCCCTCCCTCCCCCCCCTCTCCCTCTGTCATCCTGCTGTCCTAGCTCTTATGAATAGCCTGCAAAGCAGAGGACACGCTGTGCCAAGCTCTGCCACCCTGTGTCAGTCTGATCGGATTGTCTCAAACCAGGGAAGCAAAGAGAAGAGCAGTAACATGAGAAGAGGATGAAGATGGGGGGGATGCATATTATTCAGAATTTATCCAGTTAAAGTTCTGTTTCACAGTTTGTTTTATACAGGCCGGGGGTTAGTGTAGCAGGGGGCCCTGGTGAGGAGACCAGGCAGTACATCTAATTAAAATACCACAGCATGTACTAGGTGCCAAACTGTAAGAAAGGCAGTCAAACTGTAAGAAAAGCAATCATATACACACATTAAACCTGGAATGAGAGAAGATTGCGCTGCCAGGAAGCAGGTAGAAGGGAAGTCATATGTCAACAGCCACGAGAGAATAAATAAAAACTTTTACAACCAAAAAATAAAAATACAAACCCATAAGAGAAAAATAAAGAATCTCTGAAATCCCTATCTGCAAATACTCAATTGAAATAAAATGTTACTTTCTGTTTAATTGGTACAGAGAGATAATGATATTTGACATAAACGAAACATGGCTAAAGAGACAGAGAGGAGGACCAAAACCCCTTCCTTTCTTTATTTATACCCCCAAGACAGCAGGCTAAGATTTCTGGCACCAAAACACACGTCACGCTTGCTATTTTGGTCTGAGGCGCTGCATAGCACCAAGAGGTTGGGTGACAGGACTGAGGCATAATGGGGTCAAGGGACCGTTCATCCTTATACAAAGAATTTAAATTACTTTTCACAGTTAAACTATCTCTATCAGGGTTGGGGATTTGCACCAGACCATGCATACATGTGCATTTATGTATCTGAAATGGCTACTCTGTGTCTAAAGTAGCAAATAATGTACAGTTTGCCCAGCATGTGTGCAGATGTGGGAACTTGAGAGCGTGTGAAAGCGTGATGCCTCACCCTGAGGAGAGCAGGAGGTGTCAGGGAGGCCAGAGGTTGTTGAAGCAGTCTTATGAGGCGCGAAACACAGAGCAGGAAAAGTGATCTCTTTTCCGCACAGCACACTGGATATCCTGATAACGACGGGAAGCATAACTGCTGCTGAATAATGACTCCACAGTGTTAGCGTACTTTGAAATGTATTCATTGTGACAAATGTTTTTAAAGAATAATCTCTTTAAACATTATTAGATGACATCTCTTAAATTACAATATATTTTCACATTTAAATTTAATTTAATCCAATCATTTTGTCCTTTCATTGTCTATTAGCATAGAAGTGCGAAAAAGCATGATTAGGGTGAGAAATTGTAAATTCATAAAAATACCAATTGATAAAAGTAGATCAAATATGTGCAAAACATGTAAGTGTAATGTCTTTCAGTACTCCAATAATCTTCTCAGCTCCCTTCACTATCATCTGTAGGCCCCCATTGCCTTCCATTATCATTCCCTCATTAAAATTGGACAAAACAGATTAATGAACACAGGGACACCCTATAAATGTTTTTGATTTAGCCATTATGTTTGTCTGTATTATCTTATCAAGCTGATCTTTATTTGCTGATGTTACACTTAAGTTACAATGTAGGATTTGACCAAATGTCAGAAGAAGCACTCAGACTCTAGACTTCAACTTGTGGATTGATTTTATTTTCCTTTTCCCAGCAAGTAGAAGTACGTTGTGCAGACAATGATTGAACAGAAAAAAAATATGAACCTCCCCGCACCCCAGAAATCTGTGAAAAAAGTAACTCCCAGTCTTCCAATTAGAAAATTGAACTTATAACAACATTTCTAAAGTTGGCACTAGGCCCCTGGCTATGGTGCTCTGGCATTCGCTGCCTCCTGAAGCCCCAACTGTGCAATTCTCACGAGGGAGCTTCTAGTCCTGGTGTTATACTGGAAGCTCCTCCTACATGTTATGGTTTATGGATTTGAGGAACCAAACGCAGACAGGTACGATGAAACTGAATTTAATGATGGTGGCAGAAATACAAATACATATGTAACCAGTGCTTATCTGTGTTGAGCTGGTGTTGAATTGCCGTGACACGGTGATGTCTTTGGAGAAGGACAACCTCCATTTATTTCTGGGTACAAAGCGAAAAGAAGCAAAAAACCGCCATGTTATGCCCACTAACGGTCCTTAATAAAAACAAAAAATAAGTACATTTTTCCACAGCATGGAAAGTTTCTAATGTGCCTTCAAGCAAGTTAATGCACAGATATAAAAATCATATTGTGATTACTACTGATTTGTGAACATAAACTGATTCATGGTAAGGACATCCACCTCTCTCACGGAAACAGATGCAAAAGGGGCGAGTTTAACATGAACCCTGATTTTAAGGAAATCAAACCACAAAAGAAGAAATATTGGGGGGCACTTAAAAAGACAGACACAGCGGTTTATAACTTTTAGCCAGATATGGAACATAACATATACAACATATTTTGTGTAATTATAATATAACTGGGTTACACATAGAACTGATACATAGGAACAAAATAAGGGGGAAGGAAGAGAGAATTCAGCAAGTTGTAACTGAACTGCTTAAATATTGAGGAGGGAGTGAGGAATGACAGAGAGAAACCTGAGGACTAATCAGTGAGAAGCAGATGCAGAAGAAAGTGAGAGCAGATAGATTGGAAATGTAATTTAGCTGGGTAGGGAGGCAGAATGGCAAAGAGAAACAGATAGGAAAAGCAAAGGTATGTGCATAAAACAGAAGAGAAGACTAGATAGAAACTCAAGTGAGAGAACAATAATCCTAATGAGAGAAATAAAGTAAAACAGAACAAACACAGAGGAAAATGAAGAGATAAGAAAATAATTTTAAAAAGCCAAAACAACCCAAAAACAATGAAACAAATGTAGAAAAATCTAAGGATCATAAGAGCACATTATAAGTGTACAATAAAACAAACACAGCCCTTAAGCACAAACAGCTCATACTAGCCATAAAGCATGGTAGTGGAGGGATGATGATTGGAGGGCACCTTGGAGTCACTGCATTTACAATATAATCCTTTGTATACCAGAAGTAGACCAAAACCACATGTGAATGGGTGAGATCATCTTGCTGACAGGTAGGGTTTGACTATAATTAGGCCATGATAGGACATAGGTACCAAACAGCAAATCAAAAACAAGCAACCAGCCTATACCTGTTTGAAATAAAATGGCAGAACATTAAGAGAGGACTACATAAAATATATCTGCCAACTTGAATTAAATGACGTAATAGGCACGTTTCCACTTATTGGAACTTCAGGGTAATTTTACTGGACCTTCATGGTATGTGTGTGTCTCCACTAGACATACCAGACCAGGCTGGCAAGACAGCGCCGTTTTCGGGGCCATTTCTGAGATGACTCAGTAGAATCGCTGGGCGGAAGCTGTAGTTAATTCACGCTGATTGGTTGTAATGGAGAGAGAAAGGAGCAGACGTTGTCGAACAACCAGCTTTGTAAAAAAAGAAGAGTTGCTGGCGAATCAGTTTATAACACCCCAAACAGAAACACAGCAACCATCCCTGGCTCCTCCATGTTGATCTCTAGTTATTCTCCAATGCTGTGGCTGCCTTTTGGCGCTGATCAGTGACACCACTCACTGCTGAAACGGTTGTGATATGCTGACGTCTTAGCAAATTCCCTAAAAGGCCAATTTTGTATGGAGACAGGACGGCTGAAATGAGCTGGCGGACTGATTCACCCAGATAGAGGAAAGTCTGATATAATTATACTGAACTTCTGATAGTGGAAACACGCCTATAATTTGAAATTCCTTCACTGAATTTAAAGACTACCATAACACAACTACCCTTAATATGTAAAGATTTACCTTTTCTAATGAAAATACAATTTGAATAGAACAGTGCAATGTTTTTCCCCAGTTACTTTAGAAACTAGAAAAGCACTCGGAAACCGCAGACCTCTGCCACAGCACCTCAGTCCTCTTCCATGCCCCCTCCAGGTTTTTGGATCACCCCCAAATTCTAATCACTTCTTCCTGGTCCCTTTGCAGACATTTCCTGAAAATGTCATCAAAATCCACCAACAGACAAACCTTGGTGAAAACCTAATCTCCTTGGCGGAGGTAATTCAAAATTTTTTTCTTTTTTTATTAAAACCTTTTTATATTTGAATAAAATCCAAATGAAATATCTGAAAACTAAATAAAACAGTATGAAAACGTTAAATAGGTATTAATAGTTTTGCAAACTACTGTAAATGAATAAAGCCATTTTCAACCAGATTATTTCCATCTGCCAGCGCAGTGAACAACCCAATGTCTGAGCTTTCGCTGCAGTGGCATACCCTGATCTGCTAGTAATTGATATACACAAGATGCACATTCAATAAACCATCAAGGCTGAGCAACATGGACCATTACGAATTAAACAAGGCAATGTAAAACACAGGGTCAGCTTTTACGTTGTGCACAGTCATATTTATTATCAAGAGAAATACATGAAAGGCATATTAAAATCCATTGTCACAGCTGTTACTTGGACATTTTGAATACTTTCTAACAATATCATACAGTCCAACACACTTTTCAACAGTTTACAGGTTGCCACTGGAAACTCTGTTCCAATTGGATCTCCTTCTTGTAAAGGGATTGCATGTGATTCAATGTGGCAACCAGAAACACGCACCCTCAAACTGGGGCTGCATGCTAATCCTTCACAGAGAAAAACACTGTCATTTTATACAAAAATGTTTAAGTTGGGGAGCAACAAAGCAATATGGTGAAGTGTTGGTAAATGTTAGGCACAGAAGAATTTTAAAGCTACACCATCACTGGAAAATATGGATCATACATTTTAAACACATCAGGAGGAAGATTTCCATATCATTTTAGCAGTCAAAGCAGCAGGCCCTTATTATTTACATAGAGGGATTTATTCAAGGTGATGGGGACATACGCCACCAGATGAAAATTTTCACATAATAATAGTTTCTGTCTGCAGGGAATAGGAAATGGGAGGTCGATGCTTGGGGCCAGGGCTAGGTATGCGAGTAAGGGGGCTAGGAGGGTGGTAGATTGGGCCCAACGGTGCACTGATTCTGGCAGTAGGCGTACGGTTGGCCCATCTGGAAGGAAGTCGCTGGTTGGCTGGGCGTGCCGGACGAGAAAAACTCCTCCTAGGTCTTCCTGGAGACATCTCTGTAGGGTTTACCTGGCGGGAAACATGAAGATCACTGTTACTCAGAGATTCCTTGTTGGTAGAACTGAAGATACATAAAAAACAACCAACCTGCTGTGGCTCTTGTCTGTAAGCTGTGTATGTTGTTCTGGGACAGGAGCTGTACTCATGCTGGATCTCCAACATGTCAAGCAGTTCTATAAGTCCTCCATCCCTCAAATAGCCACAGTCAGGTACATCATGTCCCCTCTGAGTTCCAGGGGAAGGACTCCTTGTCCGATAGTCTGTTTTGGGCTCTACTTGCTGGAGTGCAGGTTTCCTTGCTTTCTCCCCATGAGCTCTCCCTCCTTCTCTGTCTGCCACACTGTTAGCCCGGGGTCTGATCTTTGGACTCCCTGGTACCTGAGATTTCCCCAGTACCTGCTGGGGAACAGACTGAGAGCCTTTAGCACTACTGCAGCCTTCTCTATGATCATTGAAATGGTGCCTAGCAGTAGAGTCTAATAATGAACACCAGTCTTGGCTGGGTTCTGTCTCTGCTGTCAGCACATCAGAATTTGCTTGGCATTTCTGGTTAGGCACGCGCATTGGCACCTTGCTGGCTCCTCCGTTGGCTCCCAGAGCTCTGCGCTGACAGCAAGGAGTGGGACACTTTGCCTCCAGGGACAGTCCCTGATGGGTCACCACCCCGGATTCTGTGAGTGTCTTTCCCTCGTTCTCTTGAAGCATGGCTCCGAACTTCCTAAGGACAGAGGGGCTGCTGCATTTTCTGTCTCCCAGGATACCTGGACCAAAAGGCTTTTTGTCCAGCAAAGGAGACTCAGCTGTCATAACTGGGAACTGAGAACGTGCTGGTACAGCAGAAGCATCTCTCTGTCCAACAGGGGGCTTTGCACCAGTGTTTTCCTCTCTGTGGGTGGAACCCCTCATGTGAGACACTCGGTTCTTAATGTTTTCGGTTTCCTCCAAATTGTTCAAATAGTGCTCTGGTCCAACCCTGGTTTGACAGTAGACAAAGAAAACAACAACAAAAAAAACTTAATAAAAAAACATGATATAGGCTTGATTCTAATATCTCTCTAAAATGTCAGTGAAATAAGCTTCTACCTGTGATTTCCGGATCGTCTTCTGGCCTCATCCTGGAATGCAGAGATGTTCTGGTTTACCTTAACTGTGTCACTAAAGTGCTGAAAGAGATTAAAAAGTAATTTTAATATATATTCAGAGCATGTTTCCCAGATCTTGGATCATTCAGTTTCACACAGCTAATCAATTCTGATCTCTAAAGAGGAACAGACAAATTGACTTTTGACTAGAATTCTCAGATTCATTGATGATAACCAATGATTGTCCATCCAGAGGGAGCTCCAAGAGAGAAGCCCACACATTCTTCTCCTCAGTGACCCTCTCCAACTCATTTTTGTGGTGATCCTAAGGTGGCCCCAGGCCAAAAGGAAAATATAGTTCCTTCAACGGGTTCTAGGTCTGCCCTGTGGTTTCCTCCTAGTTGGATGGGTCCAGAAAACCTCCAAAAGGAGATTAACAGTGACTACCCGGTAGTAAAATCTAAAATCTAATATTTCTTTGATGAGTAGATGCACCATACGACAACAACACACACTAGTGTGGAAGTTGTTACTCAAGGAAGAAAGCACTAAGTTAGCTACTTTTAGTATTAGTGAGATATTCAAAATAAAGGCTTGGGGAAGCACAAAGATGTAAGAACTTATTGAGGAGAAAACTTTTTTTGATATCCTTTACAACAGTTGCAAACATGTCTGCAATTTATCCAGACTGCAAAAGGGAGCAAGACTTAAGGGTGATAACAGGTAGGTGAGAATATATTGCAGCCAAGTTAATCTGTATTATGCTTTCGAGCTTTCAATTTCTGTCATGAAACACTTGGAAATGTCAGCATTTTCAAGAGAGTATACACGTTAACTGCTCTTTCAGTAATGCTCATCTTCCTAACTGCAGTAATTGCTATGACATGATGCTAAAATCTGTTTTATATGTCACTTCCTTAATTATTTTGTCTTGTTTTTAAAACAGTATAGAAATGTTTTACATGGATTTGCTTGTAATATTAAGAATCAATAATCAAAAACACCTGTATTATTATAGGTCCTAAACAGAAATTTAGATCAGTTAAAATTGGTAACAACAGTTCAGAGCTTTACAAAAAAACAAAGACAGACATTGGCCAAACATTCTGCTTGGAGGATTTCTACGCTGTCCAGTAGGGAAAGAGACAGCCTGTCATCCCGGCCCTATTACCCACTTCTCAGTCAGGCGTCAACAAAGTGCAACACTTGGGCTACATGAGAAACTAACTGCTATCTAACTTCTCTGTGTAAGCAGCATTCAGGGAACTGTAATCAATACATTCCTGTCAGAACCACAGCTTCAGCTCACATCACGTCCCAGCTATCTTGTTTCTGCAAATGCCATCAGAATGAGGCACGAGGGTCATGGAATCTACTCACCACGTGGCGAGCTCTGTTGTTCTTCCGGCTTGTTTTATTCCCCTTCTCCAGATAATCCTGCAGCAAGTCTCCGATCTCTGAGACCCCGTTAGAGCGGCAGCAACCGTAGCCGTTCTGTTGCTTTGCTGGGTAGTCATGCCCACCGTGGCTGCAGCGATGAGTGATGGCTACGCCCCTGACATGATTCCCGCGGTGGTAGCCAGGCGCTAAAAGGACATTGCTGTGTTGCCTCAGCTCACACTCAGACGGGTCGCCATTTTTCTGGTTGTCACCAGTGATGTCGTTGGCTCTGCGGGCCTGAACTTCAGTGTACAGCTTGAAAAACAAAAAGAGGAGGAGATCATGAAGCCCTCACTGCCATTTTTGCATTGATTTGACCTATTTTCCACAATTAAAAATAACAGACATTGCACAAAACCTGCTTAACCTATATTTATAATCAACATGTTTTACACTTTGAAGAACCATCTGTTTGATACCTCCATCAGGATCCACTTTCAGGCTCTGTGTGTAAGTGACAGAGAGGCTGAGTGTGTCCTGCATGTCAGTCAGCACGTCCCAGTTTAATTAGCTTGTTAACATTTGTCTGTATTGCTGCTCCAACGAGGCCAAGCGGTCGAGTCAGACTGGGTGCTGCCAACTGTTTAACATGGAGCGTTCACACACTTTACACCAATTACCACTCCCTGGGGATACAATTAGGAAGTACCTCCACTACGCCGAGTGTGAATATTAAAACATGCTTGTTTATTGTCTTCCTGAAACATTTCACAACTATTTTTCTGTGGATGAGTTCAGGGGCTGAGAAGATTATTGAAAAGAGAAGAAAGAAGGCTACTGACATGAATGTATACATACCAAGGTGTAAAAACTGCTAACATTTTTCATCATGGTGGGGTTTCTTTTTGTAACACATGAAATGCCAAATACATTTTTGTTGAAGTTACTGTGTAATTACTATCATGCAGTGTTTCTGCGGTATTTTTACTCAAGATCATCATGCCGTGAGAATCTCATATTGGCCAAAGTCTACCTCTGACAATAGTATTCTAGAGCCACAGCCTGCACTGCATATTTCAAAATAAAAGTCAGTTTGCTAATTGAGGTTGCAGAGAATACATTTGGATTATTTGTAAATTGATTTTTCACTTTGACACATCCATCGACTCTTACCTCTTCAATTTTCCTCTGGATGTCCTGCAGCTGATCCTCCCACTCCTGCATCTCAGAGTCAAAGTTGTCCACAATTTCGGGCCTCTCCTGCCCCCATCCCCGACCGCCACGTTCCAGCCCCACCTCCAGATCGATGGCTGCCATGACACAGGCCGTTCGATAACCCTGAGGCCTGGTTGAATAGCTGCCCCCACTTCTCCTGTTGTCCTCTCTTCCGTTAAGAGGTCACAGCTTGGGTGGCAGTTACGTAACTGATGGGACTGATGTCCTGAAAATGCTAAAAAGGAAAAATGCATGAAGGTTTTTTTATTTGTCTGTAAAATAACACATATCTAGGTTAGATGTCTATTTTTAACAATGACAGTGAAGCATAATGCAGGTTAAATATCAGTAATTTTAAAACCTGACTTTGTCTCAACGGCTTGATTGTTTATTCTGTTTCAACACTCACAGAGGGAAGCCCCCTGTTTTTGGCATTCTCCTTCAAAATCCCCCACTGCCTTCTGTACCACCGCAGCATGTGTGGAGAGAAGTGTTACAAAATGGATCTCCATCAAGCATTTGACCTCTGGCCTGCCTATTACTCCTCATCACATTTAAGAATAAGAACACCTTGTGCTAGAGACATGACTAAGATGTTAAAATAAAAAGCTTGACATTCAAATATTTTCCAATACATTTTCTTGAATATTTGACGTTAAGCCTCCCAATCAAATCCACTAATATCTGAAAAGGTGTTATGATCTTAGCAGCACTAAAGCTAATTGTAAGTGAGTTAGGAGAGGAAGGCTTTTTGTTGTTGTCGCCATGATTCAGAATGACAAGCATCCTTGTCGAAAGTGCCTGAATGTACCAGCCATTATCCTCCCACCTGTGATGTAAGAGTAGAGATATTAATAATCTTGTAACTATGCATAGTAAGGTGACTCAATGTCCTGTGGCCAGAAAGGAAAGTGTACTTAAAAATGACTATTACATGGCCTGCATGTAATGTATATCTATCTATCTATCTATCTATCTATCTATCTATCTATCTATCTATCTATCTATCTATCTATCTATCTATCTATCTATCTATCTATCTATCTATCTATCTATCTATCTATCTATCTATCTATCTATCTATCTATCTATCTATCTATCTATCTATATAGATATATATGAAAAATTTGTTAAAATCCTGTTTCTTTCCTATTTTTTCCAATATCAAACAATATTAATTATAAACTATATGTTCCCTAACATCTCCATAGCAGAAGATAAATGCCTTTTGGTTTTAATAAATCCAGAAGCTCTTACCTTAACTCTACACCGAAATGCTCCCTGTCTTCCAGTAAATATTTCCTCTGCTCTGATCCCTGTCTCTGGCACTTTCACTCCCAACGTTGCAGACCTGTTAAGTCCCCTCTCTCCGTGTTGCTGCCCTTCTTTATGCCCCACTCTGTTACGTAAAGCCCGGCACACTCGATTTAAAGGGTCCCCTTCCTTAGAGTTAAGACCCAAGCTTTGAGCTCAAGGGTAAACATCTTCTGTTCCAGCTGGGGTCCCCAGGCTTTATACCACCAGCCCAGTGAGCGCCAATCGGAGTCGGGATCAAATGTCATAATGTCAAATTTATTCCAGCATTTGAAGTCTCATTGGGATGACTGTCGTCACCAGCATCCCGGCTATAATTACTGGGGCACACAGAGAGAGGGAAAGTGTTTACATAGCTATTTCAGCTGCCGCTGCTATCTCAGCCAATGGGCTCCTCTGTTGCTACTCTGCTTATAGGAGGCATGGGCAGATTTCGTCTTGTGACCTGACCGTGCTGCAAATCATTTTTCCAAAGGAAGCCAAATGGGTGTGGGTGACACAGTGAGTATTAATGTGTCACAGTCAATAATAACTTTATTGAGCACAGTCACGGAAAGGAGACTGTCAGGTGGATGCTTGGCATGTTTGACATATTTTAAGGTCATACCTTGAATTCTTCAAACTTCAGATGTGATTTGTGGTTCATTTGTACGTAGGTTTAATTAGTTTGTAGCACATAATTGTAAAATAAAAATGAAATAGGTACAAACATCATGTCTTGTTTTAGATAAAAATGTCAACTTTTATGTGTTGCAAAAAAATCACATCTCTTCTAAATTTCTCATGTTGTGATAGACCAACAAAAAGTTTAAAAAAAAATTCCGCATTCATAACCACCAACATTTAACCTAGTACCCTTAATTAAATAAAAAGTGAAAGAATGCCATAAGATGTTCTGTCAAATGACACCAAAATTCCCCTTTTTCACCTAAGTAAAGCCTGAATGCGAATTTCTATGTTTGGAGGAAAATCAACACTGCACCCTGAACCCCCCTTGCTTGGTTTGGGGTGGGGTTTCACCTTCCAGCTGGACAATGACTCTAATCATATAACCACAGCTACAATATGATGATTTAGATGAAACCAAATTCATGTGTTAGAATGGCCCAGTAAAAGTCTGGACCAAAATCCAATTAAAAATGTGACCCCACAGACTCTCTTCAACTAAATGTGACTAAATGGGGCTTATTACAAAATGCACACAGTTTTCAGATTTTTATTAGAAAAATCCTGGAGAACTGCTGCCCTGTAACTTTTAGATGCATCCCTTCTTCAAAACACCTGACTCAAATGAATGGCTCGTTACGAGGACTCTGCAGAACTTCATGACATAGTTAGGATGTAATTTAGTCATTTAACTCAGGTGTGTTGGAGCAGGGATACATGTAAAAGTTGCAGGACAGTAGCCCTAGGACTGGAATTGGAGACACCTGGTCTATTGCATAAAACCTCCATAAAATACACTGAGATAATTCACTTCATAAAATGAATGAATGAATATGAATAATTTTTGCAAAAGCCCTGTGCATGTCTTTAAGAAGATAACACCGTCACTGACAATTGCCAGCACCAAGAGTTCTGTGGGCAACTTTAGCATTGCCTGACAACAAGAACCAAAATTTGACCCACAAGACTTTCATCTAATGCAAGAGCCCTTGGATCGTCCCCTCCACCTGTTCTTTAATATGACAAATGTGTCATGTGCTCCAGAGAAAGAACAAACAAACACACTTAGTCCTTACTTTACCTTCAGGAAACATCAGCAGGGTGGTAGGACAAGTTTTCTGGAAAACAAAGAATATTTTGCATTCACAGCATGTTAAAGAATAAAATAGCTTTTTAATCACATCAAGGAGAAATTAGGACATAAAGTAGCATGGGATGATGACTGTGGCGTATTTATTGAAAAATTAAACTACAATAAAGCCTGTATATTGATGTTTAGCAGTGGTATTATTATTCTTTTTTATGTCTGAAAACATCAGCCTCTGAATTTCTTTGAAGTGGGGTTGTACTGAACAGTCAGTATCTAACCTGTAGTAGACAGCAGTCAGATTGATCACAGTTTGGAAAATCAGCAAGGAACTGTCATTGGAGAGTCAAACTAAAAGCTATTCATAGCAAGGTCAATTCACAACTACATTTCTACAACCCCAGACAACTCAACCTAATATTTTAGTATAAGCTTTGATGCTGTATCCTTTCTCTCTAACCACAATATTAAGACTAAAATTTTTTTAAATCTCCCGAGAAAGAGGTACACCGAAAGAGGTACATTGCATTTGCTTTTGTAAAATCAGTACATCTTTACTGTCTTTTAGTTGTTGTCAGAGCCGCCTGGATAGATGAGGCTGCGAAATGTCTGTCGGTGTTCCACATGCAGAGAAGGGCTGGAGCTGACCACAGAAGTGAAGAAGCAGGATGGCATGCTTGTTCTGGGTCGGAGTGGAGTAGAAACCGGTGAGGAGTGGAGCGAAGCAAAGGGTAAAGTTAGCTCCTAGGCTAGCAGAAGACAGAGAGCAGGCTGGAGACGAGATGCCGCTGGAACTGGGGCTCATCGGGTCCTGGAGAAAAGAAACTGGCTCGCTGAATCATGGTCGTAGGTATTTCCCCACCTGTTGGTTGGCCCCCTCTGTCAGCCCATTGGTCTCTGTGGGTGTTGATGGGAGAGGGTGTCTGCTTTGCCATTCTTGTAACCGGGTCAGTAAGTGATGTGGAAGTTGTAGTGTTCAAAGAACAGTGCCCATCGTGCCTGGCGCGACTTGAGCTGCTTGGCGTTCTTGATGTGGATCAGATTCTGATGATCCGTCCAGATCTGGAAGGGTTCGGGAGTCTCAATAAGCCAGTGATGCCACTCCTCCAGCGAGTACTTCAAGGCCAGGAGTTACCGGTCTCCAACCCCATATTACTGCTGAGTGGGGGAAAACTTCCTGGAGAAGAAGCAGCAGGCATGGAACTTGTGGTCCCGGCCGAAAGGGACAAGATTGCCCCAGCCCTGACCTCAGAGGCGTCAACTTCCACTGTGAAGGATTTGCCAGGATCTGGATGTAGTAGTAGGATGGAAGCAGAGGTGAAAAGCTGGTTGACCTGGCAGAATGCCTGTACGGCCTCCGGGGGTTAGGCAAATGGGCGGAGATTATGTTGCCCAGGAAAATGGTGGAGTGTTGGTGGAAGCAGCACTTTACCAGCTTGCAGTAGAGGTGGACTGTCCAAACATTTCAGAAGTGGTCCAACTCTGATCGGGAGTAGACCAAGATGTTGTACAGGTAAACAAAGACCCATCGTCCGAGCATGTCCCGAAAAACGTTGTCCTTGATGTAATCTGAGAGCTCCGCCAGGAAGCCAGACTTCAGAGAGGGATCCCCCCACTTGAGTTTGGCTGACAGCATCCTGAAATCTGCTGCGAAGTGATGAACTGGGTGTTGGTGCTGGTGAAGATGAGGAAGCTGACTCTTTACCGCCACCTCACTACTGGGAGGCACAAACGTCTTCCGGAGTTCCACCACAAATTGGGCATAATCATTACAGAGCACTGATTTCTATTGTACAGGGCAGCTGCCCAGTCTTGGGCCTGTCCCAACAACAAGGAGGGTAACAATGCCACTCTGCAGACAGATGAGGCATACATAGAGTACTGACACTCGAAGATCATGTTCAGGGTGACCAGAAACCCATCTGGCTTCCCATCTGTACCATTCCACTTATCAAGTAAACAAATTTGGGGCTCTGGGACTGAGTCAGAGTGAAGTTGAAGTTTGTTGACTAGACTGGCAAGTCTTACAAGTGCATCTGACAAGGTGTCGCATTAGGAGGCTAGTCGGTCCACTAAGCCTCGGAGGTGCGTCAATTCTGCTCGGAGTGCGTCCGCTTCCGCTGGACTGCCATTGCATGGCTCAGTCATCCTGTCAGAGCTGCCTGAATAGATGAGGTGAAGAAAAGGTCTGTCAGCGTTCCACATGCGGAGGAGGCCTGGAGCAGACCACAGAGGTGATGAAGGAGGGTGGTATGCTAGCTCCGGGTTGGAGTGGAGTAGAAACCGGTGAGGAATGGAGAGGAGCGAAAGGTAGAGTTAGCTTCTAGGCTAGCAGGAGACACAGAGCAGGATAGAGACGAGAGGAGGTGGAGGTAGCTGCTGGAGGTGTTGCGGATCGCGGTCTGGGAGAAGAGAAGCCGGCTGGCTGAATTGAAGTCTTTCGGAGGTCGATCAGGACTGAAGAAGTAGGAACGGATCAGGAGCTCGAAACAAAGAAGAGTCGTTGACTGAGCGACGTGTGGTTAGTGCAGGAGTCTTTTATTCAGGCTGAGACGGAAGTCCTCCCCAATGATAGGCAGAGAGCAGATTACAAACGGCTGGTGGATGTTAGGTGCATTGAGCTCCTGACAGTTGTTGTTTTTGGGATTGGATAGGGGGCAGATGAAAATTATGTTAGCGTAGAGACAGTTACAGTAGCTACTTCAAAAGACCAGTCACAAGGCTCACATAAGGCTTAAATAAGTAAATATATCAGAAGATGAGAATGTTTAGCAATTTTATGGAGTTTTAAACTACAGTTAAAAAAAAGGAAATTTCCTTTTTATATAAACAAACATTTATTGAAAGAACAAACCTAGAAAATCAAATTCTAGGAAAAGAGAGTAGGTTGGGAAATGGGAGAAGAGAAATAGAAAGTGCCACAGTAATTAACTGCTAGAGAACCTGCCAACAGGTTCTGTAGTAGTTATTGCTGGCATGGTTGACTGTATCCCCACTTATATGACATAAAGACACATTGGGAGACAGAGAACAGAATGGCCTCTGTTGACCCATGTGGATGACTTTTAAACAGGCCAGCCGCGATGGTCGGTTTTGCTTTTGCTTTCGAGGTCTGGCAGTTCTTCACTTTTGATTTTGAACCAGGTCACACATTTGAAGAAAGTCGCTGATTGTCTTGTAGGAAATCAGTAAAAACAAAACATAACACTTGCAGAAACTTGACACAGACAGAGTGGCGCCAAACACAGCAGATAAAACAAACCCTCCAGTCAGATCATGACCAGTAGAAGGAACACTACAATAATGCCTGGCTTTAAGAAATACAATTGGGAGAAATCTGCTGTTTTCCCAATTTTTTCTTCTTCTCTTCTGAGAAAGCTGACAAACTTGGATCATTTAACCTTATATGAAGCTGTTCTGCTAATACCTCCTAAAAATATTCAATATAGAGTAGGACTGACTCACACTGCTTAGTGTTTTTCACATTTTCATGTTTAGATACTAACTGTTCATAAGTTCCAAACATACAGTAACAACACCAGAAAACAATACACATGTAGAAAAAGGATGCTGTATTTAGTTGAATTATTCTCCTTTATGCTTCACATCTGCTTACAATGCTGTGATAAATGCTTTTCCCCCTAACAGATTGCTTCTGTTTTTGCTTTTGTCTTGCATTTCGTTTCAGATTATTAAACAAATTTTAATATTAGACAGTTTACCTGAGTATTTACAGAAATCAGTTTTCAAAAGAAGATTTCATGTAGGGAATAAAACTATCTAAAGCAACCAAGCCCTAGGTGAATGTCTATGTAAAGAATGGCTCTTACTGGTTCACTGGACTCAAAAGCCTCAGAAATGGCTTTGTAACCATTTCCAGACAAACCTCAATGACTTTGTTTTATGTTTTTTTAGCCTACTTTGTGTTGCCATACAGGTTCTATTTAAGTGATTAATTGATTTTACAGGTGTGGCTAGCCATTTTAGTTCACAGGTAGCTTCTTTTCCCCCCACTTAATAAATAATAATCATTTAAAACTGCCTTTTGTATTTACTAACCAGGTTATTTTTTTATCAAAATTTAAGTGTGACAAAAAAGCAAAAGATGAAATCTCAATCATTCTTTAAGGCGTGCACCACAAGTCAGGCAGTAGTCATGCTAATGCTGTATGTCCCAGGATGAATTGATAAAAAAACCCACATAGCAACACTCAAAAAACTCACCTTCTGAAGCAAGTGACGCTGATAGTGATCTATTATGATAAAAGAGACTCCAGTTGTTGAAGCCAGTTAGTGAGTGGAAAGGGCAGATGCTGAGCTTTTTCTGTGCTTTAGATTACCTTGGCAACAAATGAGGAGTTTCTTTGGGGGGGGGGGAAATTAAATCAACATACCAAACACAAAAGAGGGGATGATTTGAACATAGGATGGCTTACATCACAGAACAAAGAAGAGAGTAAACAGGAAGACTAGTTTAAAGATAGTGGCATAAGAGAGGGATGAGAATAAGACGAGTATGAGGATGAGCAAAATGATTGGTTGGAACATCTGAGGAAAACAACAGGTGAGAGAAAGAAGAAAAGTCAGTATTCTCTTTAGGACTTTTGCATGCCATCATAAAGCTTCAAGATTTAAAGTCTCACCGACAGTGGCTCCTCTGTCTCTCTGTCTTCAAGCCTTGGCACCTCCAATCTGTCAATAAAAGCTTGCAGCTCTTTTCGGAAAGCCTTCATCTGGGCGTTAATGCGATAAAGTAGTTCATGTTCCCTGATCCTGCTCCCATCATCCTCTCCGCCCTCCTCTCCTCCCCTCCCAAACATCAAATCACCGTTTGATACGTAGACCCTTGCCTCTGAGATGATGGTGGCCGTGTCGGCAATGAGCCTGTCGATGATGCGTACCAGCCTCTCTGCTTCCACACGGATGTCAATCAACTGTTGCCTGTCGTGGAGATTACAACGGGCACCAGGGAGGAAGCGAGCAAAGGCAGAGGAGGCGGAGCCCTCTGGACCGGGCGGGGTGTAGAGCCCCCTTGTGGGTGTCATACACCGGCTGCTGCCGTTATTGTTTCTCACTTCGTCCGAGTCGCTTTCCCCGCCCACGGGACCCTCCCGTTTGCGATGAGGCGGGAGCAAGCGGGAGGAGGTGGAGTCCTCATCGCTCTCACGACGGCCGCTTGTGGCTCCACCTGCATCGCTTTCTGCGTCGCTGTCTCGTGGGCTGGGCCGCAGGGAGAGATGGGAAGCCAGATCATAGCGTTGCATGTTGGCGAGGAGCACACGGTTCTCATACTGAAGCTGCATTACCTAAAGCAACAGAGAGGGGCAGCAGGGAGACAGGAACTTGTATCCGTTAAGCTTTTCACAAACAAAATGACATAGATCATCAAATTCGTGACAACAAAATGTCAACAAAATGTCACGAATTTGTTAAGCAGTTATCATATATAGAGAAATTAGGGCAAGGCTGGGAACTAGTGAAAAATTTTGAAGGATAAAGAGAATCTAATAACAAGTAACTAAATTAATAATATGTTTATGTGCTTTTCTGATCGGAGGAAGAGTGGTATTATCCCCTGGTCCTCCCTCAAGGGCACCACCGAACCAACTACCTTAGGGTTTAGGCCTTTACAGCCTGAAATACAACCAAATTTTCCAACCTAGGTCTTAAATTACATATTCTTTTGTCCTAAATCCTTCTTCTTCTTCTTCTTTCTTTTACAATAGGCCAGTTACAGCCAAAAAACCTGCCTTTAAGCAGGCAAGTTAAGTTAACGTAGTTAATGTATATTATAAAGCTATTAAATTCACCATATCAACTTAAATTTTGTAACTGATGCAGGTCTTAAATTTAAGTAAATAATAATATTCACTAAAACATCCAGTAAGATCTTAAATGCAATTGTTTCAGCCAGTTGGTGGAAATAATTTGTTGACCTTAAATACTTTACAATTCAAAAGAAGAAAATGCCTTCAAGAGCCGTGCCAAAGATAGCTCACAGTGATGCATGGAAGCGTGAGAGCACCTTTGTCCCGTGTATAATGGGTGTTAAATGCATGCATATCCATTTTAAATCAAGCAACAGATTTATACCTCATACGTTACAACAACAACCTTCGTTGTTTTTATAGGATAATAATGGCTTACATTTATATAGCGCTTTTCAAGACCCTCAAAGCACTTTTCAACTCCATTATTCATTCACTCTCACATTCACACACTGGTGGAAGCTTTGATAGTAGCCACAGCTGCCCTGGGCAGAGTGACAGAAGCGAGGCTGCCATATTGCGCCATCGGCCCCTCTGGTCAGCACCAGTAGCCGGAAGTGTCTGGCCCAAGGAGACAAACATGTAGCAGGCGGAATCAGGAATTGAACCCACGATTTCTGGGTTGCAAACTGACAACTCTACCACGGAACTAGAGCCACCCCAGATAAAGAAATAGCTCAGCAGATGGAGAAAAAAATTAAGAGGTTTTAATTTTTTTCTTACAAATAAAATTTCTAAATGCATGCCACAGTTGCTTGTAGTGTATGGAGTGCACAGCTAATAGTTTTCCAGTCATCAGATTCTCCCAGCTGAGCTGTGGATCTCTGCAGCACCCCCAGAGCTATCATGTGTCACTGAGGCCATTACACAACAGCGGGTGAATTATTTCTACAAATAGTTGACTTTTTAATGTGGCTGGCTGCACTGGTTTTCATTTAGGGGTATCAAATTAGAGGGGAGTTGAACAAAAATTCTTGCCACAAACTTCAAGTTTTTTGTAAGTCAGTCTGAAAACCATGTGCCGTTTTCTTTCACCTTTACATTTATGCGCTACTTAAAATTGGCCTATCATACAACAACACACAACTCCTTACAATACTCTGAAGGTTGTGGATATATGATGTGGAGTGGGTCAAGGGGTATTATTACTTTTCCAAAGCTCTGTATAACTGTAAAACTTTGTTATAAGTACGGAAAATATAGATATTACAATTCCAGACCTTGCCACTGAGATCATTAATCTGCAGCCTTGCAGCTTTCAGCTCCTCTTGTAGATTCTCTGATTTGGCTCCATCAGTTGCACCTCCTGAACCCCCTCCACCATGTCTGGCACCTCCCTCGTGGGTGCCGGCCTTGAAGCGCAATTTGTTCAGCTCTGCTGTCACCCTCTTGTTCTGATCCTCAGCATCAGCGAGGTTTCTCCTCAGGAGCTCGGCCTCGTCCTCCACCAGCTGCAGCTGCTGTCGGAGCTCCGTCAGATCGTCGCCTAGCCCTCGTCCGGCGCCTGCGGCACCCGTGGCTTCGCGCCCTGAGCTTCCGGCACCCTCCCCCTCACCGCGAAGGTCATCCAGCTCAGCTCTCAGACCTCGATTCTCAACCTGGTTGGAAAGATGGAGACGAACACAAAACATACCATGAATCATCACTCAAAAAGCTTTTCACTGCATTGTCTGGTCTTACCTCCAACTCTACTATCTTCCTCCCCAGGATGTTGGCCTCCTCCTCCACCAATCGAAGCCGTAGCTTTAGCTCTGACTCGCGGGTCGTGGGAGGACCGCCGGCCTCCCCTTTGGGATGGGTACTGTCCAGTTCTCCGTAGAAGGAGCGATACTTCTGCAACTCTTGCTCCAGGCGATCCTTTTCCTTGTCAATCTTGGCTGCCTTCTTCCTCATAAGCACACCTTCTTCTTTGATGAAAGCTAGCTGACACTTTAGGTCCTCGTTCTCCTCCTAAAACACAAGGAAGAAAATCTGTCTCCCCAAAAAGCTGTTAAGACTCAAAGACTTGAGATTAAAGTAAAGATTCTGAGCCATGGCATGTCAGCCAAGAGATTGGGCCAAGAGGATGTTTAACTCTCACTAAGTCCATCTAATTGATTGAGCACTCCAAACATTTTGCTTAATTTTAAGAATTCAGCCTAAAATAAAATACAGCATTACTTGAGAACACTACAAAAGGATGACAGTGGTGATCAAAGAAAAACTAAAGGTGCAAAACAAAAAATACTTTATGACAATAGAATTCCAGCTGTTAGTGAGAGCTTCTGACCTCTGTAGGAGTCTGTGTTGGCTTCTTGTCACTCTTCTGGATGTCTTTGCTTCCCCTTCGCTTTTGGGACTAAGAGAGAGTGGAAAAAGGACAATTTATGGCATCATGTTCTTGTTTTGATTGTATGGGTGAAAAGGTACAGTGCCAACACAAAGTTGTGCAATTTTGAAGTATTTGCAGCTGCCAGTCTTTTGAGGGTATGCTTTCCACATGTAGAGACTGAGATTTCTGCCCGTTCTACCTTACAAAATATGTCAAGCTCAGTCACATTGGATGGAGACCACATGAAAACACCAGTATTTCATTCTTGCATTTTTTTTTATTGGATCTGGGTCTGGAAATAAATAACACACATGTGGACTATATTGAATGTTAGGCTGGATTTTGTTTGGAAGTGTCAGAGTAAAGGGGGGCTAAATACGACTGCATATGTAAAAAAAAACAATTGAAAAACATGTATCATTCTCCTTCCACAAAGCTTGTAGTGACTTGACAGAATTTAAAAAAATTTAGGGTAAGAATATTTCTGTATGACACCATATTTGTGTCCATTCCGATTAAAACTGAGCTTTGACTTACATATGTCTACAGTGCAAAGTATCTAGGTTTTTCTAGCGTATTTTATATACAAATCAGAATGTAGAGGTGTCAGTGCACTGCATTACAAACAAGGACATCAGGGCCTCAATGGCAGGCGATGCTAAGGATCAAATTCAGTCCATTGTGAAGCAGATGGTTGCTACCAACCCTGTCCTCACCTCTTTGGTTTTGTCTAGTTCATTCTGCAGAGCCTGTTTTGTCACTTCCACCTCTATGAGTTTCTGTCTCAGTGTTTCATTCTCCTCTTCTGTCTTGGTGCGTTTCTCCTCCACCTTTTCCAACTCGTGGTGCAGCCGCACCGACACATCCTTCGCCACCTGCAATACATTTACCAGAAAACAAACAGAGGCAGCTCTGCCTGTTTTTTTTTCAAAATGTCATGAAATTCAAGTTTCCACGCTCTCTAAAAGCAGCAGGACAAATAACTCAAACAAAACGCTTGCATGGTAATGTCAGGGGAAGCTGGATGGATTTGAGTGATGGCTTCTACCTTCAGGTCCTGCTCCAGACTCCTCAGCAGCTCTTCATCAATCTCCCCCGTCTGGGCGTAGCGCAGCCTCTTCCTCTCAGCCTTGCGCAGTCGATACTGCAGGATCCGGCAGTTTTTATTGGCCCGCTCTAGCTCACGCCTCATTTCCTGCAGCTGGCATGTGTCTTCCTCATAGAAGGTGTCTCGCATCTCGTCCATCTCGGCCCTCATCTCCTCTATCTCGCACTGGTTGAAATCACAACAATGGGTGGGTCATTATTGCAGCATGCTTTGCTGTAGTTTCTGACGGGAAAGCTTACTTTAAATTATTTTTGAATCGATCCTCTTTCTTTTTACATCTACAAACCTTTAATTACAACCATACTTTAATTTGTTCTTTTATGACCTCTTCTTTATGGTTATTAATATTAATAGGATGTATTTATTAGAAAATACAATTCTGTTCAGTTAAAATATACTTCTATGTATGGTGCTCATTAATATTTTTTACCAAATTTGTTATGAGTAATGAAAACAAGAAAAAGGCAAATATGCTCTATACTAACCAGACATTTGTTCCGAATATGTTTCCACTTTAGTTCAAAGTTTATAGCTTTTTGTTATGCATTTTGTCCTGGTGTTTTACATGCTCCATGTTTTGTAGAAGAAAGTTTAAAGTTCCAGTTATCTTCCTGCAGTATGGTATTATATACATTTGTAATTTCTTTAACAAACTGAAATATTTTTCCATTTTTAATTTCTTTAACAAACTGAAATATTTTTCCAACATCTTCTAACATATATGCATAAATGCCTTGTGGCTGTTATTAGTTCCTTCTAAAGACACACCATTATTGATCTATGTGGATTAATACCAGTAAAGGCTAATCAATAACCATTTTTTTCCTCCATATGCTGTGTGTTTGCAGAATAGGGTTTAGCTGTATGCTCTGGAGAATAATCAACAGGCATCTATTAATAATAATGCAAGAAATAAAAATAATGTAGGCTACTCTCTTTTTTTCTAATATTTCCTAACTGTTTACACAGAGACGTCTTATGATTTTGTATAAACCTTGAGATCATCATTTTCCTCCAGCAGCCTCTCTATCTCCTCTTCCAGGGCCTGGTCCTGCTGTGTCACGGACGCCTCCTCCGTCGCCGCCGCACCCGGATCCGGCTCTCCCTGCGCGGCCTCCGCCCTAGTAGCGCCCTCTGCTTTGGTCTGCATCCTCACGTCTCTCCTCTTCAGTCTCCCGTGCAGATGAAAGTGGATCAGCTCAGCTTGTAAGCATCCTCCTCTCCACAAACCCAAGCCGAGGCCCGCTCCACAGTCCCCGGCGGCGCCGCTTCTCCTCTCCCGCTGCCCGTTTTCCTGTTTTTTCCTCTGAGAAGAGTTTTTTTTGTGGAGAATTTCTCGGTCAGAGTTATCTTTAAAGTAAGGTATGCCTATAGCTGAGCGGCAACCCGGTGGTGCTCGTGAATCTCCTTTGGTAGCATCCGCCCTGTTCGGCGTGAGAAGATCAGCCTCAGCACCAACTGGCTGGACAGCCGCCCCGCTGTGCCTCTCGGGCTCCCCCTCTCGGCAGTCAGTGGATCTGGTCTTCCTCGCTTCGCCATCTCTGCCTCTTTCCGCCCTCAGGAAGAACCTGGACCTGTTCGGATGTTTGGCAGCTCGCCTGGTCGCTCCATCTTGAGCCCTGCTCTGTTTCCATGATCTTTTACCAGTTGTTGGAGGATCTGCACCTCTGCTGGCGGCTGGCTTCATTTTTGTTTCCACTTACACTAACTCCACACAGCCCGTATTTTATTAATTAAAATACGTTAAACGGCTATACACAATGTCCAAAAAACACGCGTTTTTGCTTTAACTCACATACATTTTTACGCTAAAAGGATAAAGTTTCAACCTGCATAAAGACGCCACTAGATGCCGCTTTTCTCCAGTAGTGGCATTTCTCGTAAAATAAAGATTAAATGTTTACAGAAAAGGTTTCCATCAAAGACTGACTGTCCAAATATAAAATTAACTCCACAAAAATATATAAGAAGTTTGGTCCGTTGCGCTTTTCTGTTTCCTGGGGTTTAGGGTTACCGCAGAACCTCATGAAAAAACTGAGGGCACCACCAGGCACCACAAGGGGCACTGACCATGACGTCAAGGTTGATGTCAAACCAGGAAGCAAACACTAACATTTCACACTCCCTCACTTTCCAACTATTTTTGCTGTAGTGTCCCCCTGCTCCTTATTTAATGTTAATGTTCAGGGTTGCTCATGCAGATTTTTCAAGAATACAAATTAGGCAGGTGGAAGTTCACAGTGTGGTTGATCCTCATTACACTTCCTGCATATTGACATTTCACTCTCCTAATTCAGTTTAATAGTCAGCTTATTTTTGGCTGGTCACTAAACAATATATACAACACTTTATTTTATATTCTCTTTAACTTTTCATTCAGCCACCTTTCATTAAATTGCAGATTTTGTATAGCTCTACCAGCTTTGCACATCCAGAAACTAACATTTTTACTCATGGTTGTTTGCAAAATTCCTTCAGTTTAGTCAGATTGCATGGGGAACTGTGGGAAGCTTAAAGTTTTAAGCACTCTTGAACTCGCTGAGTGGGTCATTCTAACTCATGAACATGATATGATTCAAGCCAATTCCTCATACTGTAGCTCTGGCTGTGTGCTTAGGGCTGTTTTGCAGCCTTTTGCAATCACTAACAGGTTTTCTTCAGGATTTCACTTTACTTACCTTCATTGATCTTCTTATTAACTCTGACCAACTTGTCTGTCACTAATAAAGAAAAGCATTCCCACAGCATGAAAATGCCACTGTCCTGTTTTTCTGTGCATGGGGAGTGGGAACAGTGTTCAAAGTTTTTCTACCACATTTAATGTTTGTATGTAGGTGAAAACGGTAGATTTTGGTTTTATCTGACTAGAGCATCTACTTCCACATACTTGCTGTGCCCTCTAAATGTCTCTTGACAGACCTTAAACTCAACTTTATAGTTTTTTCATCACTGTCCACAGAACCATGGACATTGTTTTACTTATCCAACATTGACTTTCTTCTTGACACTAGACCAGATTTGTTTAGTGCACAGCTAATTCTCCCACCTAAGCAGTGGATTTGTAAAGTTCCTCCGGTGTTACAGAGGCCTCTTGTTTGCTTCTCTGATTAATGCACTTCATGTTCAGCCTATCAGTTTAGGTGGATAGCAGTGTCTTAGAAGGTTTGCAGTTGTACCATACTCTTTCCATGTTAGCATGGAAACTGTTTTGTCAGGGTTTTCGTGATCATTTCCAAACATCTCAACAAGATGAATCTATGCATGAAGCAGAACTGAGACGTAGTTTGCAAAGAAACTGATAGCATTGGTGTAACGTCACCAAAACAGAATTCATAAACTTCGTTTAAATCACATGAAAAAAGTTAACCTCTAATGATATATACATTTTTCTGTTAATTTTAAAGATCCTGACTTTTGTAACGAAGGTAAACACAGAATTCAGTTTAGCATAGAATTTGAATATTACATAAAGAAAACAGTTTAAGATAGAAAAAGACTATTTTATAGCCATGTTATGAGGAAGACCAGTGGTCAGCAACATATTTAATCAAAAAAGCAATTTTGTCTTCCTCACTCATATGAATTTGTCTATAGCCACAAAACCTACTTAACCCTTCAAAACACACACACACACACACACATACACACACCCACACACACACACACGCACACGCACACACACCCACACACACAAAATGATGTACTAGCTGGTTGATTAAAAGTTAAAAGGGATATGTTAAATAAATAGTTGTGAATAAATACATTTACATTATTAATTAATCAGATAAGTGTAGATTAATTAAATAAATAAATAAATACCTAGTATGTAAAATTAGCGTGTTTTCTGTTTAGTAGTTTTTTAGGTTTTAAAACAGGAAAAACATCAAACCTTTAGAATAAGAGAGAACAAAAACATGTTCTTTGAAGGAATGTTCCATACTTACAGAAAATAAAGAAATAATAGTTAACTGTCTGCAGTCAAAAGAGAAAAAACAAAACAACAAAAAGCTGAGCAACAACACCAATATTCCCTGTAGTATCAACACCTTTCTATGTTGATAATTTATTTTAAGATATTCAAGGAAAATCTTTTAACAGCCTTTATACTGCTCAGTTTTCTATTATTAATATTGGACAAAAATATTATGAGTCACTCTGGATGGCCTGAAGAGTCACATGTGGCTCTAGAGCCGCAGGTTGTAGACCCCTAGACTAGACAGTTGTCCAGCAGCCACAAAAGGTTGTTGCTAAAGGAAATGGCTCATGGAATGCTCACATAGTGTTGTATTCAATGAAAACAATCAAAGATTGAGTGGAAGAAGAAAGTGTTATAGACATATGTATTTGCAGGAATGAATGCCTGAAATATATTTATCTGTGTAATAAATCTACAATATATTAGTTTGACTTTTAAAAATTGAGATTTTGAAATATGTTACCTTTAAAAAAAATTATTCTGATTTACTGAGATGTACCTGTAAACATCCTCTCAAGAAAAGTTTAAACAATATTTCTTGTATATATGGCAATAGATCCAGAGAGATAATTTTTGTCCAGCAGAGGCCGCTCTCCATACTTCAGTGGAGCAGCACTGAGGGTAAGCTGTTCCACAGACCTAGAGCAAGTAAAACGCTGACTGTTTCCACTCACTTAGTCTCTCTTAGTCATTTAATTGCTAATGAGATGAGTGAGCAGCGGGTCAGGTTTGCAGGGATTTAAACCCAGCTAAATGACCCTTCTCCCTATTTCATATTATAGTCTGCAGACTATCAGCAAACTCATTCAACTGTAAGCCCCAACAAACCTATTGATATTAGTAAAAATGGAAGAAAAGACAAATTTAGCAAAATGTAAATAGGTTTTCTAAGCCAGAAATCTTGCCTCAGGATGTATTTTTATAAATTTGGTCTTATTAACCATTACTGAATCCACTCCGTAAATCTATATGTCAGTTTATTAAAATGCAAACACAGTTTTGATCATTCCTGTAACAACATGGAAGGGGAGCAGGTAATGGCGCCCTGTGCCTTGACCCCTCTACAATCCTCTTAGTCCTTGGCTTAGATCCCTCTGTGTCCCTGAGGAGGACAAATGTATTCCCTTGCATTGAACTCATCCAGAATATCTATACCTCTAGCAGTCCCTTTTACCCCCACCTTGTTGCAAGGAGGGAGATGGGGGGGGGGGGGGGGTGGTGCGCAAAAGTGTAATCGTGTTGGAGAATAGAGGGTGGAGTTAAGCAACTGTAAAGGGTGCAAAAAAAGCTAAATACAACAAACACTTGAATTGGCATAAAGTTATCAAAAAATGTGGGTTGTAATAAGTAAGAAAATGTTTAGGAAATCTGATTACTTTTTTTGAAGAATATCTAAAAATGAGATTTTAATACATCAAGTGTATTTTGAAGAAAAACGCAATGTGTGTGTAAAAATTGAATTTAAAGATCAAAGGGGTGTTTAATTCAAGCAGAGAAGCGATGTAGATGGTGTGAAGATCAAAAATTAAATTCACAATAAGATTCTTGCTTTTCTCATTTTACAATTGCTAACTGCTCAAAGATTAGCAGTAGGTTCCCTGACAGTGACCTGCTTTTCTGGATAGCTCGTGGAGTGACGTGGAAATAAGCTCTTTTGGAGCTAAAGCCAATTTGCTCTCAAAGATTAGAGCAGATCTGTCTGAACAGGCTGCAGTTACAGGCCCTCTCACACAGAGACCTGCTGGGAGATCCTTCCAACTTGGAGATGCAGAAAAGATAGGGGGACAAATTGAGGAAGAATGAATGGGGTAAAAATGTGCAAAGGGATTTAGATGTACATTAGGTATGGAGTCTGTCTCATCCATATAGGAAAGTTTCATCAAAACTGCAGATTTATAACTGATCTACATGCACTAACACAAGAACACAAGCATGTATGCAGTGCTGAGTTTCTTTATTTCATTTAAATGTGCAGCCAGGAAGCAGAGTCACCTTTCTTTAAATAAGACAATAAAATGACCTTGATTTCTTTAAAAAAGCTTTTTCTTCAGGATGAATATCCCCTCGGTCCTAAGTGGCAGTAAGACAATACCCTTGAAACTCATCTATGATGCACAGCAAAAGGAAATAATTTGTGAAGACCCATAAAAAGATATTTTCAGAGTCAACAACTTATTCCTAAAAATTCAAAGAACAACTCTAAGATTTTATCCCAAGTCTTTAAAATCAGCTTTTTAGCTCCCAGAGAACAGAAAGATAGAAGCATGTTATTCTGTAAATGCAGCACAGTTTTATTCTTTGCAAAGATTTGCACCATTCACGACCAGTAAGACTGGAAGGTGCTGTGGATGAATGCAAAGAAGTAATAGTGCCTTGCAAAAGCATTTGTACACCTTGAAATTTTTCAGTGTCAAGTTAAAAACTCTAACGTATTTTATTGGGATTTTATGTGAGACGCCAACATAAAGCAGAGCAAAATGTAAAAGTAAAAGGAACAGGATACATGTTTTTCAAATTTTCAAGGGGAACATTATTATAAAAACAGCCAAGAGACCCCAAAGTAACTCTGGAGGAGTAGCGAAGATCCACAGCTCAGGTGGGATAATCTATTGACAGGACAACTATTAGTTGTGCACTCACACATTTTTGACTTTATGTAGTAGTGTAAAGAAAAAATACACTTTTTGAAGACAAACACTAACGGCATCATCTACAGTTTTCCACAAGCCATATTTGGTGCACAGCAAACGTTGGAAAAATGAGCTTTAAAGAGACTAAGTAGAACCGTTTGGCCTTCATCGAAAATGCTATGTGTGGTGAAAAAATGTACACAAAAACACACCATCCCTATGGTGAAACGTGGCGGTGTGTATACTTCTTTTAAGCAGAGACAGAAAAGCTGATTAGTCTTTTTTGTTTGTCAAAAACATGAATTTTTTTTCCTTCTGTTTCCTAAAAAACCCTCCTTAGTGTTGATCTGCCACATAAAATTTGAATAAAGATTATGGATGCTTGATGCTGTATAAAAAAAGGGAAAGGGGTATTAATACTTTTGCAAGGCAATGTAAATAAAGCAGATGGCAAAGATGAGGATTTTGTCATTTTCTTTGGTAACCATATTCAAATCAACTGCATCTGTAAACAAAATGTCCCACCCAACCCCCCAAAAACTTAAAAAAAACAAAAACAAAAAAAACAAGTATATATATATATATATATATATATATATATATATATATATATATATATATATATATATATATATATATATATATATATCACTTAAATTAATTCAAATTAGAGCTCTAGTAAATAAATTAGCACATTAACTATTTAAGCTCTCAGATAAAGCAGTATTAGAATCCAGAGTACAAAAGTTGGAGGTGAATTTTTGTTGTGAATGCTCAGCAGGTTTGCACTTTCTGTGACATTTTGGTCCTAACAGGGTCCAAAACACAGTTGGACAGAAGAGCATGGAGCCTATGTGATCAGTATTTTGCTTTTCTTCATTAAAAAACTGTTTTTGAGATAACCAACACAACTGTCTTCCATCTAAAACCAGACGCTTTTACAGACTTGCCAATAAATACACACTGACACCCACCGTTCTCCTCAAGTTGGTCCCGAATCATGTCAATCTACATTATCTGCAGAAATAATTGTCTGGTTTATTTCTCCCCTCCCTTCTCTCCTTCTTCGTCCACTTTCAGGTAGTTGCCAGGCATGTGCGTCTTTCTTCTTTACTCTCTTTTCGCTCTTCCCTTCTTTTGCCTCTTTCCATTTTCCTCCACTTCTTCCATGTTGCTGTGGCCGTTTGTCACGGCAGAAGTGCCGTTGGCCACCGGCTTACCGCCTTTCTGCGATGAAGGTTTGCGTCTGTAGGCGTGGTAGTAGAAGTTGGCGAAGAGGATGATGAAAGTGACAGCATAGCCGATCAGAGCCCACTGCATCCAGCAGGGGAATGGGCAGCCCGTGTAGAGGGAATAACCGGCGTGGCCAATAGTTACGTGAAACTGGATCTGTTATACATTGAAAATATATACATTTAGGAAAATGCATAAGTCTAAAAAAAGTAACTAACTAAATAAAACATAAACAATCCAGTCAGTACAAGGCATAGCCTGGGTTTTCACGGTTTTTACAACGTGTTGAGACTTCTATGTGGTTCATTTATGCTGCAAAAGATAAAACTGTTAAGGACTTTCAGCTGAAAACAGGAACAACAAAATTGCTCTGTTTAATCCATATGAGCTTTTAGTAATTTGAAAATGTTGACAGCTTTCTAGAAAGCTCAGACTTACGTAAAATATTGACATTCCAGAGGAATACACACAGAGCTTTGCTAACAAGCTGGTATGACACAAACTAATCACTAATTTAAGATTCTAAAGCAGCTTTAGACATCAACTTTACAATCATTTTATCTTTTGTTTTGTGAAGTATTATTTTACAGTGACAGCTGTCAAACACACCTTCACTTCTATCAAAAATCATTTCTGATGACTCACAGTAGAGAGGTTAGAAAACACGTTCTGATTACAGTTATATATTTTGCTATATTGTAAAGAAATTGGAATCAGCAGTGGTGGTTTTTGAAACAGTTAACTGGCCTTCTGCCTAGGGCGACATGACCTCGGGATGTCATGATGGCATAAAAAAACTATCAGTTGCATCTGAAAAAAGTGTTATATTGCTTATTTGCTGGTCCAGTCAAATGTAAAGGGAATAGGCGCCTCCTCCTAATCCCCCTGAGGACAGTGTAGCACTGGCCTCACATATTATGACTGATGAGTTCAACTGAATATTTCTACACTCAACATCTTTAAAACATATTTTTTTTTGTGAAAAGCACATTATATCAATGAACCAATCCTGAATTGAATTTGTCTACATTTATTACAGATTTTTTTAAACAAAGTTTATTTGTGAAATCTTTGAAAAAAGGGGATCATTAGTTTTCTCAAAAAACATTTTTAAAAAGATCTATACATACATATAAATACATATATTTAAAATTCTTAATCTTTCAGATAAATTGTATAAAAAACAGTTCTTGTGGATGTGTCTTTTGGGCGTGTGTTTGGGTGGCAGAAGCCACTAATAAAGGTGCTACTGGTGCAAGAACTGCTACTGGGAAGCTGGAATCAGTGTTGCATAAATGCCAGAGACTCTGAAATAGGCCACAAAAATCAGGTGAATCTGTCCTAGTATTATTCTATAAAAAGAAAAACTACAAACGGGATAATATTCTGCATTTTGACCTGAGAAATTCATTCATAAGAATAATTGTAGGTTTTTGTGTAAAAATGGTTAAAACATGGTATTTTTTACACAGGTTTATACTGTGAGAATATCACACAAGCCCAAACCCAGTCAAAACATTTCTAAATGCTTTCAAATGATATTTTCTACACAAAAATCAGTGTTATTTCAAAACAGTTCTTATGACCCATTGTCTATCAACATAGTATAGTTCAAAGACAACTATATATAAACATTTCAGCTAATCTTGCCTCTTTAGCTCATCTGTTAATAAACATCTTTTGTTAAGTTTTTTATGCTCTTTTTAGGGATGCACGATATATCGGCATCAACATCGGTATCGGCCGATGTTAGGCATTTTTTTTTACATATCGGCATCGGTCCGATAAGTAACAGAGGGCCGATATTAACAACCAATGTTTATTTATTTCCATCTTTTTGACGTTTCTGTCTGTGTTTTTTTTGGGGGGGGGGGGGGGGGTGTTATCCATGTGCTGTTTGTTTGGTCATGTGACAGCGATAGTGATGCGGCGCAGGAATGTGGGGGTGTTTAATTCAAGCAGAGTAGCGATGTAGATGGTGTGATTGATTTTCCATGGTGTCGAAAGTGTAGGGAAATATACCGTATACCATATCGGTGCGTATCGGTTATCAGCCATAACAGCAGGATTAATATCGGACATCGGTATCAGCCCAAGTTTTCATATCGGTGCATCCCTAGCTCTTTTGTTACAGAATGACTTCCTTTGGGCTGACTGATCAACATATATAAAATATTCTGCAGTGAATAACACTACCACAGTAATTAGAAGTGCAGAAAGTAGCAAAAAATGGACAGATTTTAGTACCTTTTACTGTAGCTTATATCCAACTGATGGTCAGTGACATTCATCTTTCAGGTATTATATTGTGATTATTGGATTTTTGTTTTAGGATGACACCAGTATTTATGAAGCGCTTTCTTTAGATAACAAATATAATAATAATTAAAAGTAAATGTGTTTTGTTTTTTAACCTAATATAAGATTTTATCATTTTCTATTCATGGCTAATTTCTTACCTAAAACCCCACATGAATCTATGTCTAAAGAGTAAAAACTATGAAATCATGTTGTAAGAGGAGTTTTTAGTCTGTAACTCGATAGCAGTTAAGAGTTGTGAGTAGTGTGCATCTCCTAAACGTGTTACCCACCATCTGAATAATGGTGAGGTATTTCTTCCACCAGAGATACTTCTGCATATGAGGTCCCAAGGCGGCCAGGCCATAGTAACCATACATGAGCACGTGGATGGAGGAGTTGATGGTTGCACCAAAAAACGCTGTAGATAAGGTCAACAGTTTTTTCAAATGTAATTTTGTCCAGGTTGTTGATAAATGTCCAGCAAGTACAAAGGATTAGTTCAGTCTGGCTTGTATAACAAATTATGATCCTTTTACTCACACTGTCCACCAGGGACCCACTTGATACCGATCCACCAGAGGATGAACATGGTACAGTGATGATAGACATGGAGGAAGCTGACTTGGTTGAACTTCTTCCTCAGTATAAAAAAGACCGTATCCAGGAACTCCACCCCTTTGGAGATGTAATACCACCAAAGAGCAGATGCTATCTGGAGACATAAAGGAGGCAGAATGAATATGTGCTGGTAGAGGTCAAACATCTGCACAGTAACACAATGTTTAGATAATGCTGGTAAATACTCAAACAGATTAAGGACAACAGTTAGAGTCCTATAATATTGAACAAAAGCAGTAGTTTTAACCAAACATTGGTCAGAAACTGACCCCGATTGTTGGGTTAGATCAAAGACTAGAAGGAACATAATCATTCTTTGCAGGCCACCATTTTGAACTATCCAACAGTCTGATCAGACTTCACTGAACCTCCTTCACAGGATGCAATAAAATATTGTAAAATGATCATTTGATACTGTTCAGAAATGTTAATGTCAGTGCATTGTGCTATTGAATTTAATTCCCACAAGAAAATAGGTTTGTTCACTTAAGGTAACATTAGCCTTCCACCTGCTAAGTACTTAGCACAAGCTAGTGCTAGCTATAGTCACCTTTCACACTTTGACCAAAGAACAGGCTGTAAAATCAATAAAGACAGCCGTTATTTTAAACAGTGATTAATACATTTGTTATTAAAAAGTATTTGGTCAGTAAAAGTCTTATGTTCAGGTTGTTGTCTTTGGTTTTTAACCATATAATTTCAGTGCCGATTTTACTAAACATTAAATCATTTATTTGAACCTAAATAATATTTGCTCTGTAATCCAGATAATGGCCTGTTCCTTTCAACCCACCATTAGTTAGTCTTAATGTTAGATATCACTTTAACCCATTTTTGAATTAAAAAGACACATGTCTGGATCGGTGATGTTTGATCAGGGACTGGTAACCCAACCCAGTCTGAGTAATTAGCAAAATTAGCCAGTCTGGGTTGGTTTTAATTCAGCAGTTTTTAAAAGAGCTTTATTAAGTGAGGGGACCTTAAAGGGAAAATTTGCACTACTTGAAGTTGGGTTTTGTTATCAATCAATCAAAGATTATTTATATAGCATTTCAACAACCCTGGAAGGTGACCAAAGTGCTTCACAGAAGGAAAAAAAATATACAATACACGTAAGAGATAAAAGGCTGAATAAAACAATAAAAAATTTGAAATAAAAATTGCAGCAGTAAGTATCTTACAAATAGAAAACAGCTATCTGACTGAAACCAAAAGTTAGTCAGACTGGGATCACTTCAAATTTGAATAAAATTAACCTACACTTTATACTTTATTTTTGCATAAAGTAGTTTCTCTTCTCGGTTGCCTTTTACAGGATCTATTTTACAACTTTGCATTGACTGAACATTATTTATTAGGAAGTGAGGACCACCTTAGTCTTTAGTGTACATAACCACCTCATGTTAAAGAGACAACAGTGTTGAAATTTGTAAAATAGTGTTTCCAAAGTGCGCTATGAAGTTTTCAAAATTGAGGTGGTTTCAAAATGACATTACAACGCTTTTGCAACTGGTCCCAATGTGACTAATCAGCCCAACTCCACTGAGAAAATTAATTTTACTACATCAAGATTGTTCAAACTTCTGTGTAGAACAAGTAAGATGTTGACTGCTGATACACAACCACAGTTTAAAAAATGCAAACAAACCGTTTAAGCTTACAAAATATTGTTATAATACAATGAATTATAAGAATAGATACTATCAAAAGGCGACTGTGGCTAAGGTGGAAGGAATTAGTCCTGTAATCTGTGGGTTGCTGGTTCGAATCCCTGCTCTGTCCGTCTCAGTCGTTGTGTCCTTTGGCAAGACACTTCACTCTCCTTGCCTCCTATTGGTGGTCAGAGGGTCTGGTGGCGCCTGTGTCTGTAGCTTGCAAGTTGCCATCATCAGCGTGTGAATGTGGGCGTGAATGCCTGAATGTAGTGTAAAGCGCTTTGTGGTCCTCTGACTGAAAAAGCGCAACACAAATGCAGGCGATTATAATATTCCCTGTATGTTAGATATGCACATGATCCAAAAGGCCAATCTCTGAAAGCCATTATACTGTAATATCCCAGAACCCTAGACTCCTTCTCAATGAGCCAGAGCATCGAGCTGCAAAAGAAGGTGGAGTTGAAGCTTAAAGGTGGTGTGACCAATTACCACATCCTCTATGTCCTAAAATGTAAATGACTCTCATCATCTCTCTCTTTCTCTCCTACGTTGATACCCAGCAGAATTAGTGATCTACTTAACGTCAGCAACAAGATTACAGCATCACTCCACCTGTTCGGGGAAAGCACTCAATGCTGTGCGTGCGATTAGTGAATGCCTTAAACGTCACCATTTGTTAAATGAATACAATTTTCTCCAGACAAAATAGGATGTGTGGACAGATTAGCTTAGTGAAAGGTGAAAGTGAGGAGGCTTACCCTGACTTCATTCACGTCATTTGAGTAGTTGACAGGCTGACACAGGTAGCTGTACCCAGCAGCTCTTGATGCTAGAAGGAGCTGAGAAAAGGGTGCAAATGGCAAAGTCAGATCAAGGCTGGGAAACGACAGCCAAGGCAATGAAATAAACCATGTTAAGATGATTCATCCCAACAAAGCAGAGCAAGAAACATTTACAGACAGTTGGATCGATTGAAAGTTCATTTCAGGAACAAAACATTTCGACATCTTGTTGTTAATTATTACAAGCAAACAATTCAACCACATAAACCACTGATTACTGAATCAGTGTTTGGATTGAATTGAACTGTATATATTTTGATCTGAATCTGACTATATGTTTGGCTTGTGCTGGGAAAGAATTCGGACTGAATTTGATGCTTTATTTTTGCATGTAAATTTAAACTGCTTTTCTTGGAAACAGCCGAGGGCTTTGCTATAAACAGGTCCTAAATAATAAACCCAATTTAATTACTTATCCTTATGATATACATCAGGCTTAAGGAGTATGCATGGCAGAAAGTAGCTGAATGTTTAGTGACAGCAAACTGAAAGGTTTCTTTGAAGACCGTAACTTAAAAACACTACCATCTGTCCACAGTGGCACCGACCTCTTTGGCGATATAGAAGTTGAGGACCACCATGCTGAAGTTGTACACTATGAGGGTCTTCCTGAGTGTAAAGGGATGGCGGTCCTGCATGTACCTAGGCCCCGCCCACAAGAAGATCAAGTACAGGCAGCTGATGGCCAGGGTGGGAGAGGGAGACGACATCATCGGCCATGTCTCCACCCTCTTGTCTGGGGAAAATGAGGGGTTTCCGTTATTGAATTTCTGCAGTTGTTTTATTAGTTTAAACTTTTTTTTATTGTTATCAATTGACATTTTACTCAAACCATATGAATAAATTTTAGATTGAAATGCACCAATCACCTAGCTAAAGGCTGAAGTCAACCAACTTTCTCTTGATCTGCTGGGTCATAAACGAAAAGTTTCTCATTTTTCCCCGTTCATTAAATACATAAATGAAATGTTTTTTCAGTCCATGAACACATCAACCAACAGATTTTAAATAGAGGGACTTTTTTGAGTAAAAAAAAAAATCAGATAGTCATGTTTGGCGCATAAAAAGGAAAAAAAACTTGTCTTTGTGGGACTCAAAACTACTAAGTATATCAGAGAACCTGCAACAATATATTTTACTCTTTTATGTCCTGAGAAAAAAATCTGAATGAGTCAAATTGGTATCAGCCAGGAAGAGCCGGATCAGTGCATCTCCATACATTTCAGCAGATGCTTTGAACACAAAAGGTTAGCAGGTTTCATTGTTCTGTTTATTTATCTTACAATGACACCATTCTAATTCAGTTTAAGTAGAATTAAAGTACAATGAAGTAGTTCCTCTGCTGTTAAGGAGAAGGAAACAAGAAGAACTGAAAACTTGGAACTGTTACTGCTTGTTCTTAGCATAACTTGATTTAGCAGCATGACTAAATTCAATTCAAAGCATCTCTAAAATGTAGTTCAGTCAAATGTAGCATCCATTCATCCAGTCTATACCCCAATCAATGCTGACTTTAAATCTCAAGCATAGAAAAGCCATAAAACCATTTTTTTATCAGTTTCAGCTATAACTACATAATTACTACATAATAATATTAAAATCAACATAAATGTACATGATGAGCCACGCTGCTGGTGCGATTGGATTAGGAACCAGTAAACCCATCTTACCTGCTATAGTAAGGCTCCATTTATAAAACTCTACACTGTCATTCACAAGATATGTTACAACCTCCATGGCTATACTGCTGCTCGTGATTAAACTGTGGAGACAGAAAACAGCAAAGAGACACAAAAATTAAATTACAGGTCATGCACACCACATCAGTGGGACACAGGGCTACGCCCTACTAGCTGGAGTGGGTACTAGTTTTGCTTACAGCTGCAACATACAGCGTATTATCTTTCTATTGCTTATGTTAGGGTTGAGACAGCATACAGTTCTTATCTATAACAAAACAGATTGTAAGTGGATGAAGCCTATCACCAAAGTCAGGTGTACAAATGTGTGTCTTTTGAAAAAGAAACACTTGTACAAATGGAGCATTCTGGGAGATAATGTAAATCCTCTGCTGAGCCAGTATTACGTTCTGAGTTCTAGAAACTCAAAATATGTTTTGATAAAAACTAATCAATTCTTAACATGTTTAAAAATGCTTTTCCCTAAGTTATATCAACATAGGCCTATCACAGGAGGGACTCATATGAGTCTAGCAACAAACATTAGAATAATCTAATATAGCACTTTGTGTACTGATTTTGTAGGATTTGATTGGTGTGGAAAGCTGGAGCACAGATCCGGGAATGATGTCACATCCTAGTTGGGCGCGTCTTTGTTAAAAGTAGAAAAACCAATGCAATTTGCTATTTGTTCTGGCGCTAACTTGTTGTAGCAATACAAGACGATCAAGTGTTTCTTTACATGTTATGCGATCAAACTCTAACTTACACTTTCACTACGTTTTACATGCACAGTCGCCATATTGAATACTGAATTTGGGGCTGCTCTGTGACCCCTGCCTTCCCCAGTCTGAATTTGGACTGCATTATCTTTAACTTTATTATAAGGCTACTCTGGAAAATCTAACTACCGAGCACAAGGAGAATATGTCCTTCTTACTTTCCATTTTTAAGCCCTAATAATAGTTATGTTGGATGTGTAATGCACAAATATTTAAAGATGGAGGATATAAAAGAGATATTAGTTGAGTTGTGATGACCCACCAACAGAATTTTTTTCTGTTTAGGGCCCCATGCAAGCTTTGGTCAGCTCTGTGTCTGCCTCACTGAGACTAATTAGGGTGCCTTACATAACAAACAGCTTTTATCCGCCACAGAGTTGAGAGCTTTTGTCTTTATATTAATCTATTATTAATCCAATGAGTCAGATCGGCTGTCCTTTGAATAATTAATAGCCAAGAATACAGTAACTACTCTACCAATGTGAGTGTTGAGAAAAAAAGAGCTGGGTACTTTAGCCCAGTGTTACACATAGGTGAGGGGATTAAATAATCTGCAGGGATGGACAATCTTTGAGGGATTTTGCACGATAACACATCAGGATGTAGTTCAACCAACAGGCAGACAGCGCCCAGATAAGAGACAGAGGGTGAAGCCCAACAAAAAGACCGGGGCGCATGTGTCAGCAGGTTTCAGCTCTGGCCGCTCAAGAGGCTTAAATTCAATTGATCAACCAGCTTAGATGAGGGACTAAGTACAAATACCCAGAGGGACACAGAGCCTGATTGGTGAATTTCTGCATGCATGTGCTTTAATATATAAAAATAAAAACTGGAGCTCCTGCAGATTCACAGCCAGCCATGGTTTCAAACTATTTTACAAGCTAAAGTGGATTGGATTATGTTTTCCTTTATGTTTAACAGGTGGTTGGCTGAAATGTGTTGAGAGATAAGAGGTACAAATAAAAACAACAATTTACAATTTGTTTACTATAGGGTAAAATGATTCTCTTTGTAAATAATTTCAAATTGAACTCTTACGCTGTTAAGTTCAACAGGTTTGAAGCTAAAAATGAAAAGCATACTCAACAAACACAAAAGCAACATATACACATGTATACATTAGGCGTTACTCACGTCGTTGATATTTAACAGTGTATAATGACATCCGGTGCAATTTGCTGGCCAACCCTGATCACTTCGCCCCTCTTCTTCTCTTCTCTAACGTCGCACCTAATCAGTTTCTGCGTCGCTCCGTTCGCACAGTCTCCACATTGAGCAGCAAAAATTTTTTGGCAAGAAACTAGACAAGGCAAGTGAAAAATCTACGTCTAAAAGAGTGGCGCGCTACGCACGAGGTCCGCTCAGCCGCATCATCATCTTCCTCCAACCTCCTGGACACTGAGGAGACAGATGGAGGCTCCGCGCATGCGGAGTTTGCCATGTCGTGTGTTGCGGCTCTGGGACGCAATTAGCCTACTTTTCTTTGCCTACCTTAAGTATTTGCTCGGCCGTTGCGCAAATTACTATGGCGATCGGTCATTTCCGAAACCAACTTAATAATAATCTAAAATTCAAATAATCACACTGCAAAAAAAAAAGAAGAAAAAAAAGAAACAATAAATTCCAAGTAACAGAAAATTCTGTATCTTGATATGTTTTTCTTTAAACGTACAGTATTCTCGCTTTCTTTAATGATGTTCTGCTGCGGTCTGGATTTCGTTTCACATTGTCTCTTAGTTTTACAATCTTACTGAAACATTGCACAATGATAATACATTACAACCATAATCATATTCAATGCAGAGATTTGACCTTTTTTAAATTTCTGTTGTTTATTGATATTTTCTTTTCAAAATATTTTTAAACCATTTGGGTTTCTCTGTTTATTTTTTGTGACACATTAGACACGCTTATACAACTGATTTAGCAACCTAGGGTGTGTTGCAAAAATTACATTAATGTAGCAAAGTTACCTAATGGCACTTGGGATAAAAGCACCTTTTTAAACCTGTCTGAACATTTTCAAACAGACATTTCTGGGGTTTGCTGATATATTCTGTTGGGATTTCTGGGCCTCAGAAGTTTATACTGTGAGCAAATAAGCAAATAGCATCGACAATTTTCTGCTGTTGACTTATTTTAGGTAGTGTGTGTGCAGCTGTGCAATTTAAAATGATTGTAGGCTACCAAGTAAGGTGAAATGTTGAGAAAAAAAAATTGCAAACCATTTTTGTGTGATGTTTCTAGTTTTCTCTGGGGCCCACTGCTGGCGTGGACCTGGGCCAGCTGTGGAGAGAGTTGTTGTTTTACTCCTGACATAATGCTTTATTAATCCCAAAAGGAAATTCCTGCAGCTACCTAATACTTGACATCAAGTAGCTGACAATGTGAAGCATAAATGTGCAAATACTGTATTTCACACATGTTTCTTGAAACCATTTTCTGATATTTAGCATTTACATCTAACAGTGACCTGAAAGAAAAATACCAGTAGGTACCCACACTTAGTATTTATAACTTAAAGATTTTATTTATTTGCATTTTTGTATCACTTTGTATTTTCTTGTTTGTTTTATGCCAAGTTTTGATAATTTTCGGTCTCAGTTTGCAGTCATATTCCTGCAGAGACTGTCATCTTTTACTTTTAAATATTTTATTTGGTGATAAAATCCATCGTTTGGCTGCTCTCTGTGTGGGCAGTGGCTCAGCTTTGACTCTTTAACGTCTCTGCTCACTTAGTGTCCCATTTTGTTTCTCCATGTGTTTTTCTGTGGGTCTCTGTCTGAGATCCTTATTTATATTTTTAGCCAACACCAGATCCACCGTAATTACTCGGGATCTGTGTTTCTACATTCTAAACACAAATGTCTTCTTCTTTCTTCATTATTTAACTTGTTATGCACCGCCTCCCCGAATTAGGCCACTAGATGGTGCTGTCAAGTTAACATTGAGACCATATGAGACATGCATCAAAAGCATCTCAAATGCAAATTTTTTGTCTCATGTCCATTTTGCAATTCGTTGACATGTTTTCCACGTTGTTTAAAGCAAATTATCACATTTCAATAAATATGTTTACGTCAGAGTTAGATTTTATCATGTTATCATTAAAACATTTTTTCAAGATATTCTGCACCCAGTAACAAACATATATTTAGTCTTTTTCAGAATCTTCTAAACTCGTCAAAAACTAAACCTTCACATGGCTAATTCTGTTTGCACACTGAAACAAGGTGCATGAAACAAGCCTATTTGTAGGGGATAATCTATTCCACATTTGGCTTCATGGTTCATTTCATGCCTGCAATGGCACTGCAGTTTGGTGCTTGAAGTTATTTGCTTTTGGAAACAAGAACCTCTCATTCTAAAATTTACAATCCTTAAGCCCTCCTTGCCTTCAGATTAGTGGAAAAGCACTAGAAATTCTGCCAGTGCTCCTTCATTTGAGCATATTTTAAAACTTTTTAAACATTTCTTTTAGCTAAGATCCACTTGATCAATTAAAATAAATACTATAAGAGAAGCCCAGGAATTGTAGAAATAGTGTCATGTTGTCTTCTGCATGAGGCTCAGTTCAAAGAGCTTAATCAGTTTTCTTGCTGGAAACGTTTCAGTATTAGTCCTCGTCAAGGCCACTGCTTGTTGTACTCTTTGCCTGCAGACCACACAAGAGTAAATACTGCAATGCATATTTTATTTGACTTGTGCAGACAGCCAGCTGTTTATCTTTAGCTTACATGAACTTGTGCAGATATTACTTTCTCAGTACAGACTGGTTGGCACATACCTTGTCTGACCCTGAATAAACAAATCTGTCAAGCAGTAAATGGGAATCTTGCTTAAAGATAGAATTTTATCAGGGTAAATCTCACAAACCACATAAACAAAAAAGCAGTGCCTTGAAAAAGTATGTATATTCTTTAAACTTCTCCCTACTACAACTACAAACTTCCATGTAATTTTATGTGATAGACTAACACAAAGTTGTTCATAATTGTGGCCTGGAAAGAAAATTATACATAGTTTTCAACATATTCTGCAAGTAAAAATGGAAAAAAACACAACATACAGTGGCTCGCAAAAGTATTCGGCCCCCTTGAACTTTTCCACATTTTGTCACATTACAGCCACAAACATGAATCAATTTTATTGGAATTCCACGTGAAAGACCAATACAAAGTGGTGTACACGTGAGAAGTGGAACGAAAATCATACATGATTCCAAACATTTTTTACAAATAAATAACTGAAAAGTGGGGCGTGCGTAATTATTCAGCCCCCTGAGTCAATACTTTGTAGAACCACCTTTTGCTGCAATTACAGCTGCCAGTCTTTTAGGGTATGTCTCTACCAGCTTTGCACATCTAGAGACTGAAATTCTTGCCCATTCTTCTTTGCAAAACAGCTCCAGCTCAGTCAGATTAGATGGACAGCGTTTGTGAACAGCAGCTTTCAGATCTTGCCACAGATTCTCGATTGGATTTAGATCTGGACTTTGACTGGGCCATTCTAACACATGGATATGTTTTGTTTTAAACCATTCCATTGTTGCCCTGGCTTTATGTTTCGGGTCGTTGTCCTGCTGGAA
The DNA here is from genome assembly GCA_963556495.2 of Valencia hispanica. Taxonomy (NCBI): domain Eukaryota; kingdom Metazoa; phylum Chordata; class Actinopteri; order Cyprinodontiformes; family Valenciidae; genus Valencia; species Valencia hispanica. The sequence continues at coordinate 23,735,226 of OY747719.1, forward strand.
GGTGAACCTCTGCCCCAGTCTCAAGTCTTTTGCAGACTCCAAGAGGTTTTCTTCCAAGATTGCCCTGTATTTGGCTCCATCCATCTTCCCATCAACTCTGACCAGCTTCCCTGTCCCTGCTGAAGAGAAGCACCCCCAGAGCATGATGCTGCCACCACCCTATTTGACAGTGGGGATGGTGTGTTCAGAGTGATGTGCAGTGTTAGTTTTCCGCCACACATAGTGTTTTGCATTTTGGCCTCATCTGACCTGAGCACCTTCTTCCACATGTTTGCTGTGTCCCCCACATGGCTTGTAGCAAACTGCAAACGGGACTTCTTATGGTTTTCCTTTAACAATGGCTTTCTTCTTGCCACTCTTCCATAAAGGCCAACTTTGTGCAGTGCACCACTAATAGTTGTCCTATGGACAGATTCCCCCACCTGAGCTGTAGATCTCTGCAGCTCATCCAGAGTCACAATGGGCCTCTTGGCTGCATTTCTGATCAGCGCTCTCCTTGTTCGGCCTGTGAGTTTAGGTGGACGGCCTTGTCTTGCTAGGTTTACAGTTGTGCCATACTCCTTCCATTTCTGAATGATAGCTTGAACAGTGCTCCGTGGGATGTTCAAGGCTTGGGAAATCTTTTTGTAGCCTAACCCTGCTCTAAATTTCTCAATAACTTTATCCCTGACCTGTCTTTGTATTGGTCTTTCACGTGGAATTCCAATAAAATTGATTCATGTTTGTGGCTGTAATGTGACAAAATGTGGAAAAGTTCAAGAGGGCCGTATACTTTTGCAAGCCACTGTACATTTTTATTCAGTCACTTTTACTTTGAAACACGCAAATAACTACTAGTGCAACACATTGCCTCAAGAAATTAGTTACCTCTCAAATAGTCAAACTGTGTGTGATTTAATGTGATTATCAATACAACTCTTCTGTGAAGGCCTCAGAGAGTTGCTAGAAAACATTAGAGAGCAAACAGCATCATGAAGACGGAGAAACACAGCAGAGATGTCAGAGATAAAGTGGTGGAGAAGTTTAAAGCCTAGTTAGATTAGGACACAAACTCTGAACATTTCCCCAACCACTGTTCTAGTCATCATCTGGAACATGGTACGGGAATAACTGACATGACAGTCCACCTAAACTGATTATAAGGAGAGCATTAATCATATAAGCAGCCAATAGGTCCATGGTAACTTTGGAGGAGATGTAGAGATTCACATCTCAGGTGGGATAATCTTTTCAAAGGACAACTAATAACTGTGCACCTGTATGGAAACACAATGAGCAATTGTTTTAAGAAAGTCACAAAAAGTCCTGTTTCCATAACTCATATAGTAAAACACAGCAAAGATGAGGAAGAAGGTGTTAGGGTAGCAGCATTAGACCCAGGGATTTAAAAAGGCTGAACAACCTGATATCTTCATCTGGCTGGTTCTGTTCTGAGGACGACTGTGGAGCCACTGGAGAGGATTATGTAAAGAACTATTCTTCATTAAACCAAAAAACTTATCCATCCATCCATCCCTCCATCCATCCATCCATCCATCCATCCATCCATCCATCCATCCATCCATCCATCCATCCATCCATCCATCCATCCATCCATCCATCCATCCATCCATCCATCCATCCATCTATCCATCCATCCATCCATCCATCCATCCATCCATCCATCCATCCATCCATCCATCCTCTTCCGCTTATCCAGGGTTGGGTTGCGGGGGCAGCACCTTAATCAAAGAGACCCAGACTTCTGTCTCCCCAGCCGCTAGGGTCAGCACCTCAGGTGAAATCCCAAGGCGTTCCCAGGCCAGCCGAGAAATATGGTCATTCCAGCATGTCCTGGTTCTTCCTCTGAGCCTCGTCCCGATGGGATGTGCCCGGAACACCTCACCAGGAAGGCGTCCAGGAGGCATCCTGACCAGATGCCCGAGCCACCTCAACTGACTCCTCTTGATGTGGAGGAGCAGCGGCTCTACTCTGAGCACTCCGGATGACTGAGCTTCTCACCCTATCTATAAGGGAGAGCCCAGACACTCTGCGGAGGAAACTCATTTCAGCTGCTTACCCATGATCTCGTTCTTTCGGTCACTACCCAGAGTTTGTGACCATAGAGGAGGGTAGGAACGTAGATCGACCGGTAAATTGAGAGCTTCGCCTTTTGGCTCAGGAACATTATGCTGGAGCAACACAGACCGCTACAAGTAATCCTTCCTGTCAACAGCCTTCACCATCTCCAACAACTCCTTGAGGAATTAATTAATATGAGCCACAACGGCACCTAATTTCCCTCTGGGATAAACTAAGTGTTTTTGAATTTGAACTTAATTGTTTATCAACATTAACATACCACATCCATGGAGAAATATAGTATTATTATGTGAGGATGCTTTTCTCTGCAGATGCTGGTTTGAACTTATATAGATAGATAGATGGCACTATGCTATGGTAATCCTTGAAGAAAACCAGATGTAGACACGCTTGCATGCAAATCACAGATGTTTATGTTTAACTAAGATGGTTAGGCTGATCCATAATGTGGCAAATTAATCTAAAAGAACAAAATACTGGGCAATCAATATTGAGAAATGACTTGTTTGGAATCACATCAAAACAGCCACAGAGGTTGGGCTGGCTGCAGTCTGTGGGCTTCATAAAGCTGCTCAATATTCAATAAACTGAACACTGCTCTATGTAACATAAAAGGGTTTATACGATGTCCAAGTTCTCTTAAGATTTAATTATTAGATTTGTGGAATTTTAACATTTGTGTAAAATCTAGGACTTGCTTGATAGATTAAAAAGATTTTTAAACGTATGAAAAAAATATATAAAAAGAATGTTTGCATGAGTAACCTGAAGTAGTTACATTTTAAATAAAAGAGGAAATCGCAAGATTATATAAAGGGGGATTTCTTTAATGTACATAATTTCAAAATCATTCTTACAAATACATTAAAAAATAACAGAATTTATTTGAGTTGGTCAGTTTCCTGGCACATACCCCCTTCTGACAACAGTCCATCAATTGTATTTTCCTCTTTTCACTATTTTTGACAGGTTTTTGGATTCATTGCCCAGCTGGAACATTCAACTGTCCAACTTTCAACCATTTGGCTAAACTGTCCCCCTCCGATGAAAGGAAATTAGTTAGAATGTTCAGGAGCAATCCGAGAACCACCAAGACTCAGGATGATCGTAAAAATGGAAACTGCTGGAACACAAGTGTCACAATGCAAATTGAAATAAGTTTGACATCATCATGGATTGAGAGAGTGCCAACCAAGGAAGAAACTCTGCTCCATCAACTCCTTCAAACTTAGCTGAAATTTCTAGCTGCACACATGGACAAACCAGATACCATCTGAAGAAAAGTTTTATAGTCTAACAGCATAACGACTGAGCTTTAGGCTCCAGTGACAAAACGTGTTTGGAGGCGTCAACTTAAGGCTTATAACAGCGCAACAACTGTCAAGCATGGTGTTGGCAGCATTATTCTGAGCATCTGTTTTGCTGCCAATTTTACTGGTGCACTGCACAATGTCATAAAATAAATGAAGACCAGTTCTTCATCTTGACCTCAAATAAGCAGCTAGACACTCTAAACCTGGACAGAGTTGTGTATTTCTATGATGTCAAACATAGATCAAAACTGGTTTGGAATGGAAATAACGGTCTACATTAATCATCTGAAATGTTCCCCGAAATAAACCCTGTTGAAAATGTATTGACTATGCTTAAAAGTAGAGTTTGTGCCAGGAAACTAGTTAATTTGAATCACAAATTGGAAAAAGAAGGGAAGTCAAATATCCACCCAAAGTTATGCAATAAGCTTGCTGATGATGCCAAAAGAAACTTGTATATTCTGTTATATATCTAATCTATTTTGATCACATTCAGATTAGAGAAAAGTCATTGTAAAGTTAAATGTGTGTATGTAATTCTTTCACTGAGATTGTTGTTCAATCATTCCTTCCCAAAACAATGGAATTAGTTATAGCTGAAAATGCAGCTCTTCTAAAACAAAGATGAGACAGAGTCCCTGAAGGCGTTTCAAGTATCTAATAGGCTCTTTGCACGAACGACCGTGACGTCACATCCGTTGTCAACATGTCTGGCCAGAACATGGAAGGGACAGAGATTACACTTACATCACCCTCCCCAACCTTTCTGACTAACAGGTTAAATAGTATTCAGCTTTCACTGTTTATCTCTTCAGCATGTCTCCTTCAATCTTCTTGTCCAGCTCCTGGAGAACTGGTTCATGCCAGTCTGATAGTAAAGCATGAAGCACCCCATCCAATTCAGAACGTCCCGTAGATATCTTGCTGTTCTGGTGTCTGTCACTCCGGTGATGTGACGCAACTTTATCAGGAACATTATACTTAAACAATAAGCTTGTTTTCCCTAACTTGTCATCCTGCCCTAGAATTCACTAGATAGAGAATATGTAATTAAATCCTAATTACATTGGAATATTCCAGCAACAGATGGTAAAAAATAAACTATTAAAAGTTGACAATTAACATGTGATTCATGCTGAAACAGGAGATGTACATCACAAAAGACTTTCCCCTATCTATCTACGTAGCTTACTACTTTCACCACTCTTGATGATATTCATATTTCATTCAACATCTGGTGGTGTCATATTCATACAGTGTAAACAGTTCACAGTTTCCAACCTACAGCAAATACCAGAGCAGAACCATTTCTTTTTTAGCTCCCAAGTCTTCCATCAGAGATATATCAGTCTATGATTTATGCTCGGACAAACTGTGCAGAAACCACCAAACACACTGTGGAGGAAATTTCCTTCTGCAGGGCACACTCACAGCCAGCAACCTGAGATAAACCATTTTCCACATACCTTTGGAGCAGCGCACAGCTTTAGTGTTCAGTCAAATACCACTTTTCCAAAACAGTCCCCTGTCCACGGAGTATTTCTGGTAATGTAGGGATAGTTTGGAGGTAAAATAAACATGTGCAACAAGAGAGCAACAGTTCGTTGCAAGACTAACAACAAAAAAATACCCTGACATTATAATACAATAATAGTGACACAAATAGCAGCCTAAATACAAAAAGAACCCACAGGCATAAATGACTGAAATAAAACGTGGGGATATTAAGAGAAAGCCTAGCGAGAAAGTGTATTAACATGTGCAGGGAAATACTGTTCTTACTAATTCTGCTGTTTTCACTGAAGGTGGAGATGCAATGAAGAGCATGAGTGGCACGGTGTTCTCAAAATAAAAGTTTTTAGGTGCATTAGGTTCAGACTGCATAAAATGGTAATTTAACTGGCTGCAGTTGGATCCTATTGGACTGGTGTCACCTTTTTTCTCACTGTTTCTGTTACATCTACATAATGTCTGTTCCATTAGAGCCATATGGTTTAAATTTAAAAGTCATATGCATCCTGCACAGATTTCATTCAGTAGCTAACTCTTCTCTGCACACAAAATCTGTCATTATGTCACAGCTTGTGCCATTTTGTGAATAAATGCTTTTTTTTTACGCTTCCCATGAAAACAGGAACTGAGTGCCACATTTTGACCTAATCTACGTTTATGCACACGCACACACGCACACACACGATTGTCCTTGATCGGCCCCTGTGTAAAGGGAAACAGTGTGCAGCCACTAGTGCCAGGATCCTGACACGGAAAGTCCCTTGGTGTTGAGGATGGAGCAGCAGTTTTGCTGTACTGCTTCCCTTTTCTTTTGTTGTTCATTCACAGACCGGTAGTCTTATTTTCATTCTTTAACATTAGGCGTCCTTTTTAGCAGACCAGATAGACCGTAAAATTGGTTACAGAAAGATTATATACTTGAGATTAGAACTGAAGTTGAAGTACTTTTTATTCTCTCTTTGGAATTAGTTACCTTTCCTGTACATTCCTATAGAAGACAGGATATTATTTGAGATGAAATGCCTTGTAAAATAGAGGTAAAAATACCTTTAAATCATCAAATGTGTCATTCAGGAAAGCAAAGCCAACCCAACCATATAATTGACTGTAGTGAATGCGGTAATTATCTACAGCTTTGAATCTAAGAGTTTACAGGTTTACACAAAATGTGAACGTAGAATCACTTTACCACCTCTCTTTGTTTAAGAAAAGCTCCAGCAGTCACATTATCTTTTGAAATTTCACTGAGGAACACATAAAGTGTATGTTGAAAGCTGTGAATGTTACTGTTCTTGTGGAAATGGGTCTGCTACTGCACAAGGTTGAGGTAAACCAAAGGCATTCAATCTAAAACTAATAATCTGTAAGCTATGCAGAGAATGTGCATTCAGATGGTATCATATTATTGGTATTCTGACCGGTGAGAAAGCATGTTTGTGTGTGAGTTGTAAACACAGGCCTCTGTAATAGTCACTTAAACCTAACCAATGTTTAGCAACCAAAGTTATCTTTAACACACAGGATAATCGTTAAAGCAGATAGCACTGGAAGGAACAGGCCGCATGATCTGCTGTAATGTTTTCATTACCTGTGGAACAACAGTCAGTCGCTGCTGAGTGAGAAACCACAGGCTTCATTTAGAGTAGAAGAGCTCTGGAGATGAAGTGAGTTTAGCTGCTTGGCCTGCTCTCCTATATTTTTGGAGGTTTTTGTCTGAATTACTTTTCCATCGCATAGTTACTCTACCAAGTTGGGTTTTGCACTGGTTAAATGTGGAAAATTAATGTTAATATACCGCAGACCTCAATATGCCATTTGAAGACCTTGAAGAGATATTTCACCCCTAAGTGAAATTGAGTCTGTTATCATCGTCACCAGAGTTAGATGAGTGAGAAAAAGCATTTTATAACCAGCCCAATCATTCTCCTAATCTGGCAGCAGTCCGTTTGCTTTAGCTTAGCATAAACAATGTAATTTAATAGGAACGGCTAGCACTTCATGTGCAAAAGTGATGAAAATTACTCAATAATGATGTTAATTGTTCCTGGTGACCTCAATAATCATATCAATTTCAAATAACAATAATAAGTAACATGCAGGAGTTTCAAGAGCAGATTTAGACTTGGGACTACATTACAACAAAGCACCGCTGTAAGCCGCTGCTGCAAGGCGCAAGGACAATGTGCTGCACACGTAAAAGGCGCGTACTTCTGTGAACACAAATACATGGCTTCTAGGCGTCATTTTAGTCGAAAAGGCCGAGGACATCTCCCGGTCCATAGACCGGCCCGCCCTGGCGCGGCTGGTTGCTGGCGGGGCCCGTGGGCTCGTCACTGCTGCCCCCCGGGCCCCTGCATAGTAGCCGCTGGACGTTCCCCTTTGCTCCTCTCTTGGGGGATGCGGTCAGCCCCGCCCGGGTCCGCCTGGGGCTCTGGGGGTCCTTTGGACGTCTTGGCTCCGATCTCCTTCATGTCTGCATCGATTCCTGGGAGACGGATTGATGCCTGCTCACACCAGCTATCGAACACTCTTATGGAGAAACCTTATATGCACCAGCATGCTAACACACACACACATAGATGTGGGGTCTCTGGTGTTTACAGATATATTCTTGGGCTGAGGTTATCATTACTAAAGCTTGTGTGATGTGGTTGTTTAGTTTTTAGTACACGATGTTTGGTTTGTTTTGTCGATGTTCCTTTTTCCTTTTTTGTTTTGTTTTGTTTTTTCCCCTCTTTATGCCGTCCTTTGGGTATGGAGGCAGACTTCAATGTCTTCCTGTGTTTTCTTTGTTCCCTTTCCTCTCTTGTATTTTCAACTCACCCTCTCTCATGACTTTTTGTTTCCTACCTCTCTTCTTCATCTTCTTTCTTACCCTTAATTTTCTGTCTCCGGGTCCATAACATCAGGAAATAAAACCCCCAGCAATTCATAATAAAGATTTTTCACACATATCAAGTGGAGGACTATAGCAAAAGCTGCACTGCTCCGCTTGTGAAAGTAAATCTGTTGGGCTTCTACTTGGTACTCGGACACAAATTCTGAGCTCCACACTGCCAAACAGGACAAAAAAAAAAAAAAAAGGCAGAGGACATGTCCCCAGCAATATTTATGATTGACAGTTTTGTCCCTACCACTTTTTCAAATCTGATGCGGAATTTCTTTCCAGTGCAGATCTAACATCTACTTATGCTCCCACCACAATTTCTGTATAATCAGTATTAAATCACTCCATTCCACTATCTTATACAATCATGTTTTTTTTTCTGTGCTGGGGCTGCAGCATTCTGCGCAGATGTTGCTGTTATGTTTAATAAAGACTTGCAGTGTGCTGCAAACACCTTCAGGCATGATTGAAGCCTAGTGCATACATTCATATAAAAGCGTATCTCATATCTCTTAATGCAAGTTGTTCTAAACATGCAATGCCAGCAACTCCATGCATGCACAAATGGCGTGGGCCCATGCGCACATTCCAAAGGGGCAAGGAGGATATACACTGTGTGATTTTTGGCCCATTTTCCAGTCATGCAACAATTTTTGCGATCTTCGAAGCTGCATAAAAATAAATATTGTTTCCCCAAGAACTTCTCCTTGCACATTTTATTTAGGGTTATTTCATCTCTCTCACATATGTTTTGAATATAAAACAACTGCAGTAAAAGTAGGGTGCTAACTGTAGCAGAATGCTCACAGGTCCAGTTTTACCGATCTGCATCGCCCGCACCAATTAAGAAGATTTCTTAACCCGACCTAGGCTACCTGTGGTTATCTCCCAATCAAATCGTTCAAAAAATTATAATTATTTTTATTTTTATTCAAATTATATTAACATTATAATTCAGAATCAGCCATGGGAATAAACTGACAACAGAGGCATAGTTAATAATATAATGTATTATGGCTATGAAAGTCATCAGGGTAACATGGATTAGTTCCCCATTACGGTGTAACATAATTGTATTGTTTTTTCTATAGGAACATAATTCGTATCATGAGATGTTTAAGTTACTTTCTCGTCACAGGTATGTCTTTGGGTTCTTTTTTTAAAATCCAAAAGTATGGATTATCTTGTTGTTTAATTTCATTTAAACCCAGTTTTATTCACTTGTTTAATTGTTATTTAAAAAGTTGTATTTGTGGTATATGACAGCTGTTTCGCACATCAATGTTTGAAACTGCTGCAAACAGCAGCTGCAAAGGAAGGCCATCAGAGACCACATATCACAATTGCAGTGCTTTGCAAAAGTGTTTCTTTATAGATCTGTTTGTATGTTTGGGATCATTATCCTACCAGAAGATACATGGCAGAGTGCAAGACAATAACAATGCTTGTTTCATTTTTGCTTGAAGGATGGAATGGTGCTCCATGTGATGCTCAAAGTTTGGGATATTGATTTATAACCTAGCCCTGCTTTATACGTCTTCATATCATTTTACCTGACCCGTCAGCTTTGTTCCTAGATTTTCATGATGCTGTTTGCTCACTAATCTTCTCAGACAAACCTCTGAAGCCTTCAAAGAACAACTGGACTTATATTAGATTATGCACATGATTTTGTACATTTAGTGTGTTTTATTTAAGAAAGGGCTCAAGACAAGCTACTTTCCTCATTTACGACATCATGTAATCAGACACTGTCTGTACAGTGGCACAGTTGGTAGCACTGTTGCCTTGCAGCAAAAAGGTCCTGGGTTCACATCCCAGCCTTTGGTCTTTTTTCATGGAGTTTGCACGTTCTGCCTGGGTTCTCTCCGGGTACTCCGGCTTCCTCCCACAGTCCAAAAACAAGACTGTTACCCCTCCTTTCTACCGGACGCGTAAGCGGCACGTTACAGGAGCAGCACGTTTCACTTGTGTATTCTGCTCCTTGGCCCTTTCCAACGGGTGCGTATTTTTAAGTAAAGCAACCGCAAAGCAGCATGTTTCTTTTATTTTGAAAGTTTCCGGTGCCGAGCCGTATATTTCCTGTCTCCCCTATCCAAAATGTAGAAATTTACGTGTTTCAGAGCCGTGCTGCTTAGAAAATAGGACTCGTGCTTCTTTCGCCTCCGGTGGAAAGGGTTCTATTGACTACAGTGGTGGCTATCAGCTGCGTATGACGTGCTGCTCCTGTAACGTGCTGCTTACGCATCCGGTGGAAAGGAGGGGTTAGGTGAATTGGTTTCTCTAAATTGAGTGTGTGTTGTGCATGGTTGTTTGTCCTGTGTGTCTCTGTGTTGCCCTGCGATAGACTGGCGACCTGTCCAGGGTGTAGCCCGCCCAATGACAGATGGAACAACCCCGCAACCCTGCATAGGAATGATGGGTACATAAAATGTATGAATGGAGTTCCTGTGGTGCTGAGCAATGAACAAAAGAAAAGGGAAAGAAAACTACCTCGAATAGGCCAAATTAATAAAAAAAAATTCCATGCAGTACAAAATGTCCCATAATTTTTCATTATCTACTCTTTATGTTTTCAAAGCTTATTAAACTTTCAACATCAGTTGCACCCACTATCAGCATTTGCTAAGCAAATTGTTTCTCTGAGACTATATTCCTTCCTGACAAATCTTTGTGATGGTTTTAACAATGTTTCCACCATGACCAAATTGCATACTTAAAACCATCTTATATTAGTATGAAGTATGTAATTGGGATGCCATTACCTCGAGGTGCTGGAGGCATTGCAGGTATAGCAGTCTGTTGTTAATCCTCTGCCCCACTGAGCTCAAAGTCTCTCAGGAGTGTCACGTTCTGTTAACGTCAATCTGAGTTGGATGTGCTGCCAAGGCACTGGCCCACTGCCTGAAACACTGCTGAGGTCAGAGCCTGACGTCACTCCCGGAGGCACGAGGAACCTTTGACAGCACGCTGCCATCATTAATCCAGGATTTTAATTGCCTGTCACATGGCATAGTTGAATGGAAACCATAAAAAATGTGGTAATTTTATTAGCATTAATAAGCAATAACATAAATTGCCTAGCTATTACTGAATAAATATAATTTTAGCCACTGAAATTCCTCTGGGTGCTCTTTTCAAAGTTAAAAATCTTTCTAAGGAAGTCCAAAATGTCTAGCTGTATATAAGCTAATCATGCAAATGTTTGGAATCTTCGATGACTAATCTGAAAGATTTTGTTTAAAAAGTCACTAAAAAGTGTTAACAACCCATTTTAATACAAAAAGAACTAGATTTAACATGTAAAATCTTAAATATTTGTATCTAGTTACATGTCCAAATACTGCTGTCAGAGCAATGTCTACCAGTTTGTCAAATTTTGTCAAATTTTTGATCCTTCAATCTATTTACATCTCAGTGAACCTTTTTTTTAAATAAAAAAAAAAAGCTGTTATGAGCATTGTTAAAAAAAAAACACCCAAAATTCTGATGTTTGTTTAAGCTAAAAGAGTAAATTAACAGAATACATTTAACAGATTCTGATGCAAATAAAAACATATTCAGAATTAAATTTTTATTATAAATTATTATCTAGTCACACCTATCTGAAACACAAAGGATTGTACATCAATTCGAGTATAGTGTGATTTTCCCTATAGAGCAATAACTTTAGGTATTATTTAGGGGTGACTGTGGCTCAGGAGTTAGGAGTTCCTCCCAGTTGTTCAATTCAATTCAATTCAAATTCAATTCAAAATTACTTTATTAATCCCAAAGGGAAATTAAACGTTGTTGTAACTCATTAAGCAAGTTCCTTCAAAGATTTGTTGTAGATGCTGATGGCTGTGGGTAGGGATGATCTCCTGTAGCGCTCTGCAGATCTGAAGAAGCCTCTGACTGAAGACGCTCTGTAGTTGTAGGACAGTCTGATGTAGAGGATGCTCTGGATCTATGGCGTCTTCCTTTCAACTCATCAGGGTTTTGTGGCTGTAGTTGAGGTATTATTTGAGCTTTTGTGACGTTAATCAGCTGCTGCCAGTTGTAAGCCACCTTGTTGCCATGGTTATGCATCATAACAAATGTCCAAAAATAAAAAGTATCAGCAAAAATCCTTCCAGCTGCACAGCATTCAAAACCAGAGAGAACAGTTGTCCACAAAAACAATGTTTCTACCAGAAATGGAAGAATTAAAGTTTTAAAAAAGAAAAAAAAATGAACCAAAGTAACAGAGCTACTCCAACATGCTGCCACCTTGAGCGGCGCAATTCCGGAATTCGTCCTTGTCCTTGGGCAAGATGCTTCAACCTTCTGCCTACTGGTGGTGGTCAGAGGTCCCGGTGGCGCCAGTATTCGGCAGCCTTGCTTCTGTCAGCTGTGGCTACAGTGCAGCTTGTCATCACCAGTATGTGTCTGAATGACTGAATGTAGTGTGAAAGCTTCTGGGTCCTCAGGGACTAAATAAAGTGCTATACAAGTACAGAACATTTAGAATTTCTCCCGTGGTTAGTTAGACAGATTATGACTTCTTAAAAAGGCAAGAGAGCTCCTGCCTCTCTTGTGTTACTGTTACAACCTTTTCTCGTTTAAAAGATAACTTATTATAGTTATTCAAATCTCATTATAACAAGTTTTATTTTTATATGTCATTATTATAAGAAACGTTTTCATTGTGATGAGTTACTGCTCCTGACTTTATTTTCAGGCTCTGGCAGTTAAGCGATGCATTCAATCTGACTCCAGTCCAAGCAAAGTGGTTTATTGCTACACTCCAGACCTCAGGCAGGGTCAAATTTGTTTCTCCCAATGAGAGTAATTTTAAGTTGCTTCTGTTTTTCCTAACAACACTAACATGTTCATAATTGGTCAGTGATGACAATTTTAGCTAAAATATATGTCAAATATGCACATATAAGCATGTGCTGTGTGATTTAGCATAAGGATCACGTTAGCCAGCCCAGAGCGTCATTTTAGTAGTAACAATAAAAAATGTCTCCAAAGGTTTATTGCTGATTAAAGGTGTGAACTGTGACATTGGTTCTGAAAAAAGAAGTAAACAGAAAAAAACATTTATGATGATAATGGTGATGATAATAATAATAACATATTTTATTTCAAAAGCATTTTTCAAATCAACCAAGGACACTGTATAAAGAGGCACATCAAAAATCAACAAAAAAATATTAAACAGAAACATTAAAACAGTGAAATAAAACTAAGTGGCAAACACCTGTCTAAACAAATGGGTTTTATTTCTAGATTTAAAAAGTGAAGGAGAATCTGGTATGGAGGTCAGGGGGAGAACATTCCAGAGGTGGGGAGCAGAGCGGCTGAATGCCCTACTCCCCATAGCAACAAGGCGAGTAGCCGGAACAGAGAGCTGAAGAGTAGAAGAGGAACGAAGTGAATGGACAGGGGTGGCGTTGTGAATGAGATCAGATACAGTATGTAAGATGGAGCCAGATTATGAAGCGCTCTGAAAGTGATGAGGAGAATTTTGAACTTGATTCCGTGTTTGATAGGAAGCCAGTGGAGTTGGAGTTGTTACGTAAATGAAAGTAGGCAGAATATCATTGATATTGGTTGAAAGGAGAGTGTGCTGTGGAGGATGACACTCAGACTCTTGGCTTGAGAGGAAGGAAAGACAGTCGAATTGTTAATAGAAATGGGGAAACTACTAAATTTGAAGAGAAAGTGGGAGAGGCCTACTAGGAGGACTTCTGTTTTGGAACCACCGCTGGACTGATCATCGGGCATACCGGGCATTATCCTGGTGGGCCGTTGGTAGTTTTGGGCCGACCAGGGGTCTCATTTATAAAACTTTGCGTTGAATCCTTACTATAATCATACTTAAGCTCAGCAAAAAAAAAATTACCTACGCAAAGAAAGTTTCAGATCCAATTACACCCCAGGGTCCAGGTCTCCTCCCTCTTGGGGTTCGACTGTCAATCAATCAAACAGCAGGAGACGAGATCAGCGAAATAGAGACTGTTAATTTAAGAAACTAAAAGAAGGAGTGTCCTTCAAGCAGATGCTGCAAAATTTGTGAAAATAAAACAAATGTTTGGAGGTCGCAATGTCGGAGCTTCCTTCTCCTCCACAACAACATCACCCACAGGTTACAAAAGAAGAGGCTGGCAGATGGATCAGGGGACGCAGAGGCAGGAAGAGGGGAGACATGCGTCGGCAGCTGGTGCAATTGGAGCTTCAATCTGAACTTCAGGTGAGAAGTGATGAACTGCAGTCTTGGGGCAGATATTAATCAAGTTTGGGTGTAGTTTGTTTTTGTTACGCTTGCTAACTCTTAACAGTCAGTAGCCTGTTACAAGTAGGCTAGCCAGATTTTATAGATCCATGATGCTAGATAGCGACTGAGTTTCTCTGTTGCTGGCCGTTTTCTATGATGCTATACTGATTGTGATCTTAGTGCTTTATTTATTTAATGTTATTAATTTAGTCAGTTAAGTAGGCCACAGCCAGTACACTATGCAGTATTTTTTTTAAAATCAGAACCAGCTTAAGCTCACCAGAGTAAAAATTTTCACATGTGGAAAAAAGAAAGATTAGGCTAGAATTAATCACAAACCCACAATTGCACATTTAATTGAGATTGAATCAAATTAGAATTTGCCAGGAGATGATGCTGCTAATTAACATATGGTGGCATGGACTTAAAAGTAACTACATATTGTAAATGTATTTGTCATTTATACATGAATATCAATGTAAAAATACATTTTGTCTGTCTTATCTTATTCTTTTTTTAAACTATATTTTACTAGCAAACCCTTGTGGACATTATTTGTATTTCTTAATGTAGGCAGTTTCCATTCAATTTAAAATGTATAATGTATCTTGATCAATTTCTGGCCTTTTGGCTAATTTCCAAAGGGAAAATGTGGGCCTTCAGGTGTAACTATGATATAGCATGAGTACAATACAGATTTACTAAATATATTGTATTTGTCACATTATCTTTTTTTACCTGGTTTATGTTTGTTTTTATTAAAAAACATTTTCCCATTATATTATTGATTATTTTAACAAGGCTTTTGAGAAATTTCATTATCTTGGTCATTGACAGGATGATAATGAAGACACTTATTACAGTGTATCAGATAAGAATAGACTAAACTTTATTGTTACAAAGTCCTAAGAGTCCAACAGATTTGCATCAAACTTGATGCACAGAAAAAGTTTCTATTAGAATTTATTAGATTTAGTGCATCTTAATAGGTCTTAAAGCATAAGACACTAGGTAGAATTAATCTGAGGTATCTGTGTTATATACTGTACAAACAACCGTTTTCTTCCACCCTTAACCTCTCACTGTCTCTTATAGGAGGATGTTAGTCATATTTAGAAGCCTGACGTGGTTTCATCTTGGTAAGTTCAATATAGAATACATGATTCAACTATTTATATAGATTAAAGATATACTGTGATCATCTGAGCAAATCTATATAGTATTATTTTTTCTCTCTTTTCTCATTCTGCCACCTTTCACTTTTTAAAGGTTATCATGTTTGAAGAAATATTTGTTGTTGCTGTTACTGTTACTTACTGTTGACTGATTTGGTGAGTATATTGTCTGTAAAAATATCACTCAATCATAATCAGTCATCTATAAATTTTATATTCATCTGATCTCGGTTCCTCTGTCATATTTTTCAGGATCCCATTGTACCTTGTTCGTTGTTTGTCCAGGTGGTTCCTATACTGTATAAAGTATAGGACCCAACTATTTTTCCAAATTTTTCTAGGTACCAGATCATAGAAGCTTTCTTACCTTCTTTTCTCTGTCTCCTTTCAATTTTTAAAGGTTGCCATGCGTGAGGAAATATTCTGTGCCATTTTCCTGTTTATTCAGGTTTATTCATAAATAGTCTATGAAAAATATCTTTAAATTCACTAATTCCTCTCTGTTCTAATTTCGAATGAACTATACAAAGCAGCCTTTTAGTTTTCACAAAGAAAGTAGCCTACTGTGTAAAATATCAAGTTTCATTGTCATAGCTGGTGGGCCAGTCTCGGCTCAAAATGCCCGGGTTGATTTTTTGTCCCAGTCCAGCCCTGTTTGAAACTGTTAAATTTAAGGAAATTGGAAGAAAACCAAGAATTAATTTCTTGTAAACAGAGGTTAAGGGAGGTTGGTGGAAGTTAAATTGAGGATATGGTAGAGAGGTAGAGCTGGGTGTCATCCGCATAGCAACGAAAACGGATGTTGTGTTTTTGAAAAATGTAATCAAGTGGAAGAAATGTAAATGTTGAATAGAAAGGGCCCCACGAAAGAGCCTACTGGTGTGCCCCAACACTAGTAGAAACAGGGAAGAAATTGGATTTATATGATTTGACTGGAACAAATTGTGTGCGGCTGGAGAGCTAAGAAATGAACCAAGCGAGAGGAGTGTGAGTGAGTGATGTGTCTGCTGAGAAGAGTGCTGTGAAAAATCGTGTCAAATGCTGCTGTGAGATCAAGAAGGATGAGAATGGACAATAACTATTCAATAACTTAAGTTTTGACAATGAAACCAGCATTGCGTCATTTCTAGCCATTCTCTGTCAGTGGCCCAGTTCATGCCCCCCCTCAGCAGCAGCACATTCAATCAATTAGACTCACCTGTTCCACTCATCCCTCCTCCCATTATATATCTTCTTTCTTCCATTCACTCCTGCTGTTACTGTCATGTTCCTTTCCTAGCATTGCCTCTCGTGCTCCTTGTGGTCATCTGTTGCCTTTGTTTTCCAATTGTGTTTTTGGATTCTGTTCTCTTCGTTAAACAAGACTTTTTGCAGGGTTCTCCCTTCCTTCTGCCTGCAGTTTGGTCCTACATGACTTTAACCCGCCACCTGAAAAAGTATCGCTATTTAGTGAACAGAAATCGGTAAAAGCTCTATAATACTCAAATTAGGACAGTAAATAATGTTGACATCGTTGGCAATTCAAAACATAAAGGAAAAGTTATTTCTACAGACATGATCAAAATAGCTGCTGATAGATACTGTTTACCATGTTCTCAGTAGTTGACCTCACATCTGAGATATCTAGACATCAGCGCAATGGCAACTGGCTTTTTATAAATGTCTTGTCACAAAATTGACGACAATCATGTCAGGCAATATTTATTCAAGAATTCAAGTCTGCTTATAGATATTTTACATCCCAAATTGGAAATCAAACAGTATTGTTGGTAAAAAAAGATAAGTATACAAAAATAAATCCCATGTCTGACCTCCTGATATGGGTTTTTAAGTCTTTATTCTGTATATGTCTAAAACTAACATGCAGTCAATATTTGGTCACATATGAACTTTCACCAGAGTCTGTGTTGCACAATTTGGATGTAGTCTTAGGTTATTTTCCAATATACAGTAAGTCAACCTCACAGAAAACAGAAATGGTGGCCTGCCACTTCTGATCATAGCTGGTATTGCCTCCTAAGGCATATATAATATTTCAAAAAAAAAATTTTTGTTGTTTGTGGTCTTTAATGTAATTTAAAAGTCTCGTTTTTAAGCAGACATTACTGGAGTCTTCCACTAGATGACAATGACTTATGTTTACTCAGCAAATAACTTTTTAGCTGTTGTTTGATGACTTTTTTCCACAAACACATGAATTTCGTTTATTTGATGAGTCATCTTAGGCTGCTCTCAACTAACTTGTGGTAATACATTCGGCAAAAAAACAAAAGAACAACAACCATGTCATCTTGTAAAAACCATTTGAGACAGTCAGACGGAGAGTATGAGTATCTGTGTCCTTTTCGTTCATGTGTTTTGCATAGTTTTGAGGCATGTCTCAGCCGTCTAACCAACAATACGCCGATGGGTAAGAAGAGGAACTCACAAGAGAGACCAGCTATCAGAAAATTTACATTTTATCTACATCAGATATGTGTGCTAATTTTGACCAGTTCACCAAAAACCACATGGAGCAGCTGTAGCTGATTTTGGAATACACAATCAGCCTTTGCTTAAATGTTCCAGTTTGTAAAATGAGATCAACATGGCAGAGTAAGACATAAAATCACTTTCAAAAGAATGATCCAAATTTTAAGTTTTACCCTACTTGTTTCAGTTGTTTTTTTGTTTGTTTTTCTGGATACTGGAGCATCAATGTTAAAAGAAGAATCATACTTTATTATGTACACATTAAGTTAGTAGTTATCTTAGGGTGTCCTTCATTATCTGGAAATGTTGTGGCATTATTAGTTGGGATGTTTGATATTGGCTTTGTTAGCAATATCTGATTTACCGATGTAGTCTAAATCTTAATTTTCAATACTGATACAAACTGATACTACCAATAGATGTCTACCTCAGCGTTCAAAGTTGGTTCAGAAATGGAGAAGCCTCATGATATATTGCAAATTTTGCTAAACAAACAAAAATCTCTCAACAACTATGCCTCGGATCTATCATATTTTCACATTTTGACTAATGGGAGAAGTAGCTGAAGATGTGAATAATGGTAAGCCATTAATCTCTAATTATTAGCAAAAGTAATTTGAAGGATAATTAAAATAAATAAATTAAATTAAATTAATATTTTCATACAGATTTATTGACATTAGTGTAAAGAAATAAAAATACCTGGAAAATATTCTGTAAAATTGTAAATTATGAAAAATATTCTTTATGGGTACCTCCATCCACCCGTCCATCCCTCCAGCAGACGCCCTCCGTCCAGTTTTGAGGAAGACACAGATGACATTAGAGCAACTGATGTCCCTGAGTAACAAACCATCTTGCTTTTGATTTTTGATTTCTAGCAGAGACAGATAGCTGATTTGCACTTTGCTTGATAAAAATTAAGATGTTTGTTCTTTAGAGTTTGTGTTGTAATAGCTGCCATAAGTAATGAACACGTCATCCATTTTCATCAAATCATCATCAGAGTAAAAAATAATAATAAAAAAATGAAGTTCCTATTAGATTTTCTTTTACAGCACAGACAGTAAGATTGCAACATCAAAACAAAACATAGATATCTCTTCTCCCACTCCCACAGACACACATACAGACCATCCAGACAACCCCCTTGGGTCTCCACTTGAATGATTCATGTAAGGTCTGATGTGGTCATCCACGACCAGAGCTTCCTTGTTTGCCCAGATTCTGCCCTCACAACCACATGGGAGTTTAATTGAAGCTGGCTTTGGCTGAGTCATCATCAGATTTCTTTCATTCCTACGACTTTTCCATTGGTTGGTGGTTCAACAGGAGACTTACCACAGCTGGAAAAAGTGTCTATTTTAAAACAGGAAAAGCTTCCTCTTATAGATGGTATCTTATATCAGATGTTTTGCCCACACCAGAACATCAGTGAAGTTAGTAGATACCAAACATCTCTGTGGCCTTTAAACACTTTTGCTAAAGTTATAGGCTGGTATTTTCCACACAAAATAACATATTGTAGCCTACCTTTATCAGGTTTCCTGTGAACTTCAATTACACTGTGGCATTTCTTAGTGTTTTTTTTATGTTCAGGCAGCCTAGTACACAGACACCTGTCTTGATTTCCAGCATACCGATGATTGCAGCCCATGAAGGAATAAAACCTCTCTAAAGCTGTAAATAAAGCCAATTATACTGACAGCTGACAGCACAGATTGTTACCATGTGCAAAAAAGGAGGAAAAGGCTTCAATTTGGAGAGAGGAGTTGCTTTCATGGCTCTCGACGTCAGCTATTACACAGCGTAATTTATTACTCTTTCAGCAGCGAGGTAAGCTAGAGGGGTTAAGATGGTTTGTAAAGGATGTAAAAATGAACTATGGAAGCTGGAATGGGATGAACCACAGTATATCACTCTCAGGAAGAGGCTGGATGGAATGCTGACAGATTTAAAACACAAGATACTCAGTGACTTGCAAAAGTATTCAGACCCCTTGAACTGTTCTGTCATGTTACAACCACAAAGTCGAACATATTCTATTGAGGTTTTATGTGATACACCAAAGTTGTGCATGACTGAAAGTGGAAGGAAGGGACTCATGTTTTTCGTTGTTTTTTTATGTGTAAAAATAAAAATCTGATATCTGAAAACTGGATTTCGGATACCCCTAAAGAAAATCCAGTGCAACCAAAAGTCACCTCATTTATAAGTAGCTTACTTTGTAAGAGAACAGAGAAGTCATTGATGTAGTTTTGGAGAAATTTAAAGGAAGTTGGGTTATAAAACAATATCCTAAGCTCCAAGCATCTCACAGAGCACTACTCAATCCATCATCTGAAAATGGAAATAGTATGGCACAACTGCAAACCAACCATCTAAATTGACAGGCGTGGTCAAAGAAGCTCCAAGAGGGCCAGGATAATCCTGGTGGAGCTGCAAAGCTCCATAGGTCAGGTGGGAGAAGCTGTTGACCGGACAGCTGACAGCTTTGTATTCCACAAATCTAGCCTTTATGAAGGCACAACAAGAGAAAAGCTGTTGTTGAAAATGAAATGAAATCCATAATTATTCATGCTTGCAAGTTGCCACAAGTAATGTAGAGGTTACATCAAAAATATGAAGCAATTTTCAAGTTTTTGGCCTAAAACCACATGCTATCAGCAAAAAATAAAATAAGCGCCAACACTATACCTAATGCTGCACACACCATCCTAACGTAAAAGATGGCAATGGCAGCATCATGCTGTGGAGATTTTTTTTAGTTCCAGGGAAGCCAATGTTGAGTGGAAAATGGATGGATTAAAAACAGGGCAATCCTTGTATAAAGTCTGTTAGGAGCAAAAAACAACCCTGAACATACAGCAAGAGCTACAATGAAGCAATTTAGATCAGAGCTATCCATGTGTTAAAATGGCCTACTCAAAGCCCAGACCTAAATCCAGTCGAGAGTTGAGACAAGGAAATTGCCATTAGCAGAAGATTTCCATGTATTCTGGCTGAGCTTGAACTGGCAAAACAGTATTTTGCAAGACAGTGTTTTATCAGCTATAAAAGTTTAGTTGTTTTCATGCATCTACTAGAGTCTCTTCCTTTGATTTGACTGGTGAAAAAATGTCCCAGTGCCATATATGCATGTCAAATATGAAAGATAACTGGTCTTTAGTGTCATTTAATGGCAAGTGTGGCAACAGTGCAGAGGCCCTTTGGCAAAACCAAAAACTGAACCATTATAGGAACATCTGCTTAAGCTCTGTTGAATCCCATAAAGGGAATTTTACTGTGTTTGTGTTTTAACCAGAAAGTTTCATCACATTACTTTTCATGTTTGAGCCCTTGCCTCAGATCATGTGGTTGTTTCCTCTGAACCTCTTTTCAAATGAAGGTTTTTGTTGCAATAAACAGTTGTCTTTTCAGGGAGGTGAGATATGCTCGACTCTGCTGCTGCAGGACATTAATCAGCTAAACCCGGAGACAGGAGTTCAATTCCTTTTTTTTTTGTTCTAAATCCAAGTTTTTCATGGCAGTACTGCATGTTGCAAACACAAATCCTCTAGCAGTTGCTTTTGACAGAGATATAATTGGCGTTGATTGATTCTGGGATTTACAAAAGGGAATTTAAACTGCATGTTTCGTTGTACAATTTTTTTATATGTTTAACATGAGCATAAATAAAACCACTGGAGTGCAATAAATGTAGTGTGAAGAAATGAAAAGCACAATAAAAACAAGTGGAACCTAACCTCATCCAGAAAACAATGGAAGATTAACAGATGTATCTAACTCCTGATAAAAAGTGAGAAGAATGTCATTCTTAGGTTGATTGCAAATTACATAATAAGTGTATCACTTCTAAAAACAAATACCCTGAAGAACTGGAATCAGACTTCAAACACAGCTCTATCCATTTGATGGCCACACAAGGAATTACTAATTCATTGTGTTTTTCCATATAAGGTCAGTCGGTCTTACCCCAAATCACCTTTGTCCCTGTAAATCAACCCCATCCTGGTCTATTTACCTCTCAGACTTACTTTATGACTTGCTGTCTCCCCAGATATCTGCTCTCCAGCTGTGTTCAGATGGCTGGGAGGAGCAGATTATTATTTTTTTATAAGGCAAGCATGCTCGCAAACACCCACATGGATTCAGTGTAGAGTGACCTGCACCCACAGGGGACTTGAGACTTTTGTCCTAAAGTTAGATTTTTTTTAAACTCACCATGTCAACAAGAAACAGATGCCCCTTGCTCATAGCTTGACTGCAGACACACATAATCAGAAAACTTCAGCAATTAGTTCTAACAAGATTAAAAAGGGTTTCTTGTTCTTCTTTCATGATCCAATACATGTTAAAATAGTTGATTTGTGATTCTGTCCATCCAGGAACAATTAAATATATCTGAAAGTCTTTAGGAAATTCATTGCGAGTGGCAAGGTTGTCAGCAAAGGAAATACAGGCCAGTGCTCTCTGTCTAGCAGAACCATAGATCTAATAAGTAATCACAATGACCTGAAAAACATCATAAATGAAAAACTAAGGATGTCCCGATCACATTTTTCTCCCCTCCGAGTCGAGTCCGAGCCATTTGATTTTGAGTATCTGCCGATACCGATCCGATCCTTCTGCAATGCATTAAAGCTATAAAAAGAAAAAGGACAACACATCCAAGTTGACCTTTTTTTACCTTTTAACTGTCCTTAGGCAATTATTAATTGGCTTTTTAACGTATCCTTCTGTGTCAGCTGGCTCAGTGTTTTTGTCAGAGTGGCGTATGAAATTTGCAGTGTCGAATGCTGCTCAGTCTTTTCCACCACATTACATGTAGCTACTGCCCTGCCTTCGCTGTTCAGTTTAAAATATGTCCAAACTGCAGACAGTGAGGTAACTGTTTGCCTTGCATTAGCCTACTAGCTAGCAGCTCACCATTGTGTTGTCTAATTTCACCGCATGCCGTGAATTGTGTGATGTTGCTGTGCTGTTCCCACCATGCAAAAGTAAATATTGATGTGGTGGAACTTGTTGAAACAAAAACTAAATCACTGTCATTCTGTTTGACAATCTCTATCTCAGGATGAATTTAAAAGCCATGCTTGTTGTTTTATGAGGTTATATCCCATCATTTCCACCCGATTCTGATCATTTAAAAATCACGTTATTGGGCCCATCAGGACATTAAAAACCAGTTAAAACCAATTTAAATGTTGATGCTAACCACATGAAGGGGATAACTTTATAACTGCCTTCGTGTGCACACAGGTTAAACATTTGAAAAAAACTGTTGTTTTCTCAAATTTGCACTTACTACCGTATTCAGAAGGGGTTGTTCCTGACAACAACAGACAATCGTGAAAGGAGAACAAATTTAGGTCCTGATCCTTCAAGGCTGGGGTTAGAATCTCATGATTCATAGTTTGACTTGAAGACAAAAAAGTCATATTTTAGTGAAAGATAATTTTTTAAACTGAAAATGTAACTAAATTTCAGCTGGCATTCCTATTACTTTTTACAAGCAGATAAGTGATTTTACACAATATTTTGCACAATACTTAAATGAAAAGAGCCTTTGGAGGCATGCCTCTCTAAAAAGAAACACCATTACCATTGAAGGAGGATAATGTATGTGATAGCTAAGCTTGACTCCTTAATGTTTCACACAGAAAATAGACGTTCCTTTAAAAAATTTGGCTTTGGGAAATGGAATCACACAAGGCAGATAAAAAAGGAGAAAACACAATGCACCCTATGGTATTCCTTCTACAGATACAGTACAGTTTTATTGAATAACAACTATGACAGGTCTCACATATATTATTATAAATATAATTAATATATATTATATTCTGTGTGTCCCATCTGGGTTGTTACCATGGAGAGAAGCAAGTCTATCTGTTTCCAGACCTTCTGACCTTAGGGAAACTGTGGGCAGCTTTTCAGCTCAGTTTGCCCTCTGATTGACCTCTGCTGGTTATGTAACTTCTGGGGTCATTTAGTTTTCGACCTACATCAGAGGTGTGTGTGTTTGAAAGCTGGATTGGGTGAGGATTAATGGTTAAACACAGTGAAAGCAAGTGGGGATCCCATTGGGACCAATGGGGTCATAGGACAGACAGACTGAACGGAGTTCAAAGGATGTGAAACATAGAATGTCTCGTGTGTAAACATAGTTGCCCTGTGACATGACAGAGTACTTCTGAAGCTTGCAAATCTGTTTGAAGTTGATTTTATGAAAAGGAACCGTTTTTGACAATCCAATTATCTCAGAGTTTTTCTGATGACTTCTCTAGAATCTTAAATAGAAAAAAAATGTTTTTTTTATTTTTTATCAAGTAGTAGATTCATTTGTAAGTATTTGGTCAAACTCACCCAATGTTTTCCTCGCATTCACATCCTCGTGTCAGAATTCCCTCTCCTCTTCATTCTCGTCATACCCTTACCCTTGGACATCAATGACCAAGACCCTCCGGTAGAAGACCATAAATCTGCTACAAGGAAGACAAGAAGCACACTAAGTTTAGAAGCTAGACTTTCAGTCCACAGACATGGGGTTTTTCAAGTTAGGAAAGATTACATTCATCTGATGGTGGGAACCAGACAGAGAATACTCCATCAGGGTATGATTAAAAATGTTCAGTTCATCGTTGTTACAGTCTAGCTGCAAATTCACAGAGACGGATTTTCTTGTTTTTCATGATCTTTTGCTTCATGCACACTATCAGGATGAATTGAGCCAAGATAAATGAAAAAGAAAATTCTTAAGCCCTCTTGTTTTGGGCTTAAGAATGACAGTTGACAGTTTTAAATCAACAACACAAATCTGGCCTAAAATCTCAAGCTCTATCAAACCTCTGGAGTAGGGAGTTTGGAGAAATAAAAATTGTGGTAATTTTACAACGGAAAATCAATTATGTAAGATTAAAAAAGCATGTATCTTTTCTAAAACCCAGGGTAAACAATTGGCTTCAGAAGTTATCAAGAAATTGCCTACTTTAGGTATTTATTTTATTTAATCTCAGAATAAGCACAGCTGTTCTATGAAGGCCTCAGAGGTTTGTTAGAGAACATTAGTGAGCAAACAGAATCATTCAGATCAAGCAACACAGCAGATCAATCATGGATAAAGTTCAAGTGAAGTTTAAAGCAAGACTGGTTATGAAACAACACCCAAAGCTATAAATCATGCAGAGCTGTTCAATTAATGTCCAATACATAGACTAATTTTTTTTTACAGCAAATAACAACTGTAAAACTACTTGGACATTGTGGTACACCTTAACTAATTGGCAAAACAAGGAGGGCATCAATCATAGAAGCAGCCAAGTGGCTGATTGTGACTCTGGAGGAACTGCAACGATTCTGTTTAGGTGGGGAAAACTGTCCACACGACAACTAGCATAGAGCAAAAGAAGTCCTATTTGAGTTTAGAACAGTTAATTTATTCTGTTTTGATAAATCTACATTTGTGGTTAGAGTTTCATTAAGCAAAGAGGAATATTACTGTTTCATCAATGACTGTAAAAATAGAAACTCTATTGTGAGACTGCATTAATTCAGGTGCATAAATTTGATATGGTCTGATTGTTTATAGGTTTTGATATGGCCCGTTGTTCACAAATTGACAGCAAGCAGATATCTGAACTGGTGCAACGTTACCTATCTAAATGATAAGAATTTCCTAATTGCACTCTTACATGACAATAAATAGGAAGATAGTTATTGTGAATTGCTTTCTATGCAAAAAAAAATTTAAAGAGCTATATGCTGTTTTTGTCTTTGGTACATTGTAAAGCCATATTTGTGTAAAAACAAAACAAGGTAGGCAAAGATATCCTCTCTAGATCCTTCAACCCCTACTGATTTGCCAGAATCATCCATTCATGGATGGAGGACAAAACAAGAGTAGGAAGAAAAACACCAAAATAATAAACAAAGTCATGGAAGCTGTAAGGGAGAAAAAAAGAGTTTTCCTGGTGGATTAAGTTTTCCTTTTAGTTATTTAAATGCAATATGTTGTTGAATTTGGAAGGAAGGCCATGGTTGAATGATTATTGTTAGAACAGTGTGGTTACACCATTGGTATGGTTTACAAAAAGTTATGTGTTAAATCTGGTTTCTGTTTGGAAGCGCTGGCTTTTCGTAAGAGCTTTCAAAACAACCAGAGACATCTGGTTTAGAAAATAGACCAGAACCAGCACTGGCATGTAAACATCTGATCTACAATTGGAGAAAAAAAGTAAATGTTGTACATTTAGAAATGACTGGACTAGAACCACTGGTTTAAATGATAGCTCAAACTATGAATGTAGAGTTTGTCTCCCTGAGGGTTAAGCAGTTCTGGACTAAAGTTAACTATCTTGGATTATTAACAGGAACATGATGTTACATTCTGCAGCATGTCTTCAACCAAAGCCTGACCCAAAAGAAGGTCCCAGTCCTTTGAACAATCTATTTCCTTGACATGTATGTAAGAAGGAGGATCTTAAATCCTCTTCTGCATTTAACAGGGAGCCAAAAAAGTGAAGCTAAAAAGGAGAAATGTGATCTCTCTTTTTAATATTCATCAGAACTCTTGCTGCAGAATTTTGGATCAAATGAAGGCTTTTAAATGCATTTTATGGACTACCTGATAGTAAAGAATTACAGTCGTCCAGCCTTGAGGTAACAAATGCATGGACTAGTTTCTCAGCATCACTCCTGGACAGGATGTTTTTAATTTTAGCAATATTCCTGAGGTGAAAGAAAGACATCATAGAAACCTGTTTAATATGGGATTTAAATGTCAAGTCTTGGTCAAAAATAACACTGAGGTTCTTTACGTTATTACTGGAGGCCAATTAATGCCATCCAGATGAAGTGATTGATTAAGCAGTTTCTTTTTTAGAGCTTCTGGTCCAAAGATGACAACTTCTGTCTTGTCAGAATTTAAGAGCAAAACCTTTAGAGTCATCCATGTTTGTATGTGTTCTAGATGTGCTTGTAATCTACCTAACTGGCTGAATTTATCAGGATTTAGGGATGAATGTAGTTGTAGTGAATGAATGTAGTATCATTGGCATAGCTGTGGAAATGTGTCCCATGCCGTCTAATGATTCTTACAATTGGAAGCATATATATAGCAATTTTGGGCCACATCAAGATAATAAATGTCCTCAAAGGGCTGGTTGTGACATAAAGTATTGATAAAACTACCATTAACAAACTATCAGAAATATTAATAAACAGCTGCCTGTGCATTCGATGAATTCTTCTTAAAATTAAATACTGAACATCTTTTCACATAGATGTAATTTGGAACTACACAAATAAAATTTATTTGATTTGACTGATATAAATAACATTTAAACAGAACTTTTATTTTGAAGGTTCTAATTATGAAACGGCTATGGCGGATTCGGCCTGCGGGCCAAGAGTTTGATGCATGTGCCTTAAATTGTGTAGGGGATGCTGTAGACATGTGAAAGAAAGTGTTCTGTTCAGAAAAAATAGGACTGGAGCTACATTTTTTACCTACATTTAGAGCATCATGCTTGGTGGAAAACTAACACCCTGAAAACACCATGGCCATCATGAGATATGGTGCCAGCAACATGCTCTTCCCCAGCAGGGCAGGGGCAGTAGATTAGAGAATGGATTAAACTAAATCCATGGTAGTTCAAGAAGAATACCTAACAGCATGGGCACAGGTTTGTTTTTAAAATTGCTGGAGACAATAACCATAAACATGAGTGTGGTTTGAAGATTGGTGGGGACAATAAATAATCATTCACATATAGGTATTTATTAGTGATGGCGAGATGAAGCCCCATGGGACATTGAACCACTTCAGCCAATTGGTTCAAGAAAGGGTTCTGCTCACGGGGCTTCATGTGAACACAAACCCCCCTACTGGCCAGGTACATAATCACAGGCAGCTGTAGCTCTTACCCACTTATGTGTGATGCATTAAAGTTGTAAGTCTGCTATGGTTCTTGGGAATGACTATGAGTTTAAAAAAAAATCTCTACATTAAGTATTAAAAATGTCAATAATAAAATAATAAAAAATATTTTAATGTATTCTGTCTGTAAATTATTCCAAAATAATCTATCATATGTTATGGCAGGTTGGGTAATAATGTTGTTCTGTCATTCGAGGCAAAAGGCATGGGCTTAAGCAGGGAGAGGAAAGATAAAATGCTTGTGGAACTAGGAAGAGGGCACTGAAAATGATTGTGTAACTTGGGCAATGATGTACAGAACGGGGGAGACTTTATTCATTTTTATTTAAAAAAAGCAGTTTATGAACAGTTTTAGGTTTTAAGCGATTCCTTTTTTTTGACACCACATCACCAGCCTTCGAAAACACTCTTTCACAAGGCACAGAAGATGCAGGCGTACACAAAAACACAAGCGCTAAACTACATAAATTTGGGTTAACTAATTGTTGTTTTTCCCGATATTCCAGGGGGTTTTCCAGCCTGCTAATATTTGGCTCAGAAGGGTAGCGCTGGACCTACACAGTGGCGTCTGCTGGGAAATTTTGATTACGCTTTGCCTCCTGGACACTGACATCTAAACGATGCCACAGTTTGCTACCTAAAAGGAAAACAGAGATCATGTTAGTGTTCTAATAGGAATTATTGATGTCACAATGTCAAATGGTAGATTACCTCCAATGACATCATGAGAGGTGGAAGCCTGGGGGATTTCCTCTCTGCTTTGTTTCGACCGTATCATTGCTGCACACTCAGAGGTTAGTCGCTTTATTGCTTCAGATGCTTTCGTTGGACTGAAAAATCCTAGCTCCTCAAATCGGGGGTCCAAGAGGGTAGCAAGTGACATTGACTGCAAAGTGTGAACCATCTCTCTGAGTTGCCTGATGAGCCAGTCCCCCATTTCTAATGTAACTGCAGATGCCGGATTTGTCATTTCCTCCTGAAGTGCTTGCTCCAACATTTTCATTAGGGGGATAACTTTGGATGCAGACACGTTTTCCTCTGCCGACAGCTCTACAGTCGCATCATAGAATGGAGACAACAAAGCAATGCACCCTACAGCAACGATAAAGTCATCCGATGTTAAAGAGGAGATATCATACAATCTGGCCAGCTAATGCTGCTCCTACTGGCTCCCTAAGCTTTACCAAACGTTCAAGCATCAAATAAGTGCTGTTCCATCTAGTCTCCACTTCAAGTTTTCCATCCCCAGATGATGCTGCACTTGAGTAAGCTTCTCCTTTAAAGATACAGATGAGTAGGTCATTATTCCACTGCAGTTGAAAAATAACAATGTTAATTGGAATAAAGAATAAAAACATACCTTTGCAGTGGTGCTGCTCCTAAAGTAGCCAACCAGCTTTCTTGCTTTGAGCCGAATGCCAGAAAGCACGGGATGCTGGTCAAGGGCTTTCTTCACAACCAGGTTCAGCGTGTGCGCAACGCAAATATGGTGGCGAAGCTTCAGCTCTCTCACACAGGCAACCATATTTGGAGCACCATCAGTGACCATACATGCCACCTTCTTAGTGATTCCCCATTCCTCCATCATGGAGGCTTTCACACAAGCTATATTTTCAGCAGTGTGTGATTGGGGGAATGTCTGCACTCCCAACAGCACTGAACTGAGCCTGGTGTTCTCATCCACAAAATGGCAGGTTACAGCCAGGTAGGCATCCATGTTGATGGATGTCCACATATCGGAAGTAAGGCTAACAGCAGCCACCTTTTCCACTTTAGCCTTAGCCTTCACCTTAGCTGACTCATACCTGACCTCCACCATGTCCTTCAGAGCCTTAAGAGAAATATACATACTTTATATATTAATATATATATATATATATATATATATATATATATATATATATATATATATATATATATATATATATATATATATATATAGCTAAATTGTGAGACATACAATAAAAAAATTATTTATAACATACATGCACCCACCCATACATACCTGCCTTGTGGGAAGAACATAATTTGGATCCAGTTTGTCCATGGAGACTAGGGCCTCATCCAGCTCTTGTTTTCTGGTGGCTGGTTAGAAGAGAATAAATAGTGTTTGTTACATGTCTTTATTTGCACTTCAAACTGAAGTGAAGATGCAAACATTGTGATAGTCCATTGGTAATATTTTAATGAGTTACCTTGGCTGGGTAAAGCTCCAGTTGCCTCCTTATTCTCATGCAAAGCACGGTAATGCCTTAGCATGGATGAGGTGTTGTTATTATATCCCAACTCCTTGGAACACAATAAACACTTAACCTTTGAATAAAATAAAAAAAACAGTAAAAATTCGTTTTGTGATAAGCAAATCTAACTTGTCTGGCATAATGTTAGATTGAGCTTACCTTATTAGGGGTTATCAGGTCAAAATGTTCCCACACAGGGGAAATCCTCCTCTTCCTAGCTGGCTCCATCCTCTCAGTGAGAGACTCTCACTTATCTTTCTCTCCTCACTCTCTTAAATCGTCAAAGTATCTGTCTCTGTACTCTCCAAACGATCTCCAAACTATATAAACGCTAACCAAACTCTCCTATCCAAACTATTAAAACTCTGTCCAAACTCCAAACTGACTGCAACTCTCCTTCACAAACCCACATTTTGAATGGAGCCTGAGGGGGTTTATATCACCGTCAAACCACTCAGCAAACTATGAACCACTTCCTGAAGCGGTCACGTGGTGCAGGCAGCAGCGGGGCTTCAGACGTCATCGTTTTATGTTCCGGAATTGCGCCGCTCAAGGTGGCAGCATGTTGGAGTAGCTCTGTTACTTTTGTTCATATTTTTTTTCTTTTTTTAAACTTTAATTCTTCCATTTCTGGTAGAAACATTTTTTTTGTGGACAACTGTTCTCTCTGGTTTTGAATGATGTGCAGCTGGAAGGATTTTTGCTGATACTTTTTATTTTTGGACATTTGTTATGATGCATAACCATGGCAACAAGGTGGTTTACAACTGGCAGCAGCTGATTAACATCACAAAAGCTCAAATAATACCTCAACTACAGCCACAAAAGCCTGATGAGTTGAAAGGAAGACGCCACAGATCCAGAGCATCCTCTACATCAGACTGTCATACAACTACAGAGCGTCTTCAGTCAGAGGCTTCTTCAGATCTGCAGACTGCTACAGGAGATCATCCCTACCCACAGCCATCAGCATCTACAACAAATCTTTGAAGGAACTTGCATAATGAGTTACAACAACGTTTAATTTCCCTTTGGGATTAATAAAGTAATTTTGAATTTGAATTTGAATTTGTTTTCGGCTCCTCCCCTAAATGAAGCAGGCCTCGATACGCGCTTTGTGGAAACGCTCCCTCCTCTGCTCGGCACACACCTCGTAGCCTCGGCACACATCGTAACATCACTAGTATTTATCCCTCTGACGTTTTATTATAATATAAACTGTGGTGTAATAACAGGTGTAAAAATGTTAAGCCCATTGTGTTTTATTTTGTTTTTCAAACGGCGCTGAAAACCATCATTAGACTGTTGTCTGGGAAAGATCATGTTCATCCACATCGTAGCACAAAGAATAATGTTGGCTACATTAATAATATGTTCGCCCCAGAAGAAGAATGCGCAACAAACAAAACAAACGCATTTCCCTTGCAACCCTCGCCATTCTGTGCGCAGAAACTTCAACTGTAACTTCACAACAGATCTGCATAAAATAAGTACCAGCTGTGCAACATTCCAGAGGAATAAAAAGGGAAATAATTTACTGTAATACGGGGTCACGTTATTTTCCATTTTGTTTTTTTAAACACAAGCAGTTTACAATTCACATCCCTTACCACTTGTTGCAGACGCACAGACATTTTGAACTTTACGCACAGAGTTCAGGTAACTGAATTAATCAAAAAAAGATTCCTATGAGAGCATCTGACTGATTATCATCTCAGACCTGGACATTTATTCAAAGCATCTATCTGAGAGCACAGCTGACAACACAATGGAGAGTTATGGAGGGATTGGAGTACATAGCTGCAGCGGACACAGACCGATGGCGGTTTTAAATCAACGGACGAGTTGGGTCGGGATTTAACCTGGAGATAACTGTGGGTAAAGGGTCGGGTCAAAAAATCATCTTAATGCGTGGGGGTTGGTAAAATTGGACCAGTGCAGGACTCTGCAAGAGTAAACTAGGTACTTTTACTGCAATTGTTTTGTATTTAAAACATATGTGAGGGAAATTAGATATGCAAGCAGAAACTCTAGGGGAAGCATATTTATTTTTATGCAGCTTTGAAGACGAACCGATCGCAAAAATTGTTGCATGACCGGGAAATGGGCTAAAAAATACGACAGAAATCACACAGTGCACAATGACCCTTGCTCCCTGGGGAAGCGCGCACAGACCTGCGCCAATCACATTGGCCATATATGTTATGGGAGGTAGGACTCCAGTAGAGAACATAATTAAACTCTTTCTGCACGTCTAGGTGAATGAGACGTTGACAGATCGGTATTTTTCTTTCTATTTTTTGCTTTCTATCGGGCTTGTTTTTCTTTTCTCGAGAAGATCAAATTATTGGTGGGGACAATTCAATAATTGCTGGATATTGGTGGGGACATGTCCCTTCCGTCCATGCTAATTCTACGCCCTTGCTTAACAGAAGCTACAAAACCTAAAACCTTTGCCAGAGGTTCAGCTTTCAGCAGAACAATAATCCTAAGCATACAGACAGAGCTACATAGTTCAGTTTAAGGCATGTAGGTTTAGGGGGGCAAAACCTAAGTCTAATTGACAAACTACAGCAAGACTTAAACATTTATGTCCACACGCATTCTTTGTCATAAAAGTGATAAAACAAGCAAATAAAGACACAAAGCTGGCAGAGACAGAGTATGTATGCATTTTCATTGATGTTCATTTTATCTTGTATTGGTCAATCACAAAAAAATCCCCATTACATAAATTGGAAATATTTAAAGCCTATACTTGTCCGTGACAAAATTTTAAAAGGTTTAAGACTTTTACAAGGCATTGTATTAATAATGACTCAGAAAATGAAAGTAACTACTAAATCAAATTGACCATTGGGAATAATAGAGTAATATTGATTTGGACTGAAATGAACTCAATTGAACTTTAACATACCTTGTTTGCCTTGCAAACATCAAACTTATGGAGCCAGGGCTTGTTCACATATATAACTTAAGGTCTCGCAAGCTGCAACTCTGCACGTGTGTCAATGTGTGCCAAAGACCAGGAAATGAAAAGTAAATTAACCTTTGGTGAGAAAAGTAGCAGGCTTAAACACACACACACCTCTACACACACGCACACACACACACACACCTACACACACACGCACACACACACACACACACCCACGCACACACACACACAACCAACCAGTTTTGTGTTTAAATAACCATACTTTTGTCCTGTTAGCCCAAAGTGTCACTCACTAGCTGTAATGAATCTTCTAAATCTGAATGGTAATGCTCAGAATGAGAGCTATGTGCGATGTCATGATGACTCAGTCTGTGTGTTGAACTGTCATTTGTTGTGTGTCTTCCTGAAAAGGCATCACAATTATTATTTATTTTTTTGGGCGGGGGGTGAGGGGGTTGGTAGAGTCACAAACTGGATGGGAATTAATGGGTGCTTCAGTTGAGGCTTCTAAGACTAGGTGGTCTGTCCTAAATATTGCCAAGGGGTTTCTCTTTGTCTTGTCTGACTGATTTTTCCTTTTTGTTTCTGAACAAGAGCTTTATAAAAGAAACTTAGTTAGATTTGACAAGAATTGTTCATAGTCTTCAACTATGCTGCAAAGAACCACATTTGTTTCCCAAGTTTTACCGTGAGTGGTTACTTGCCAAACTTAAACCATGTGGGTGGAAAATTCCGCGACAGAAAAGCTTGAGACAAACTACTTGCCAAACCAAACCATCACCATATGGCTGCAAGATTACAACATGCATATTTTTTCAATGATCATGGGAAGTACTTAAAAAAATTAAGTCATCCTTGTTTCTGTGAAATCTTTACCGGATGGAAACCTTTCATTTCAAAATATGGGTTAGAAGCCTCAGCAATCATTAGCAAAGCAATGACTGATATATGTATAATGTATCAGTTATATATTTATTTATTTTTATAATAAATCAATGTTTTTAACACAGGTCCTCCAAACCAAAAGTTTAAAGGCTCCAAACTACAAAGAACAGCTGCTCCAAAAATTACTCAAGTGAAGGCTAATAAGTTTGATGTCATGACAGTCAAAAGTTTACTCTGTTTATTTGTAGAGATATTTTGTTATCTTCAAACGGGTTGAACTAAGATAAATGCCTTCAGTGTGATATAAATGCATGTTGGTGAGAATTAAAATTATGAAATCAGTAGTTGTTATCAGGGCGCTAAGATGCATGTGTTTCAGAGGTTACACTTCCCTATTACACTACTCACAATAAGTTAGGGATATTGTTATTTACATGAGTACTAATCCTATTTGGTCTGAATTTTAATGAAATAACTAAAAGTATCCTTTGATATTACTAATAATGAATGAAAAGAAACACCATTTTCATTAGTGCAATATTATTATTAATATTATTAATATGATTTCCCCAAAAATGTAGACAATAACAAGGGTAGCCCCAAATAACCCAAATTGACTATGTCAGTAGCGGGTGTTTCCACCATTTCCCGCAATGACAGCTTGACAGCGACGTCTCATGCTCCTTACTAGCCTCATGATGTTGTCCTGAAGCAATGCGTTCCACTCTTCCACAAGTGGTACACACAGTTCTACCATGTCATGTGGGGGTGGGGTATGATCATCCAGTCTCTGCTTCAGCTAGTCCCAAACATGCTCTATGGGGTTCAGGTCAGGGGACATAGCTGGTCATACCATATGAGGCACTCCGACTTCCTGAAGTCGAGCTATGACAATTCTGGCACGATGTGGTGGAGCATTATCACCCATGAACAGAAAGTTGGGGGTGTGCTGGTGGAATTGGAGGATGATGATGATGGGTTCTATGATGTCTCTGAGGTAAGAACGTGCAGTGACTGAGCCATCTACAATAACCAAATCCGTTTTGCGCTGACTGGTGATGCCTGCCCAGACTGTTACACCTCCTCCACCAAAGCTAACCCTGGGGACCATGTTGACCTCTGCATATTGCTTACATTGCCTTCTCCAGCAACGCTGACGACCATCTTCATCATTTCTGTGCAAGGTGACCCGACACTCGTCAGTGAACAGGACGCTAGACCACTGCTGTATTGTCCAGGTCACATGGTCTTGTGCCAACTGCAAACGCTCATGGCGGTGTCTTGGTGTCAGTGGAGTCACCTGCAACAGTCGTCTGGCATGCAAGCCAAAGCGGTGGAGTCGGTTACAAATGGTTTGTCTGGAATCCCTAGTACCCCTCTTATCCTGTAAACGGGCCTGCAGCTGTGTGGTAGTTGCATGACGATGTCTGAGTGTATAGGTCCTTGGGTACTGGTCATCGTTGGGGTCTGTCACTCGTGGGGCTCCA
This sequence comes from Valencia hispanica, assembly GCA_963556495.2. Classification (NCBI taxonomy): domain Eukaryota; kingdom Metazoa; phylum Chordata; class Actinopteri; order Cyprinodontiformes; family Valenciidae; genus Valencia; species Valencia hispanica. The sequence continues at coordinate 23,770,401 of OY747719.1, forward strand.
CTCCTGGGTCTGTCACGAACTCTGCCAGTAGTTCTGTGTCTTGATGCAAGTCTGCTTATGACACTTTGAGACACACCAAGTTCATGTGCAACATCTGACTGCCTGCCACCGACCCAAAGGCACGCTATTGCCAGGTGACGCTGCCCGTCCGTTAAGTGATGTCGTGTGTTTATGGCTGTTTGAAGAATGAAGTTGGAATGACTTACTGACAATACCAGCTTTTAAACCCAGAGAATGTTGAAATTAATGCCACATCGAAAAGGGTTGTCTTCAGTATTTTTTGGTGTTGGCCCCAATACAGGTCCTTCTAAAAAAATTAGCATATTGTGATAAAGTTCATTCTTTTCCATAATGTAATGATAAAAATTAAACTTTCATATATTTTAGATTCATTGCACACCAACTTAAATATTTCAGGTCTTTTATTGTTTTAAAACTGATGATTTTGGTATACAGCTCATGAAAACCCAAAATTCTTATCTCAAAAAATTAGCATATTGTGATAAAGTTCATTCTTTTCCATAATGTAATGATAAAAATTAAACTTTCATATATTTTAGATTCATTGCACACCAACTTAAATATTTCAGGTCTTTTATTGTTTTAAAACTGATGATTTTGGCATACAGCTCATGAAAACCCAAAATTCCTATCTCAAAAAATTAGCATATTTCATCCGACCAATAACAGAAAAGTGTTTTAAATATAAAAAAAGTCAGCCTTCAAATAATTATGTTCAGTTATGCACTCAATCCTTGGTCGGGAATCCTTTTGCAGAAATGACTGCTTCAGTGCGGCGTGGCATGGAGGCAATCAGCCTGTGGCACTGCTGAGGTGTTATGGAGGCCCAGGATGCTTCGATAGCGGCCTTAAGCTCATCCAGAGTGTTGGGTCTTGCGTCTCTCAACTTCCTCTTCACAATATTCCACAGATTCTCTATGGGGTTCAGGTCAGGAGAGTTGGCAGGCCAATTGAGCACAGTAATACCATGGTCAGTAAACCATTTACCAGTGGTTTTGGCACTGTGAGCAGGTGCCAGGTCGTGCTGAAAAATGAAATCTTCATCTCCATAAAGCTTTTCAGCAGATGGAAGCATGAAGTGCTCCAAAATCTCCTGATAGCTAGCTGCATTGACCCTGCCCTTGATAAAACACAGTGGACCAACACCAGCAGCTGACATGGCACCCCAGACCATCACTGACTGTGGGTACTTGACACTGGACTTCAGGCATTTTGGCATTTTCTTCTCCCCAGTCTTCCTCCAGACTATGGCACCTTGATTTCCAAATGACATGCAAAGTTTGCTTTCATCCGAAAAAAGTACTTTGGATCCACTGAGCAACAGTCCAGTGCTGCTTCTCTGTAGCCCAGGTCAGGTGCTTCTGCCGCTGTTTCTGGTTCAAAAGTGGCTTGTAGCCCATTTCCTGCACACGCCTGTGCACGGTGGCTCTGGATGTTTCTACTCCAGACTCAGTCCACTGCTTCCGCAGGGCCCCCAAGGTCTGGAATCTCGTTGTGCAGCGTTTTCTGCCACACTTTTTCCTTCCCACAGACTTCCCACTGAGGTGCCTTGATACAGCACTCTGGGAACAGCCTATTCTTTCAGAAGCTTATTTCTGTGTCTTACCCTCTTGCTTGAGGGTGTCAGTGATGGCCTTCTGGGCAGCAGTCAGGTCGGCAGTCTTACCCATGATTGCGGTTTTGAGTAATGAACCAGGCTGGGAGTTTTTGAAAGCCTCAGGAATCTTTTGCAGATGTTCAGAGTTAATAAGTTGATTCAGATGATTAGGTTAATAGCTCGTTTAGAGAACCTTTTCGTGATATGCTAATTTTTTGAGATAGGAATTTTGGGTTTTCATGAGCTGTATGCCAAAATCATCAGTTTTAAAACAATAAAAGACCTGAAAATTTTCAGTTGGTGTTCAATGAATCTAAAATATATGAAAGTTAAATTTTTATCATTACATTATGGAAAAGAATGAACTTTATCACAATATGCAAATTTTTGGAGAAGGACCTGTATACACAGTGAGATGTTACGTGGAAAACACAAAATCAGGTGTGTCTATCACCCCAATACAATTGCCTCCCTATCCCAAAAAACTCTGAAGTGAAACAAACACCATATGTATGGCATCCACTGAGTCTCTCACGATGTCCCTAACTTTGTGAGTAGTGTATCTTTGAAGAGTTACCATAATTGTACAAGTGGCTGTATTCTCATTATGTAATTTTTCAAGATGTCTATCAACCTTATTTATTTATTTATTTATTTATTTATTTATTTATTTATTTATGGAGCAGACAAGGCAATTAAAGCATACCTTAAAATATAAATGTGCAATTTAAAATTGAGGTTCACAACTTTAGTTTTGTACTGAAAGCTATCCTATACAGCCTATAAAGATGCCACTATATTTCAATCTACATTTTTTTGCATTTCAAAGAGTATGGTGATAGCCTAACTGAGTCCCCAGGGCCTTTAAAAAAAAATGCCAACAGCATCGCAGTGAAAATAAAGTATTTTCACCACTTATTCATTGTTTGTTTTAGAACCACCTACATGCTTGGTGCTAAAAGGTTTAATTTTAGTCTAATCAGATCAAAGCACACACATTTCTAATAGAGTTTAGCAAACTGGCAGGACAGTAAATGTTGTTTTCTAGCCATGCCTCTCAAAAATACAGATTTTTGCTAATGAGGAGAGTTGGTGACCCCAAGGTGCCACTCTTTGCTCCAGTTCTCTAACAGTGGGCTTTCGAGGGATATTTCTCTACCTCAGTTACCAACCTGCTCACCGGGCATCATGGCCAGAGCAACTTTTGTCCTCATCCAGCCAATGAATAAGAAAAATTAGCCACTAAGTATCATCATATTTAGAATCCAGGAAAGCAGGAAAAACAGGATCACTGATAAGAAATTCCTTGACACTGTCATCACCTGAAAAAAGTTAAGTATATGATCCAAAAATGTTTCAGATGCATTTATTATACAGGACATGTTTGAAGTCCACATTTTGGCACCAGTACAGGATATTTTTCACCGAATAATTTTTCTTGTTAATTTTTTAAAAGTAGGCCTACATTATTTTTCCCTACTTCAATGGAAGATTATTTTACATAAATGCTTTTTATATAGTTTTACCATGGGTGACAGCTGCTTTAGATCCTGCCTTTAACATTTTGAAATAATTTGCTTTAAACACTGGAATAGCAAGAAAACTTATTGGGAACTTTGTCCAGGCAGCTCCTTGAAAACAAAAACATAAATATGAAAGTTAGCGTGTATAATAAAAGAGACTTGTGCAAAAGCTCAGAATAGGATCAGGGTTATCAAAGACCCTTTAGGAAGAGAGAGTACATAAACCACTGTCCAACAGCAGATGATATATGATGCTGTAAAGTGAGCCCTGAATGAGCCCTCATGTGTCATTTCAAGAGACCAGCTTTAACTTTCCATTTCCTCGTATAGTGACAAAGCCATACTTACCCACATGCAGGTGTGGTTTTGGCACAAGTTCAGAGCTGACAGGTGTGTTTGATGCTACAAAGTAATGACTATCATTACAGCCCAAGTGAAACAGGCATCCAGGATTCCTGGGCGAAGACCGAAAGAACACATTAATCCTTTAACCAGGACTTGTGCAACTGGGTTTTCTGCACCTTCAACAGTCATGGAGCCATAGGCACCCTAGTGTTCACAAACATGCACACACAAGGTGAGTAAAAGGAAGATACACAAATGGAAACCCACAGAATTTACACCAATGAAAAACAGATCCAAACTTAGCTCCAAATGAAGCACTCAGATGGTATCTGTGTCATAAAGTATTGGCAGAATTTTTTATTACCTTCTTCAGGCTAGGAACAGTTTGGGAAAGCCCAAATGCTATAGTCATAGCATCACAATTTGGGCCAAATTTATGGTAAACTATTCTAAGAAGCTTCTAAAAACCTTTGACCCGAGTTCTATAATAAAAGGCAATGCTACAAAATACAACTCTTTTCTTTTTTCTTCTCTGAAAAAATCCTCAAAGCCCCTCCTCACTTAACTGATGTGGCCATTTAGGTTTGTCTGTGGAGTTTCTTTTTTGGTTTTGGGATATTTTGTTTACATTGTTTGTAAAGTCACTGTGATAAAATTGGTGATTTGTCTGGTGGCAGATTTATTGAAACCTATCTCTTTGAATGTCTTGGTATTCCTAGCCATCTAGCCATGGGCCACATGGCTGCTCTCTCATAGGGACATGGTTATGTGGTTTCCCATTCATGTCCAGTCCCTTGTGGGTTCTTCCCGCCGGGCAAGGATCCCCAATTCCTCAGCACTGCACATATTGGAGTGAAGCACACCCAGGAATCACTGGCAGACCCCGGGGTTTGCAACCATCCATCCATCCATTATCTGTACCAGTCAATCCTATGCAGGGTTGCGGGGGGACTGGTGCCTATCTCCAGCAGTCACGGGGCGAGAGGCGGGTTACACCTTGGACAGATCGCCAGTCCATCGCAGGGGTTTGGAACCGCTGCTGTATCATGCCATCCAGGATTTTTTAGCAGTGCCTTTGTGTGAGTTTTAGCAACCTCAAAAGCATGTCCTTGTCTGTCGTGGAAGCTGGAAAAGCCTTGCAACAGCTCTGGTTCAGGGAGCCTATACTGGGGATACATTTTTGAAGAAGCATAAGCAAATGTTCATTCTCTGTATGGCCAGCTCTTCAACTTAGAGGAGGAGCATGGTTGCTGAGAGGTTAACTTGGATCTCTTCATAGATGAGAATGAGGAGGAAGATGCCATTCTTCCTCCTGCACGGGTATCAAGGCTTCACAACTCCATCAGTGACAGAGGTCAACCCTCCATCACTATGGGGTGCGGCCAGGCTTGGCTTTGGGTCTCACAAATTGCAGGATGACAAGGATTCAAAATGTGTATCCAGCTGAACCGCAGCTCCAGTCTGGCTATGACAGGGACAGCACTTGCGAGTAAAATGCAGCAGCTCAAAGCCTTCAATTACCAAAAGGCTTACAAATCGGCAGCTCAGTTTGTACAAAATCTTAACGTTGTGACTCTCCTATCAACTTACTAAGCACAGCTGTTCCAGGAAATGGGGCAACCTTTTAGATAATGGCACCCTGAGTCTTTGCATTTGTGAGGAGATGTCCAGGGCTGTGGCCCTCCATTCCTGCATAGAAACAGTTGTTGTGAAGGAAAATATCACTGTCCAAGCATCTTCTGTCCTTACATGTGTAGCACATAACTGGTGTGATGAACAGCGGAGCAGACTTGCTCTCCAGGGACAATCTGCTGTATAGGAAGTGGAGACTCTAACTTGAAGTGGTTCACCTTTGGGAGGCACATCCATGGCCAGACACACTGATTTACGAATTTACCTCTTTCAGCCTCATGACATCAGTTCTGAGCAGAGTGGAGAAAGAACAACTACATCTACTATGTGGACAGTCATGGGTACTGCTGTTACAGTTTTCTCAAGGTCACAGAAGAGCAACAATATGCCCTAAACTCTCTTTTTGGTCCAAAGGAGTCCTCTTACATGTACAGTTCACTTGAAGTTATGGCTTTTCACCCCCTTCCATCTGCTGATTATGCTCAGAAGTGGTTCAATTTACTTTGTCCAGTGGGAATTGTATGTATGTATTTAGGAAAAAGTAAGCATATTCAAAAAATAAATCTGTTTTTTTGTCTTGGGGTTCCAGTTCTAGATTGAAGCCCCTGTCTAGCCAGTAGCTCTCACATTGGCTGGTTGAAAAGATTAGGAAGGCTTATGTGTGACATAGACTACAGTCTCCTGCATGCATGAGGGCCCATTCCACCAGAAGCATGTCTACCTCACTGGGTCTGCTCAGGGTAATGTCTTTGTGAGGCATGTGCTGCTGGTAGCTGGGCATCACCACCGACCTTTATATGTTTCTACTGTCTGGATTTGAATGCATCCTCACTGGTGCACTTATAGCCCTTTTCCACTGAGGCTGAGCTGGAGCTCCCATGCTGACTAAGCTCCGGTGTTTTCGTTTTCCATTCCCGCGAGCACCAGCTCCGAAAGCTAGAAACGGGTGCTACTCTGGCACCACTCTTGTGGGGGCCAAAGCGGAGCTATCCAAGCACTCACTACATCATGGGGGAAGGGGGAGAGATTTACAGCCTACACAATAGAGGACCGCTATATTTAAATCCAGACTGCTGGGAATGTTTTTTTTGTTGTTGTTGAAAACATGGATAACATCAAGTCTAAGAAGCAGTGGTCGCAGGAGGACGTTGCCTTGTCGACAGTAACTGCAACAGTGATGCCTTTTGCCGCTGTATCGGAACAAATGCTTGTAAAGCGACGATTAGCATCTGCACTCCGACGAGGTCATCCATCTTTGTTGTTATGGTTTTTCTTCTTCTTCTTCTGCGTCTGCTTTATTTCTGGTGAGCAGCTTCCCGCTTGATTTCTCAAGTGACGCTTCGATGACGCAACTCACGTAGTCACGGTGGCTCCAATTTGGCTTCTTGTTATGGAAAACGAACAAGGTTTTGTGAAAGCTCTGGCTCCAGCACCAGCACTAGCTCCAGCTCCGAACAGGCTCTCGGTTATTTGCAATGGAAAAGGGCTAGTAGTGTGGGGTCTTAGCTCCATCTGGTCACGTGGTGTTGACCCTCCTATCCTAGATAGAGATTTTGTTAGGCTACATCTTCCATTGTGAGAAATCAAGCAAGGTTTGAAAAAAGAAGAGGCGACTTTGACTCAGGTGGTGGGAGCTCGTCCCATAACCGGTGGGTTTCCGGTTTGAACCCCCCCTCCGTCTGTCTCTGTCGTTGTGTCCTTGGGCAAGACACTTCACCCTCCTTGCCTGCTGGTGGTGGTCAGATTACCCAGTGGCGCCTGTGTGTGGCAGCCTCGCTTCTGTCTGCGTTCCCCAGGGCAGCTGTGGGTACAGTGTAGCTTACCATCATCAGCTTGTGAATGTGTGTGTGAATGGGTGATGACTGAATGTGTGGTTTCTGGCTGAAAAAAGCACTATACAGATGCAGGCAATTTACAGTTTACCCAAAAAAAAAAGAGTGTGGTTACCATGGTAACCCGGGTTCTCTGAAAACCTGGTGAGGTATGTCAAGGCACTGCTCTACCTGTATTTGTCACATGGAAGAAACATAAAAATGCCAAGAAGTAGGTGCCTCCAAAGGGGGATGTTGCTCCATAACAACGCTGTGATTAATCTGTCACTGATAAACTTGATAGAAGGGGAGCTTCTATGATTTGCTAAGCCAGAAGGTTCTTTGCATAGTGAGAAATCTTGCTCAATTTAGAGAGAACCAGTGTGACCCTGGTAACCAAATTACATTTTCTGTCCTGCCCCCCACTTTTTTTTGCTTCTTCACCATCTGAGGTGAAACCATTACAGCTTTTCAGTCCCTCCCAGGGTTCTGTGACCAGAAACAGCAGATGTGTCTGCAGGTGCACACAAAAACAAACTTGGTTCTTGTAATGCTTGCTCAGGCTGTTTTTAATCTTGTATGATCAGATGACCCGTATTCCTCTTTTGCAGAAATGTTATGCCTCAAAAACATGGGTATTTTAAATGTTTTAATATTTACAAGGCTTTGGAAACATTAAGTACACTTCTGCATGTTTAGAAACAAAAGTGCACGTGAAAACTCATATGCACCTAAGTATTTCCAGGAAATTACTTTATTCCAAGCTCATGCTTTAAGCTGCCAAGTTTCAGTGGCCAACACAAATGAGGCTGCATGATAAGCAGTATCTATAATAGCGATAAGCAGTAAAATGTTTTCCCTATCACATTTGGTAATGATGATGATTGGAATGATTTTTTTTGGACCAAAATTAATATTTGTAGTATTTCTCCTAAATCTTTGCATTATAGCAGCCTACTTTCTTGGTGTGTTTCAGAGTCACTTTGCATTTAAACAGGACCACTTAAGCAATGCTTTTGACTATACTTTTAGATTTTTTTTCTTTTTCACCTCAACCTTTCTACAGTAGCAATGTGGGATTTGAGTTGCCCAAAGTTGTGCAAATTGACGTTTGTGTGCTTTTATTTTTAGTTATTACATAGCGAACTCTTGTCAACATTACTTTAAGTTGTTTGTGATGCATCTGCACTGCACAGAACAGTTTTTTTTAAATAATGGATATGAGTGGAATGGTGGTGGAATTTGTAAACTCTTTTCCCTCGAGATCTGCAATTAACATTTGGCTGCTTTTCATTTAGCATATTTTACATTCCCCTACAATGCATCTTAAACTGCTTTAAAAAGATCTTTTTTGAATCACCATTTTGGTTTATTTAGGGGCCAAGCCACCTAGTTAAATGTAAGATAAAGAAACTTTAGACTAAAATCTGGTTCCCAGAAATAAGGATATTTATAAAAATGAACATTTTCCACCTTTGTTTGTGGTTTCAATTTGTTGAGATTCCTAGAAAGGATGATGTAGAGTCCAAATTTCTGTGCTAGAAAGCATCACAGCAGTTAAATTGCTTTTATTAGTTTTTTGCACATCTGTTATGCTTTGTCCAACCTCTGTTTGTATTTACATTTTATACAATCAGTGGAAGCTACTAAATGCCAAAAATGGTAAAAAAAATGCATTAAAGAAGAATCATTGTGCATATATAGTGCATTTGTGTGCAATGACTCTGGCTGTGTCTTGAAGTATCGTTGCTCCTTTTTGAGTCTCCAATTGTACAGTGTCTCATAGGTTGTAGTATTTGTTCTCATGTGGCTGTTGGCATGTATCTATGGTTATGGCACCAACCTGAACTTCATTTACACAAACAGACTGAGCTGAAACACTATTGTTCTCATTCTGATCAGTTCATGGATTCATACCTCCTGTTTCCACCTAAGGCAAGCAAATAAACACGAAGCCAATAATTACTGCCTCTGTGTGTCAGAGTTTGCAATTTTCTCTTTTTTTCGGCAAATTATTGCACTTGAACAAACAAGTCTGTATTCCATTGCCGGCTGTGGTCCAGCTGGCCAAATGGTTTCTACAACTAGACACAAACACTTAAGATAATGGATGAATCTGATGTACTGTTCTAGCCAGTCAGTTGCTTAGCCTTTGTTGTCATGGAAAATCTCTTGGAGGTTGGTTTGGCTTCCAAGTGTGAATTATTAGTATTATTGTATTGCCTAATAATCAAGATGATCACATTTAGCATATGGCTCTGATTCATAGTTTCTAAAAGCAACATCTACAGAGGTCTGACACTAAAAACTAGACTTAGGCCCTCCAGTAACGCAAATACACAGACAGCACAAACACACAGTTGCAGATATGCATGCCACTCTTTATCTCTTGCACGCTGTACATGCACAAGACATCCAAATCACAGTTTCTCACAGTCTCGTCTTGCTGTTGTTTGACTTACTCCATGGCTTCTGACCCCAGCTTGGCTGAGTTGGATGGACTCTTGGCCCCGGCTGCTGCTCCAACTGGTTCATCTCCAGCGTAACCCTGCTGGACCCCCAGTGTATACATGTGTGTTTGCATGTCTCAACACATAGAGTCATTTGTTTCCAGTGTCCTAATAGTTCTGCTTAAAACAACCAAAATTCCTCTTTTTAACAATGTCTTGCCTTTTTGGTGGTATTTGTTTCCTGTTTTTTTTCCAAATCTCAATAATTAAACTGGCAGCTTGATGTGATTTTATTTGACTGTTGTCTGTGAAAACATTCATACACATTCATGTGGTTTTCATCATTAAAGTTATATTTTTATAAATGAAAGTGTTTCAAACGGCAATTCATTTTATTCTTACCCTCTATGGGTGTGCATTTTCAGAGGTAATCAATTTAACCTAACTTCCACTACTTGATCAGTTTTTAGTACCTTGAACTTTTTCAGATTTTGTCCCATTGCCATAAACATCTGTATTTCATTTGATTTTTCAATGATAGATCAGATAAGTGGTGCATTATTGTGGAGTAGAAAGAAAATCACCCATAATTTAATTGTATTAAAAAAAATAAAACTGTTATTTTTATTCTGACATCATGCATAAAATCCAATGCAACAAATCCCTCAGAAGTCACTCATTCCTTAAATAGTGTCCGTCTGAGTGCCAAAAAAGAAGCCGATAGCTCTGACGGAGCTACAGAGATCCGCAGCTCAGTTAGAATATGTCGACAGGACAACTATTGCACAAATATGGCCTTTATAGAAGAGTAAAAAGAAGAAAGTTATCAGATGTCCCATTTACAGTATGCCAAAAGTCCTGTAGGGGACACTGCAAACATGAAAAATGGTACTTTGGTCAGATTAGACAAAAACAGATTTTTTTTGATCCTATAAAACACTACTAGTGTCAGGAGGAAACATCCATCCATCCCCACCCATCCTCTGCAGGGTTGCAAAGGGGTGATGACTATCTTCAGCAGTCATGAGGCGAAAGGCTTGGTACATCCTGGACAGGCCACCAGCAGAAAACAAACATTTCAAATTAAACCAAATGCACATTCCCCACTTTGAAGTATGGTACTGGCAACATCTTGCTATGTGGATGCTTTTCTTTAGCGGGGATACTAAAGCTTGTCCAAGTTCATGGCATGGATGGAGCTAAATACAGGGGAATCCTTGAAGGAAACCTGTTAGAGGCTGCAAAAAGGCTTGAGACTAAGGAGGAGGATAAACTCCCAGGAGGACAAGGACCATAAACCTGGAGTCTGCAACTGTGATTACATTTGATTGAGAACTTTATTTTAAATGTACTCCTAGGAGTAACTTAACAACATCATTCTTTGTACTTCCATTCTAGTAATTGTCATGCAACAATAGGTTTGTTTTGGCTATGAATAATTGCTTAGGGCAATGATTAATAACATTACTAATTTAGGATAATATTACTAATCTAAGGGCACCCTCCTGGTTGTCCAGGAAATAATAATATCCAAATAGTTCCCTTTCAGTTGATTTTTAGTCATAAACATTAACTGAGAGAAACATTAACACTACTAACTCCTAAGTAAAAAGAAGAATGAATAATAAAATTAATTACCAAAAGAACAGTAAAAATAACAATCCTTATTGTTTATGAATGCTAGGTCTGCAGCAGACTGCACTAAAAAGAAACAATAGGCTTGTCTCCATTATCAGAACAAGCGTGTGAAACTATTTATAGCATTTAGCACAGGCTAAGGGTCACTCTGTGTAGCTTAGCACCAAAGAACAAAGGAAGACTCTGGTGGAACAGAGTAACTAATTTTCCATGATTAAAATGATGGTGTCGGTCAGTAACCTTCTAAGAAACACTGTTTATATGAATTATCCTTAGATCTCCATTGAAGGGTGACCTCGTTGTCTGGGAAGGAAACCAGCTGTATGCAGCTGCTACATGTGGTCCTGCTGGCAGTGAGACCTCAGGGGTGAGTGGCTAGCTAGCCACCGTTAGCTCGGAACGTCGTCCTCTCAGCTAGGCTCACCAGCTATCTTATCCAGGACTCCCGGCTCGGCAGCTTTGGGTATTCAGCTCTCCTCTCCTACAGCAGGGTGTCAGCAGACAGAGGCTCTCTCTCTTTTTGGTGGAATCTGTAATTCAAAGATTCCTTCGACAGGGTTATGAACAAGTCAGTTTCAAGACTTATTCCATCACCCACAAAAGATGGAGGTTGCTTGCTGAGGTCTCCCACAATGTGATCATTCTGATCATGGGTGACTAAAGGAGACAGAGCTCAGGGGAGCACGTATGCCAGTTTTCCACTAGGGTCAGTTCGGTCCGGGCCGTGTTGAGTCAGCCCGGCTCAGTCTGTTTGTGTTTCCATTGCCATCTCAGCAACGCAACAGTGGGCGAGGACATGGGAGGCCTCGGCATAGCAAAGATCCAGCAAAATCAGTCATCACTCACCATTTTCCGAAATTACAGATGTCGATGCTGGAGCTGGTATCTAACCCCCTCTCTCTAGTTACTCGCCGCCCTTTCACAATAAATGGCATCCATTTCTGCAAAGCAACTCCAGTGCTTGCGGTCTGCCCCACTCCAGTTGTTGTGGTCCTTCACGGCCCAATACCTGCACGTTATTTTTTTGTGTTTCCCTCAGCAATGTTTTGAACTCCTCTGGAAGCCATGCGTCACCATTCTGAGACATCACTTCCCACTCACAACGCCAGGCCAATCAGTGGCTACCACTACATAGGGAGGAGTGAGAGTGACACTACTTTACAGGACCAATCAGTCCATAGGTTGGCTTGTTGGGTCGCCTTGGCCTGCTTCGGACTGCGTCAGAGGTAGTCCGAAAAAAGGGTTGATTCGGCCCAAGCAAGGGTAATGGAAAACGCATTAAAATACGGGCTGACTCGACCCGGGCTGGGCCGGGCCGAGCCGACCCTAGTGGAAAAAGGGCAACATAAAAAATAAGAAAAGTAAGAGAAAAGGGGCAATAGTTTCTTTGGGGTGAGGGTGTTCACAACTCCTCCTCCTCATGTTGAAACGAAGAGTATATTGTGCATCATTAGTCCTTACGGCTGGAGGTCTGTCTTTGGTCCTGTCATCATGGCTGTGGCACAACATAACATTATTACTATTATTATTAATATTTTCTCACTGCTGATTCTGCTGTGTGTTTGGGAGGTTAAGTGAATATACAGTCAACAGTATTGTCATTGGAAGTGCTTTGTACTGTCCTCCTCAAATGGTACATATGTGTGGTATTACCTACTGTAAGCTTCAGTTACATTGTTACATAATTTTGTACAAATTAAACCAGCTTTTATAATCAAACAATTAGCACTTCAATAGCCTTTTAGCTTAAAACTTTTTTACTCTTACTTCAGCAGAGGTGGGTTAGTTGATATTTTGTTATTTGTTATTTATTCGTTGTAATTTATTTTCACTTCAGTCTTAAAAATACCAGAATTTAGATTAGTTTTGTCTGTCTGATGACAAATTGTAAAATATTAAAACAGATGCTATGATCATTTACTCCGTACTCAAGTAGCCTTTTTACAGACTACTTTTTTTACTTTTACTTGAGTAAAAATATGTTAAAGTAGTGCTACTTTTACTTGAGTAATGTAACAATGAGTAATGTTCAATATTAAGAGCAATGTTTTTAAATAGGATGCTAATACACAAATGCCCACCATTTATTTTATTTTCTGTAAACATTGAATAGAGGAAAATGCATTGAGTTAACTTTTTAAGTTGAGGTTTTTCCTTTTTCAAACAAACAAACAAATAAAAAAAGGCCTGTTTGTTTGGATTTAACTGTAAGGGGGGGGGATGGGGGTCTTGGTTGTAATTTTTAATTATGTATCTTTTTACAAGGGGTTAGATAGCTTTTACTGATCTAGAAAAGTTTTATTTAGCAGGACTAAGGTCAAAGATGACTCTTTGGAGAGTTAAGCTTGCTGACCCCTGCTCTAAACATACTGTGAGAGTTACAATGCAATGGTCTACTGTAAGTCAAAGCATATCTATGACTTAGTAGGGTCTAGTCAAAGTACAGATTTAAATCCAGTTGAGAATCTGTGTCAAGACTAACACTGATCAAATAAAACAGTTTAATTTAAAGTCAAACAGTAAGGAAACTATGTTTAACTTTTTTGTTCAGAAATAAAAATAAATATCTGGTTTAAACAGTAAATGCACTTTTCTGATTTTTATTTGTAAAAATGTTTGATAGCCATGTATGTTTTTTCTTCCATTTCACAGTTATGCACTACCTTGTGTAGGTCTATCATGTACAATCCCAATAAAATACATTCAAGTTTGAGGTTGTGACATTACAAAAACAGTTTTCCACAGCACCTCCCCACCCTTTTCTTAAAATGTTCTCTGTCTAGTTTTTTTTTTTCCCAAAAGCTGCGCAACATGCTTCCTCACCTAAGCCCACTTTGTCAAGACTCTGAAATTAAAGCGTTACAATTACACACTTCCTGTGTTCCAAGTTAAACTGTGTCTATGGGGTAGCGTTTCTCCTTGTGCAACACTCTGAAGGCCTCAATCCCTCTCTGTCACTTCCCCCTAAAGCCTTTAAGGAAGTGGACGAATGTTCTTTTTTGTGGCTCTTTCCGCTGACTGTAGTCTGAAAGACGGCAGGAGGTGGGACAGGTATGTGTTACAGGACAATAGCAAGTAAATCTCCCAACAGAAACCACACTGTAGCTGTAAGTACAAGCTTGTAGAGGGAAGCTAATCGGCTTTTTGTAGATGGGCTAATATCCTTACACTAGCGGGGGGGGGGGGGGGGTGTCTCTATATTTAGAGACTCACTCCCTCTTACTGCGGGATAACACTGGTCCAGTTCTCCCAGTTCATCGTCTCTACTTAAACTCATCAAGAAGCCTCTGTAACAAGGGGTTCACAACTCCAGTCCTCGAGGGCCGGTGTCCAGCAACGTTTAGATGTGTCCCTGGTCCAACACACCTGAATTACATCCACTGTTTGCAGTCGAGTTCTCCACAGTCCTGCTAATGACCTAATTATTTGACTCAGGCGTGCTGAAGCAGAGACACATCTGAAAGTTGCAGTTGCTGGCCCTCGAGGACTGGAGTTGAAAACCTTTGCTCTGCAAGCAAAGAGAAAATGTAAGCAAATTCAGACAGGCAACAGAAAACGATATAAAACACCTAAGTGAGCTCATGGAAAAAATACGAGATATATGTTGTAGGTATAATGCACTAAGTATGATTAGGACAAAAGAAAATGCACATAATAAATAATATGTTTAGACCCTGAAGGTGAAAGAGGCTAAGAGAAACATTTTTCTCAGTGTCAGCAGGGAAAGTGGCATGCGGAGGCCAAGGCTTGCGGGCATTAGATGATGCAGACCTGGATTCCATCCACTCAGCAGGCCAACATGTGTTCCTGGAGGCCAAGGCCCTACTGGTAGTAAAGTCTTAGCATAAATGTGCCATCCACCTGCTGTTTGAGATTTAGTCAAAGATAACAAAGCTGGCAAACGATACTATGACGCCTTCTGACGCTCGTCCATGACGTCTTGTGGGGGGGAAATCCCTTACGCTCAGCTGTCACTAGCTGGCAGTGAAAGTCATGCCCCAATGGGATTTTGTGGGCACCTGAAGGCATTGACCTGATGTGGACTGTTCTGCTTTCTACTAGCAGAGAGATCCAAATCTACAAATAAGAGCAATTCAAAAGGGGTAGGGAAAAAACAGTAAACTTCAAATGAAACAAGTCATTTTTGATGTTTTTGCTTTTAATGATCAAGTCAGTCAACTTGACACTTTAACAGCTATCAGATCATCATTGTCGTGTCTGAACGGCATCACTGCTAATGTCACTAAGAAACAATCTCTCCAGAGCAAAAGAAATCCAAAACACCTCAGAGCACACATGCCCACACTCACACATAAACAATAAAACATGTAATTTAAAACAATAACACCTCCATACACCTGTGCCGCTCTTCATCAGCTGAAATAAAACCAACATACACAAAGAAAATACATTACACTGCTTTCAATCTGCCTGCTACACCAGCCCCAACATGTTCTATACAAAAATAGAGATCACAACATAGAAAAATAGGAGTTGTGACATGTTTAGGAGAATTTGGAGAGTACTTTTAAAATTATGAATGTGTGCACCTGTTTTTTTTCTCTCATGAGCATCACAAAAACCCAGCACAGGACCAAAGCCAGTTTTGGCTGTTTAAAAACCACTGTCAGAGTATGCTATGCATTTTTTCACCAGACGAAGGTCCTCTTTGTCATTTAAAGCCCTTAAATCCTGACATCGCTATATCTTTTTCAGTGCATTCATGTGTCATGGAGCCATTTTTTCTCAGTTAATCTGATATATCAATGGAATAACTGGACTCAGGAGGCAAAAATGGCTACCTGGAGAAAAGATTCAAGCAGGTTTATTTATTCAGCCATACACATCGTTTTGGACTTACTTTCAGTGAGCTGGTGACAGGTGCCATAAAATGGTTTGTTTTGGTAAGCCCGCTGGATTTCTGAAGCAACGGGTTGGCAGTTTTTGTCTGTTTCAATAATCTGACACTTACAGACAATCCCTCGCAGATCAATATTATTAAGAATGTTAGTTTTCCTTTTTGGACTGTTTTGTTCAATATTGATTCTTTGAAGCAATTAATATCAAGAAGTTTAATAACATGCTTATAACAGTAAAATTGAAATACCTAATGTAACTACTGTACTGAATTTATCTATTTAATAATGGGGAGGTTTTATTTTAGAGTAAAATTTGTGCTAATGAGTCTCTGACTATATGCAATGACAGATGTATTGCCAAAACACCGATGGATTTTGAGATTTGTAATCCATCTTTCAAATGTGGATTTATATTTGGTCTGAGAGATACCGTTCGCTTTAATGTAAGGATGCCAGTTACAAAACTGCTAACACAATTCAGGTAAAGCATCATGGGTTAAAGGAATAAGGTGCATGTGGCTGAATAAATGCAGTTGTTTGCATTTTGACCTCTTAACTTTTTCCACTGATTATTATGAAGAATAGTTTTAAAGTATTTTCTGTGTCCAGATTGTCCCTGAAGGTCTGATATACTGAGATGAACAAGTGTAATAAATGTCCCATGGCACAAAATTCTTAAATGCGTATAGCCATTTACTGTTAAATGTTGGAAACATTTGTTTAAAAAAATCAAAAAATGACTGATAAAATTATATGAACATACACTGTTTTTACAATTTTCCAGTGTATTCTTTTTATATGGATCTGCCCCAGTTTTCTTTAGCTCCTGTTAAGTATGTATGAAAAGGGTACTGTATCCTTTAGTTCACTTTTTTCATTCAGGTGTGCATTTAGACATGTAAACATTCTTTTTAATTTGCTTTTTTTGTTGTAAAAAAATTACCATGGTGGCTTATTTATCTAAATGCATTCTCATTATAGAGTAACAGGAGAAATGCACTGATGAAACTTGTGCGAAATGGGCATGTATTACTTTTTGTAACATTTCATATCCCTTAGAAAACCATGTCCTTTGTGTTTAAATGCATCAATCCCCTTTATTTCTTATTTTAAATACTTTTTTAGATTCTCTCATATTTCTCCTTTAGCATCCAAGCCTCTTTCTTTTGGATATCTTTGAAATCAGTTTACTAAGATTTTAATCCAACCCACCCCCACCCCCCTCAAGCAAATTCTACAGAAAATGAGATTATGATGTTACTTCCTCTTTGGTAATCACAACACAATTCCACTGCAGAAGTGCTGATAAGCACAGTCAACTGAAAAAAGGGGTTGCTCCAAAAGCTCCGTCATTGTAAAAAACCTGACTCAGCATTGGGAAATTTTTCAGTTCCATAAATACATTCGGTATCATGTTAAAGAATACTTTTCAATAATAACAAATCATAAAAACTAATTTTCCTTTTAAGCTTGGTCTAGGCACTTTAAGATTATTCCTGTATAGAAATAAAACATGCATTGTTCTGTTGTTTCTTTTTTTTTATACTGTTTAGAGTTTTCAAAAAACTCGAATATTAAAGCAGATCTTTGGATTTGTAAACAATACCCAGTTCCTCTTTTTTGCATTGTCTGTGAAAAAAAAAACAACACACAAACAGACATACTCGCATGCACACTCAAACATGCACAGAGCAGAAGAAACCATGTGAATGAAGCCGTATCTTTTCCAAGGTTCTCTGGTACGTTTTGTGAATGTTCCGTTTTGTAATGTTCAAATGTGTATCTAACTTCTTGTAAACTGTAAAACATGAAGGAAATTATCATATCTTGGATGATTTTGTGGCTCAGCGGACGTTTGATCTACCAAACCCACAAACCAACCAGTATTGAGTCTTCTCTCTGCGCACCCTGACCCAGGAAACAGCTTCTTTCAGGTTAAACTCCCTGCCTCATTCTCCTTCTCAACTTCACTCATCTTTCCTCAACTTCCCACTTCAAACAAAAGACAAGAAGATGCATTCTTTTCATGCAAACGTGAGTTCCACAAAAGTACATGGGCATGCAGAAAGCTTAGTTACACGGCATCCAGGCAGCATACCAGGACTGTTGCAAAGGACCAAAGTACTGCTGAGGAGGTGAAGGAGGACAAGAGTAGATAGGCTGAACCTGCGCTACATAATAGTTGCTGAAGTTGCCATCTGATACGTAAGGAGCCGGCTGGTAAAAACAGGTGACATTGGCAGCGTTGGGTATGGCGTTCTGCTCAGCCAGAACTCGAAGTGCCAGCGATGAGATCAGGCTGAGTGTCTGACGCCTCTCATGTCCCATCAAGCACACTGTGCTCTCCCGAACAACGCTGTACAGCGTGGCCAAATAGTCATACTTCCTCTCCTCTAGGTCTACAAAGTGGTTCTGTAGGTAGGACTCCAGCTTCCTCCGCTGCTCGCCCACATCGGGGAAATCTATAAAGAAGCGTGAGCACATGTACCGCTGGAGCAGTTTCATCTCTGCGTCAGATGCTGCGCGGAAACCTCTCACCAGTAGGTGGCAGTACTTGAGTAAACCACCGCCCCGGATCTCCTCGGGGCTCCTGGTGCAGATGAGCCGCTTGCGTAGATGATCGAGTGCGGTGGGGAAATCTCCGTAGACGCTCTCACCGATAATCGTCGGGTGAAAGGTGGCGGCCATCGGATGTTCGGAGCACTCGTAGAAGAGGAGGAGGGAGTCCAGGCGGATCTGGAAAGAGTCCACGCTAAACTCAAACTGCCGCCGGAGAGAGTCCACGAACTTCAGCTCCACATTTTTGCCGTGGTTGTTGGAGAGTGAGATAAGACTCCAGCGGTCTGAGTCATTACAAACCTTAACCATCTTCTGCACATAAGCTTCCTAGAAACAAAGAGATTCAGACTAATCAGTCGCTGACACAGACAGAGAATATTGATCTGGGTATTTTTATGAGTCACTGAAGTCACATTAGTAAAAAAGGTAAAATTTTAAAGCAGTGTCACTATCCTTCCTAAAATAACCAAGGCATAAAGGTGTATATTAATGAAAAATACATGGACTGCTTATCAATATCAATGCATATTAAGGTTAGAAAGAATTACAGATTCAAAATGGTGCTATTGTTTAAAGTCTTTTTAACGAATGAGCGGAGGTTTCTTCAACTGTACGAACCCTAGGGCAGTGGTGTCTAAAGTCAGTCGTCAAGGGCCGGTATCCTACATGTTTTAGTTCTCTCCCTGGTTCAACCCACATGAATCAAATGATGGTTCATTAGCTGAACCTTTGCAGAACTTTAAACTGGTATGGAACTTTAAACAGAGGTATTTAAAAGGTATGCTGGACCATTTGAATCAGCTGTGTTGGAGCAGAGACACGTCTAAAACTGGCAGGACACCAGCTCTCAAAGACGGAAGCTGGACACCCATACCATAGGGTAAAGCAATACTTTCCCTTCTCCACTTGTTGCTGGGGACTGCTGGTCAGATGGCTGAAAGAAGGCTACAACCAAACTACACTGGTCTCTCACTTACAAGTACGAGAAATTGGGCTGTTTGGAATTATAATGTTTTTGTTTTTTTCCAAATAGAATTGTTAAACTATAATAGATATGATTGTTGAGTGGATTGGCAAAGAGGTATAAAATTCTGCATGCTTACTTGAAAACCACTATTAAATGTATAGGATGTTCTATTCTCATCTTTACTCAGGTTTTTTGTATTACAATAACAAATGTAAAACTGTAATAACCAACGTTATTTATGTAGTATTAAGAACTATCTTTGCTTTTCAGCTTTTGATAGAATCAATTCTATCACGTTACTCATTTCAGAATTTCTTGAAATATTTGGAAACCATCCAACCTCCTTCAATCCATCCCAGAGGCCCACTAACCATTCCTTCTCTCTTGCACTCTCCTTTCACAGCTGCAATGTAGTTTCAGCAACTGACACAGTTGTCCAAACATGTTTTTCTCCAGTTATTATTACACACAATCTGATTCATAGGTTCATGGTTATGATTGTGATTTTGTCAATCATAAGTAGGTAGGAGTACAAACTGGATGAACCTTTGGTTAGGGACAGCTTCAGGAACCCCACATTAATTCTGTTTGTGCAGATAAAAATCATAGTCATGATGTTTTGATGATCACATTTGTTGGTGGGCCATTAGTAGCCTGGGTAGTCCATGGTATCCAGGTAACTGAGGGTGAATGATTATTGTAGCTGACTCCATTTGGATTAGTAAGAATCCTGTCTGAACTGGAAACCAACCCCTTTTTTAAGATGTGCAGGCTTCTAGTTTAGATTAAAAAAAATAACCCTACACTTTAGTGAGGCCTACTTAAATACACTTTAGGAGCATTCAGTTCAAATATATAGGCTTTACTGGATCTTTTGGATGGGTGAAAACCTGAAAAGTTCAGGACACATCCAAATTCTGCTTTGCAAGAGCTGATGTGTGCTTACCTTTAAGGTCAGAGGTGTGATCTTCTCTTTATTTACCCCTTCAGGCAGGAAATCTAGAAGAGAGTCCAGCACCAGCTCTTTCACTAACTGAAACTCCAACTCTCCCTTCAGGTCCGCGCAGAATATTAAGTCCAGATCTTTCCATCCCAGACCGCTATCTTCATGCAAGACGTAGCTGGCCGCGGATCCGTTCAGGCGCACCTCCCGGACGTGTATCCGCTTCTCCTCCATGCGGCTGCGGACCACATTGACGATGTCCCGCGGCTTCACCTCCAGCGTGGGGAAGCTCCACCGGCCGTGGATGGGTATTGAGCCCGTGAGGATGGCGTCCAGCCGTTGCACTTGCTCCCAGTTGAGCACGCTGAGGCTGACGCTTTCCGCGTCCGGGCAGCTGTTGCCAGCAAAGCACTCAACGCTTTCGTCCATGATGATGAAGATGATGATGGGAGGTAGACTGCTGGGTATAAGCGGTAAAAGATGTCTCCAGATTCCGCTGGAGCTGTGACATCAGAGAGCCTCGGAGCTGAGGTCGATCATAACAGACGCATGGCAGACAGGAGTTGCAAGGCGGCGATGTCCTACTTTTTCAAGTCTGCACATCAGACAGATTCAGGGAGTCAGTCCCGTTTAGCAGCTTTAACGCTCCACACAAGAGTAAATATTATTATTAATTCCTTTCTTTCTTGTCAGCCTTTCGCATCCATTTCACTAGGAAAAAAATCCCCCGCCGAAGTTTTACTTCTGTCCTCAGTGTCTCACTTTTACGCACAGAACGTCCGTGTGCGCAGCTGCGGTAACTTTACGCATAGTATTTTTTAAGGTTTCCAAAGTACACCTACTTTCATCAAGTGGTGCAAAGCTGCTTATCCATTACATTTTGGCCCTATTTTGTCGTTTGGTGGTCCTGCGTGAAGCCATTGACGTCCCACTGCACAGCTGCTGGGGGAGGCTGAGAAACACTAAGTGCTTCCCGTCTGCGGAACACCTGGGCGGGCCACGCTGATTGACAGCTCACACCTACTAATAGCCTTCCACAGCTCAGACGTGCGTTCGAGGATCGAGGCGTGTCTGAGCACAGGGCACAGAGATACCGACATAGAACATCGGGCCTCAGCAAAATAAATAAAAAAGAATAAAACAAAAAACTTGAAGATTTTTGAGCCACTTCCGATTCCATTCCCTCAGTTATAACAAAATCAATTCAACTCAACTCTCACTCACTTGTTCAACATTGTGCGTCATAAATAGGGAAACTATTTCACTGAAGTTTCATTTCTCACTTGTTGCGTTTAATAATGTATGAGGAAGAAAATGAGCCATGTTTCATGCGTCTAATTGTTACAGGTATCACATTAGTTATCATATTTGGAGCCTGATCGAGTTACAACACCAATAAGAGCAATTTTCTTTTACAATTCTAGTTAAATTAATCCCTGCTCATACACGCGCTCTAGCGGTCACTAAAGCAGAGGAAATCAAACTTTTTATAACAAGTATCACAATACTAAGTACTAAACCATGCTGATGGCATGTTACAACAGCAGCACAACAGGACTTGAACTTACATACAAACATACAATGGACAAATGTCGTCCCTTTCTATTGGCACTGCATGATTGGCTGAAGTATACCGTTTTAATAAGTTCTCCAGGTTCCTCTGAAACTCTCTTAAAATATTTTTTGTTAGCCTGGACCACAAAATACAAAATGGCACCTTTCATTTAAAATTAATCGGCAGCCTCAGAAAAAATAAATAAATTAACAGATTGCTCTTCTGTTTTGTGGTGATTCATAGATTAAGCATTTTTTTTGTGTTTTCATGAATCTCTGGGCAGTGCAAAGCAATACAGTCTATGTTTGATCATTCCAGGTATTTTATGTAGTAAAGATTATTTTTAGAATATCATTTTAATAAATATTTCATGCCCAAAGTACCACTACCTCTGTTAGTGAAGATGCTGCTACAATCAATGCACAAAAGGTAAAGAAACACGCCTTGCATTTCTAATCATAGCGTGGTCACTGGGTTGGCACAATCCACTAGTTTTTAATGTAAAAAGGAGGCACACTTAAATTTGGTTTGATGTTATTCCCAATTTAAAGTTCAACTACAGAGATACATGAAATGCCAAATAACTACCAACACTTGTTCCAAGTTCACAAGTGTCTGCTTTGTCTTGTACCAGAAATTCCAGAAAATTTTCTCCATTGCACTTCTTAAGAAGTTTTTGATAAGACAAATATGCTATAATATAATAAATCACAGTTGATTTATTTGCACCTAACAAATAGCTGTGCAATCCCCCCCCCCAGTACCATTTAAATTTCCTCACCAGTGTACTTTTACTAGAGTTAAACCAAGGATTTAAAGGGATATCTGTTCATCTGACCAGTGACTTTTCTTCAAACACTTGTAGCAAAGCTGTTGTGTCCACACACTTAAGCCTCACATTCTTCTGATCAAATAATTAAATCTAAATAGCACAAAAAAAGATTGTAGGTTTGCAATGAACGTATGCGATATTGCAAGTCCAAGCAGCTCTTTGATACGTAGGTGTAAGGGCCAAAGTGTATGCGGGTTAGTTGTCATGCAGAATCCATCAGTGCAGAGCTTGGTGAGTATATTTGCGTCACTGCAGACGAGCCCATTAACCAGCTTATTGCAGATTACCCTCTATATGCAGTGACACAAAGTTCATGAGGAAACAGATATGCACAGACGCATGCATACTCACATTAAAAATTTAATGGGTTATTGTACAAACAACACCTCGGTGCAGAAGTCACAAGGGAAATGTGTAAATCTTCATACATGTATGATTCCTGAATAATTTACTGAAGGCTAGATTTGATAAAAGTTAATTCACTCAGCATATGAGCCA
Source organism: Valencia hispanica (assembly GCA_963556495.2). Taxonomy (NCBI): domain Eukaryota; kingdom Metazoa; phylum Chordata; class Actinopteri; order Cyprinodontiformes; family Valenciidae; genus Valencia; species Valencia hispanica. The sequence continues at coordinate 23,793,631 of OY747719.1, forward strand.
TAATGCCATGACTAAGGTGTATAATCCATGAATCTTGAGGCATGTAGGTCAGGTTTACTGTAGCTAATTTCTGTTTCAGTTGTATGTGTTTATTCAGTGAAGTGTATGGCAGCTGTTTTCACTTCTTTGTTGTACCTCTCACCCTGGTCAGTGAGTTACAATAAGCAGAAACCACAGCAGAACGATACACTTCTGCACATGCAAACTTTTAACATTAAGTTATATACAGTTCTGCTTCATTATTTCCAGAAATCACACACCGGATCTCTTTCGGTCAGCAGAGAACAGCAGGCCAGTAACAAGTAACACTCTTCCCATTCATCTACTGGCTCAGTGTCAGGCTTAGTGCCTGGGTACTTACCATGAAGCAGATTCCTTCCTGACCTATGACTCTCCAAGTGGATGACACCAGCTTGGTTCTTGATGTCTGACGACATTAGAGGATTGAAGGGGGATTTTCGGGCAGACCCCTTGTCAGGGTGCCAAAACAAGTGCAGAGATACAATGTGGAGATATGTGCATGTCGTTCAGCATAAAGAGGTGCAAATGCATGGTCAGTTATTGAATCAGCCTTCAACATTTAGCTTTTGAATTTTAGTTTCTCCTTGTTTAACTAAAAAGCCCAGTTTACTCCCACCATCCTTTCCCAGTATGATGCCTTTTTCCATCATCTTTCCATCCCTGTTTTTACTATTACTACATGTGGAAGTTCATTAAAAGATTATAGTGAACTCGTTAGGCAAACATGCTTCAACTATCTTTCCTCCCGCCCTTACTCATCTCACTTCCTTAACACCTTCTACTTTGGTCAGGATTTCAATTAGTGTGCTGTGCATACGTGCCAACATTTAATCATTGTCTCTTTAGGTAATGAAGAAATCTTAATCTACAACTGAAAAAAGTTGCAAGCTTTTTTCATTAAAAGTTTTTTCTTCACTTCCTCTCAGAGCTATGCTGATGCTACAAGCATACATGCAAAAATTATATCTAAAGCTCAATATTGTGAAATTCTGTTGTGTTAAAATGCTACTGCATGTTCCGATAAGAACTATGAACATCGCAGTGTAACAAGATAACATGCAGAGCTGCAGTGTCCAATGAGCCTCTAAGAAGCCAAAAGCTTTTTCAAATATTTGAGAGAAATATATTTTTACAGCTCTGTATGTCTCGTCTTAAAGAGTTTACAACACTAGGTTTTGCTCCCAGTAACTGTAAACAAATTACCTAAACTGTCAGCTCCACACTAATCATAGTTTATCATTCATTAGCTTGCTCGTAGTCTTATTACAAAACATTTTAAGTCAGATTTTATGCCTTCTGGCAGTCTCTGTGTGTTTTCTGAAAGGACAGAAGTGGCAAGAGGAGGGATAAACCAGCCAATGTTACACGTCAAAGTGAGATAATCTTTCCTCTGAATAGTTGCCTTATAAAAAGGTATCTTTGCGGATGGGATGTAACTATAACCTACCGCCACTGTGATCCACTGGCTATGTAATTTAACACACATAGGAGGGGTTGTGGTGAAATGCACCAAGACAAGAAAGATCCTATCTCTGAAACTTTTTGGGTACCTTGTTCAACAACAAGATGATAGAAACAGACCAAAACAAGGCTTCATACACTAATGATGTATTTTACTCGTTGAAACTTGAGTTGTCAGGTCACAACTTTCTGCACAGTACTTTGAATTAACCCTATATTGAATTTAAATCCATTTGTGCCTTCATCCTGTACTTCCAAACCCAAGACTAAATTTATGATAGATTGACTTCTGATTTAAAAAAATGTCAGAGGCATCTCAATGACTGAATTGTTCTTAGAAAGAGGTTTGAGATTGTTAGCATCAGCTAACATCACATTCAGTAAAAGAAATACCACCTTGTTTTCTTTTTTAGACAAAGTAGACACCAGACCAAGGAACACCTCATGTCACATATGACCCTGTCCCTATTATACAAGAACTGCAAACTGTTTATTGGAGCCCATACAGAGAGAAGATAAAATGTGAATTTTTCCTGAAGCTGTTATTGACTTGTATAGCCAACAGCATAACTCTTTAATTTCAAACCATAATTATGTGCAACACAGGCATACCAGTTCAAAGTTAAAATTTTATAAAATGTACTTATTCAGGATATTGGATATTGTCACCTGACACATTTCTGTATACAAATAAACTGCGTAAATTGCTACTGTTTCCCAGGCTACATGAAGAGACACATGGTGGAGTAAAGCAACATTTCAATGGCACATTAAAGTTGCTGGCTGACACTACACAAATTATATTGTTCCCAGAGTCATAGGTCTAGATCAGTTAGCTATAGGGTTAGGGTGTTTGATACGTTCACATGAAACTAGTCAAATTGACTGCATTGATAGAAGAAAAACACACTTTGCTGGCAGGTCATTTGATTTCATAGTGGAACTTTTGTTTCACTGTGTAACAGCAACACAGCAAATTTTGGTGCACAACAGTGTACTATGTTGAGTTAATACACTCCTTGAATTTATCAGTTGTGGTGTTAAATACAAAAGTAAGAGAGATAGGAGCTTTATTGGAATTAAGAAAAGTCCAAACCACTTCCTACTAGGTAATGAGGTCTTGTTGCTACAAAACACCATGAGTGTTGTCTGTTTGGCTAGCTATGTTATTGAGTGTGTTTGCTTTGGCTCTGCGATGGAACAGATGGTATTCAGGTTAGTCTGACTGGAGACCTGTGTTTCTAGCTTCTGTGAGCAGCCAGTTAGATTTATGCTCTGGTTCTGGTACCAAGATTTACCTCTTGTCATTCATCCCAAAATAAAGTGCCTTACCTATTTTTTCACTTGTTCTGATATTATCCACAACCTAATTTGTAAAATTGTTTCCCGTCTATATTTTCTTGTTAGCTATTTTCGTCAATCTCTGATGAGCCATAGAAAGCCTGCAAAGAGGCATAATAAAAGTTTACCCACCACACTAGCAAGAATCTTTGTGAGTTAGCTGCTAGAAAGTACTGTGTCCTATGGTATGTGTAAGGACAGTGCTAATAATTTATTACATATCATCAGTGTGAGCTTGTTGGTCTTCGATACGCAGGGAAGAAGATTCAGCACGGAGAGCAAAGGGTTGTAGTTAGCATTGAAAAGATTCACACGCCTTTAAAATGTTCAAATTTTGCCATGTTACACCCACAAATCTCAGGGCCTTTAAACAGGCTTTTTTTGTGATAAACCAACTCAAATTGTTGCATGATTGTGTGGTCAGCAGAAAAGATACAGAGTTTTGAAAAAGGAGTGTGACATGCATTTTTTTTCGGAATTGCGCCGCTCAAGGTGGCAGCATGTTGGAGTAGCTCTGTTACTTTGGTTCATAATTTTTTCTTTTTTAAAACTTTAATTCTTCCATTTCTGATAGAAACATTTTTTTTGTGGACAACTGTTCTCTCTGGTTTTGAATGCTGTGCAGCTGGAAGGATTTTTGCTGATACTTTTTATTTTTGGACATTTGTTATGATGCATAACCATGGCAACAAGGTGGTTTACAACTGGCAGCAGCTGATTAACATCACAAAAGCTCAAGTAATACCTCAACTACAGCCACAAAACCCTGATGAGTTGAAAAGAAGACGCCATAGATCCAGAGCATCCTCTACATCAGAGTGTCATACAACTACAGAGCGTCTTCAGTCAGAGGCTTCTTCAGATCTGCAGAGCGCTACAGGAGATCATCCCTACCCACAGCCATCAGCATCTACAACAAATCTTTGAAGGAACTTGCATAATGAGTTACAACAACATTTAATTTCCCTTTGGGATTAATAAAGTAATTTTGAATTTGAATTTGAATCTAAAGTAAGCCTTCCTGAATCAAGAACCACATTTCAATGCAATTAGAGTTATGGGTCTTTTAAGTATGTTTTTACCAGGTTTGAAAGAAGAGACTGGAATTGTGCCAGTTCTATACAAAATAGTTTTAGTTCAGTCAGGTTTGATGGTGAATGTCTGAACATTTAAAGTTTTTGTCATTTTTTTTACTGAATTTGCTCGGGACATTGTCTGGACCATTCTACCTTATAAATATATTTTGATCTAAGTAATTCCATTGCAGCTTTAGCAGTATGTTTGGGGTTGTTGTCCTGCTGGAAGTTAAACTTCCTCTGCAATCTTAGAACTTTTCAACATGTCTGACAGGTTTTCTTCCAGGAATACACAGCTTCATACATCGTCCCCATCAACTTGGAGCAGTCTTCCTGTACCTGCTAAAGACAAGCATTCCCACAGTATGTTGCTGCCATCACCATGCTTCATGGTGGGGATGGTGTATCCAAGCTGACGTGTGGTATTAGTTTGTAACCACACAGCATATTGAACTTAGTAGAAGAAAAGCAGTTTTTAATGTCATATGACCAGAGCACCTTCTCTCACGTGTTGGATAGCATTTATTTCCTCAAATAGGTCTGCTCATGACTTTGTTCCTCCCATAACTCTTTTCTTTCATGACCATCTTCGGAAATGACTTTCTTCTTTCCAATCTTCCATAAAGGCCTGAATTTTAAGTTAATGACTAATAATTGTCCTATTAACAAGTCCCCCCCCCCCCCCCTTGAGCTGAGCTGCAAATCTCTGCAGATTGTCACAAGTTACCATAGGCCTCTTGGCTGCTTCCCCGATTATTTCTCTCCTTGCCCAAGCAGACTTTTTTGGTGGATAGACATTCTTTGTTGTGCTCTCAAACTTTTCAGACATCACATGTAAAAGAAAATGAAAACCATGCACAATTCCTGTATTACTACACATTTGTGTTGGTCTATCTACATCTATCATAGGGATGTAAGAAAATATTGATACACCTATAAATAGTGATATTTTATGTCACAATATTGTATTGATATAAAAAAGTAATGTATCGATTTTTTTTAGACTTTGAATGTAGCCATTAACAATGACAGTAATTTTTTAAGTAAAATTAAAAGTATGACTGGTAGTTTGTGGCCTGTTTTCACCTTCTTCGTTCCAGTGGATCAACTAGATCTAGTAATAAAACTGAATGTGTTGAAGTATGAAACAAGTTGGGAGTTTAGAATGCTGTGATAGTTTTTCTACAGTTAAATTCAGTTTTAAAAATCACTATATATATATGTATATATATATACATATATATATAGTCTTACTCATAGTATCGCAATTTATCACAATATATCTTATCGTCTCCCCTGTATCACGATACATATGTCATTGCCAGATTTTTACCAGTACACATCCCTAGTCCATCACGTAAACTCCAAATAAATTACATGGAAGTTTGCGATTGTAATGTGCGAAAAGGCAAAAAAGTTTGAGAGGAGTGTATTATTTTGTATACCAACTCCACAGTTGGAAACTACAGGTTCGGTAACTTGATGGAGTTTATCACCATCCAAAAGTTTGACAAAGCATTGTTTGGTTAGTTCATCATGTTTGCAAATGTAGCAAGTGCAGACACTGTCTCCAGACAAATATCCAGGTACAGACAGACCTCAGCAGTATTCCCAATCAGTTTTAACCCCAGCCACAGTAAGTAACCTTTTTTGACCTCGATCAACCTTGAAGAGTGCGCTCAGTAAGGTAAGCCCCCAACTAAACTCTTTCCATAGCCACTAATGAGATTCACCAAGATGCACAGCATTGTAAGCCTTGCCTTAGAGCTCCTAGAAAGTGTATAATACACTAAAGTTGCAACGTTGCAGATGTAAAGAATTAGTTTATGATAATAGCACGTATCACAGAAATCAGCATTTCTTTAAACTGTCAGAATGAGAACGCTAAACTTATGCAAGATGTTGTCTCCAATTCGATCATTATTCAACAAAAGATAAACGCCTGAGCACGTCTTGCTCAAGCAAAGAAAAATTTTCTACGTTTTATGCATATAAAACATGTATACAGATAATGTTTCTTGTCACAGATCATTTGGAGACAGTGTCTATAAATTCAAAAATCCTTTAATTAAACCCACCCAGCTTTCCAATGCAGTATTTTCCCCTATTATTCATACACTGTTCTGCTTTCTTGTCTTGTCATGACTGAGGGCGGCAAACTAAAGTGACAAAATAAACAGGAAGTTCTTCTCTCTATCACTGGCTCAGCTTCCTGTTTGATAGTGTGTTGGTTAATGTCAATACCACAGTGATAATGGTCTCTTGCCCTTGTAAACAGACACATAAGTGCATGCAAAAGTTAAACATAGATCTGCACTAACAATACAACAAACTCCTGACCCTAAGGGGTGTCAGCCATTAATATAGACTCATTAGATTTGATATTTAGTTTTAGAGCTCCAGATGATCATGAGTCCACAATAACATAAAAAACTAGTTTAGGTGGCATTATAAGGGCACTGTCAGCCTAAACTAAATAGCATATGAAGAAGTTGTGCCAGTATTTGGTTTAAATTAATGGGTGTCTACCAAAAATGTCAATTCTGCATTCATTTTAGTTTCCAAGCTAAATACGGGAAGTTTTTAAAGTCAATAGCCGTGCAGTTTTTCTGTGGACAAAGAGGATCAGGTGAATATGGATTTTAAAGTGCATGAAACAGCTTTGGAAATGGAAACCAAAAAGTAAGTGAGCACAGACCCTGTTTGAGCTTAAACCAGATATTTTAAATATTTGATTAGACAGGGGATAAACCAAATATGGTAACCCGTACAACTACACAGTACCTACACACATACAGTGCCTTCCAAAAGTATTTCTTAACACTTGAAGGGATTTTTCTTTTTCTTTTTACATTTTTCATTTTACAAACACAAATTCCAGTGCATTTTATTGGGGTTTGTATTTATTGATAGACCAATACAAAGTCCATAATCATCACATGGTTTCGCAAATAAAATAAAACATGTGGCTTGTATATGAATTTGGACACCGGTCAAAAAACATACAGTCAACCAATTGCCTTCAGAGGTCACCTAAATACTAATTAAAAAACTACCTTTGTGTAATTGGTACCTCCTAAAATACAACTTTCTTTTAAAAGCCTCAGAGGTTTGTGAGAGAACATTTGTGAAAAAACTGTTTAATGAACATTAAAGATAACATATTGGGCAAGCTTAAAGTAGGGATAGGTCACTGTATAAAACAATATACCAAGTTTTGGACATTTCACAACTAAATCAGTTGTCTGGAAATGAATAGTACTGCATGGCTTCAAACCTGATAAGTCAGGGGGACAGCCAGGAAAGGATAACATTCATCTTGATGAGCTGCAGAAATCCACAGCTGAGGTGGGGGAATCAGTTAGTTGTTCACTCTACAAGTTTGGCACAAAGAAACCCATTGTTGGCATAAATCTTTGAGAAGTCATGTTTGCAAATTAACCGCAAGCCATGTAGGGGAGGAGAAACACCAGACAAGTGAGAGAAGGTGCTTTGGTCAGAAGAGACCAAAATGTGCCTTTGTGGCATTCAGGTTTTTGACAGAAAACTAAGACAGCACATTACCCTGAATACATCCCCATTACTGTGAAGCATGGTGGTGGCACCATTGTGCTATGGGAATACTTTTCTCATCATTTGGCTTTTTTGCAACAACAATAGCCAGAAAGTTCAGTTTCTAGATGACCAAAGCTGTAGCTCGAGCAAATACTGGTTGTAAAAAGTATTGACAAAGGGGGCCTGAACACACACTTTTCCTTTTTGTGTAAAAACACTTTAAATGTATAATTTCCCTTCCCCTTGTTAATGATCGACTACTTTGCGTTAGTCACACAAAATCTCCTGAAAGTACATTAAAGTTTCTAGTTGTAAGGATACATAACATGGAGAATTTCAAATGGTATGAATGTTTTTACAAAGTTCTGTACATACACAGCAAATATGATAATGAGGGCTGGATTAGTCAAGTATATAAAATATGATTTTTGACAGAAACTAATATATTTCCGGACATAAAAGGGGCACGTCTTTTTTTTTTTTAATTGGCCTACCCAAAACTCTTTGTTGACTACATAGACTCACCATGCTGCACATACTTTGCCATTGCCTGTTCATAATACAGGGTTCCTCTTTTGCTGTGTTACAGGAACAGCCATGCAATGTGGTACAGTGGAGTGTTACTATTAGGTGCTGGTAGAAGCAAAATAAAATAAAAAAATAGATTAAAAGTCAAAATCAGGACCAAAGGACCCCTTATTAAGTCTTTTGTAAGGAAACTTTTGTTATCAGTTGTTTAAATTAAGGCTTCAGTTTATCAATTTTTTTTACCCAATCCAGTAGTATTTAGTATGTCAACTCACTGACAAAAACAAATAAGCACCCAGAAGGAAGAGTCCAAACTAGAGATAATCAGCAGACGCTTGTTAGGTATGCAAATATCTTGATTTGCAAGGAGCTGGTACAAATAGAAAGAGCAATTAGTGGTGACCTCACAAGCGGAGCAAAATGTTATAGGCAGGTGCTTAATGAGAATAGAATATAATTTAAAGTCTTCTGAGAATAATACATAGTTACATTATACTTAAGCATTTTAATGACAAATCATCACCATAATTCATAAAAAAAGGTTGTCTACAATGAGCAACAAACTTATATGCTATAGTTTAAGTACATGTGTATGAAATTGTATATGTACATGTAGAAAATATAAGTGAGAGCAATTGAAATGGTAATGTACTCCAAAATGGGGGTACAAACTGACCAGGAGCCATTACAAGCAGGTGCCAGAGTTTTTAACCTTTTACCTTGAGTTAAGAGTAGGATGTTGGGTCAGCATGATGGTGGGTGGGAATATTGTATGGAGTCTCCAGAGTCTCTAGCTGGTACATGAGTACAGGAAGGTTGTGGTGTTAATGTGGAAAATGTGCGAGTTCTCAAAGCCCTATCTGATGTCAATTTTCAAACTTTTAATAAATTATTTGGAAATAAAATTGTAACTAGAATAAACCCAAAAGGTAAAAAAGAATAATCTCTAAACAACAAATATAGGAGACTTCTACTGTAAATTAACTTCCACTCTCATGTGAGTGTTCCCGTTTCCAGTGAAGCCCCTGAGATGTTTCGCCACAATTTATCAGTATGAAGGCACTACACTGCCACCTGCTGGATAATTAGAGCCAGAACAGTGTTTGCCAAACTTGACACAGAAAAACTGCCAGAAACTCTAGAGGGGGCGCTCTTATCCCGCTAAACTGATTCCTGTGAACTCCGACTCTCTTACCACGCAGTTTCCCTCACTTCAGTATCCACAATAATGTTAACACGTGTATTTGTACAGCTGTGTTGGGTAAACAGCGTTTTTTTTCAGGGGCCAAGTCAGGTCATTTCATCTCCTGATGTAATTTATCACGAAGACGCTGAGTGAAGAAAAGGCAATAATTAAATGCACACAGAGATGATGTGATGTTCAGCATTCATCAGTCATCCAACTGCATCTCTCTTTTTTTCTTGATATGTCGGATAATGCCGGGTGATTTAGAGTGGGACAGAGCGCTTGTTCTAATTAAAGTTGTGCTGATATCAGGATCTATCAGCTATGGGAACGTTTCATGTGTGTGAGGGATGGCTTCTTTTCTACAGCCTGCTTGCTCTAGAGACCTGTGTCAGCATTATTATGCTGTAAGAGCTCAAACCTTTTCTCTGCATGGCAGATGACTCAGGCGATTGGTTGCAATGAGCACAACAGCGGATGTTTAAACTCAGCTGACTCTGCAAAAAGATTTATGCCACAGAAAAAGTAGAGGCAAATACCTTATAGACATTTGTCACAGCTCAGAGCCAGTGTTCAAACATCTGTGCATTTGTGAGTAAATATTTACTTATTTCTCATGTACATTTTCACTATAAATAAATAGAACGATTTGATTTTTTCTCCTCCATATAACACATCTGTTACCTGCTACCTACGATGTTAAGGAAAAACATTAATCTCTGACTTCCAAAAAGTTGAGCTTGCAGAAACACCTAAATGCAATAAATCTGCTTTGAGCTATGCACGGGAACAATGTGCTGCTCGTAGGAGTCTCAGTCTGCATCCTGGATGCTCCACAGAAACAGAGAGGAGTTTAGTGGTGAGGTCTTGAAGGAAATCCACCCACCTCGGTTTAAAGGAGCCCAGCATGAGCTGCAGCTGCAGGTGATGTGGCAGTAATTTGGAGGCCGTGGTCAGTCATTTGGCACTTTGCTCTATCATGAGAGGTTTAGGGTGGAGCCGAACTCCTCTGCTCCTCTGTCTCATCCTTATAGTGAACGGTTATTTGGGGTGAAGACAGAAGCTCCCTTCCCTTCCAGACAGACAGTGGTGGGCAGTAGAGGGGTTATAATTGAAAGATGAAAAGAAAAAGAAAAAACATCTTGTGGATGGCTGGGGTTGTGATGATTGGAAGCCTAAATAAACTCAGTTAAAGGAAAGGATCTTTCTGTGATTTGGTTTTGTCATCTGCTTGCAAAGACTTTTGGAGAATGTCTCTATATCAGCTTTGCTCATCTAGAAAAACCTCATATGCCAACTCCTTATATGAATTATTTATTACTTTTGGTTTGGACTTTGACAAGGGCATTATAACATACACATATATGGTTTGATCTAATCGAGGAGTGGCCAACTCCAGTCTTGTGTCTCTGGATATTTTAGATACTACCCTGATGTAGATTAATGGTTTGTGAAGCTTTGCTGCTCCTCCAGAGTTACCCTGAGTCTTTTGGCTGCTTCTCAGCTTGATTGTTGTCCTTTTTTAGTCTGTTTATTTGGACAGCTATGTCTTGGTAGGTTTGTAGTTGTGCCTTATTCTGTGCAGTTTGGTATTTCATCCAAGACTGACTTTACAAACCACAGCTCTGTTTATGTGAATCTTTTTTGCTTATTTTCTAACTCAACATCGCACTTGTTTTTTTGACTTCGTTGGAGCTTTATCTTCCCTTTTTCTTGCTTTGCAGTCAACTTTGCAGCTGGAGCATTCAACCATCCCATTTTGCTCATGTGTCTCAATCAGGCAGAAAGGTATTTATTATATCAATAAAAAAGTGTCATTAATGATGACCAAGCAAACCACCTGAAGGATCGGATTCAGGTGTGATGAACTACATAACTTGCAAAGCCTTAGCATGTACCATGCAGGTGTGTTACCATTAGAGATTTGTTAAAAAATTTATGTTTGATACCAGATTATGTAAGATGCAGACAAGTCAAAGGGTTTTTTAAGAACAAATTATTTCACAAAGAAACTAATGCAAGCGCCATACGTCTATGTGTTCACATTATGTTACCCTTAAAGAACATGTGCTTAATGTAAAAATGGGAGGCATTCAGAGATAGAGGGTGTATGTCTGCGCTTTGAGATTCAAAATAGTAAAAATATGTGCATAACAGAACATTTTCCATGACACCATGACATATTCATGTTATGTTGTCAATATGAATAACAGGGAAAAAAGATTACAATAGATTTTCCCAATTATTTTTACATTAAAAAGTAAAAGGAAACTACAGTACCCTTTAAAATATTCAGATGTCTTGAACCTTTTAGCATTTTCTCAAATCAAAACCAGTATGATTCATTGAGATTTTCTTTAATACATTGGCACAAACAAAAAGTAATAGATAATTGGGAATGGAAGGAAAATGATTCAGTGATATAAAAAGTACTTGCCATCTTATAGATTTCTTAGAGATCATAAAACACATTTAATATCAGATACAGTAAATATGTCCTTTGTAAATACAACATGCAGTTTTCAAACAATGGTATGTATATATGTATTAAGGAGAAACTAACCGTGCTTCAATGTGAAATAAAAATCACCCCCCCTCTCCAAACCTAATAAGTGGTTCTGGCACCCATGGCAGCAACAACTGCTATCAGTTTGGGATAACTAGCTATGAGTACAAAGACTGGAAATTGGACCCAAGGGCAGCCAGGAAGATTGTAGCCTGAAGGGGGTTATGGTTAGGGTTAATTCAGGATTAATTCAATTCAAATCAGTTTATTTCTATAACACAAATTCACAACACGTCATTTCAAGGGACTTTACAAATAAAGTCCATTCAATTCAATCATACATACATTACAACGGATCCTCGTCATCAAACAACTCAGTGAAGTTCAGTTCATTATTCTAAAAGTCTTTGACTTGCAGCATTCACTCCTCCTGGACGAGCATGTAGCAACAGTGAACAATTGCTTCCATTGTGTCACTGACTTTGCAGCAGTCCCTCTTACCGAGCATGCATGATGATGACGATGATGATGATGATGCCTTTCACCTTACTGTGGAGACAAATGTATGTAAATGCTACGAGAGAGAGAAAATAAAAATTAAAAAATCCAACAAAGTAGCCATGACGTTGTGGGTGGGCCTACCGGGTCTGGGCCCACCTACTTGCACTTGGGCCCACACCTAAGGGACGGCCAATTCATAAGTTCATAGGCCCCGTTTTACAGTTCTGCCAGCGGGTGGTCCTGCACTGGTCCAATTAGAAAAACACGTACTCGCCAGTACCAGTTATCCATGTTTTTTTCCATATCAATCCATCCTGCACAGTGACTCAATACAGTAACTATATAACTGTCATGGGCCTCCTGCTGTGTGTTGGTTTGTGTTAAAGAGTGAGGCATCTTCTTTTATAGATCTACATTCACATTGGCAAATGCACATCCAATCCGACATTTTTGCCCATATCTGATTTTTTTATGACAGTCTGAACCGCACAATTGAGTTTTTTCTCAACCCCAACCCAGGTCCCTTTCACGTGTGGTACTATTCTGATACATATCCTATGTTTTAAAAAGCTACTGCAGTCTGTATGGTCATGTATTATTCCATCTGACTGAGTGCCTGCATGCAGACTCTCCTCATTCTTTCTTCATGCTTTTTATTACTTGTTCATAATTTTGTCAGCTCAACATGCAGAATATATTCACAACTGATTAACACATGTTGACATGTAGAACATTTAATTACAGTTGGTGAACATTCTTGGGAAAAAACATGTAGCTTCAGATTATATTATGTTGTCTGCAAGTGAAGGATGTTCCTGGGTCCAGATTAAAGACAGAGACAGCTAAACATAAATGCATAATATGGCAGAAGGTCAAATAAATAAATAAATAAATAAATAAATAAATAAAACCAGACTCTTACTCAGATCATCCCAATTAGAAGTAGAGACCTCAGCCTGCGAGTCTCAACACAGAGCTGCTGAGAGGGCAGAGTTTATGTGCTTTGAAATAAAGTGCTTCATTTATTTTGAAAGTCTATCGTGTTTTATTGTAATTTTCTTTAATGAAAAGGGGATTTTATCAGGTCCTGGAATCAGTACAGTTAGTTTTTGGTAGCAGTAGATGCTTAACACAGTCAGTCAGCTGGCTGCCATAAATGCTTTAGTACACAAAGTATGTTACAAGCTTAAAGGCCACCAGGGCAAAACTCCAGACATATAGTAGAGGGTCAATCCATGGTGGAAGAGAGCAGGTCAGAAATGGCCAGATTCAGCATAAAATTCTGGCTCAGACTGGAAAGATGGTGGCAGTTAGGTTTGAGAATAATCACTGCAATGTTTCCAGGAACTCCCAGAATTCCTGTTCCTATTCCTATTATCAAGAGGACAATGAGGGGCACCAGACCCAAAAACAAAGAAGAGCTGGCATTAAGCATCAAGGAAATCTGGGCTTCCATAACTCCCAGGCAATGCCACAGGCTGATTGCCTCAATGCCATGGCACATCGAGGCAGTGATTAAGGCAAAGGGATTCCCTACTGTAGCGACTTCTTTCCACACCAAAAGCCACTGTGGGTGAGCGGTCTGTACTGTGATGCATCTTCCAGTAAACCATTCTGATTTCCTCTTGTGTTTTGGCTGATTTATTTGTAAACTGTATCAATACATACTGGATTAACAGGCTTTCTTTCAATAATTGATGGTTTAAAAAAAATGACGACGGTCAACAGAAAAGTTAACAAGGTAACTGCTCAGCAATGCAGTTGGACATTCTAGTGACAGATAAGTAATGGGCAACCACCCCCCCCATGCAATCACCTGCAGTGTATGATGAAATTTAAAACACCTGCGCGACAATAACAAATAAACTAAACATTTACTTTGGCTCTTACACCTACCAAGTATTGAAGATTGACCTATCGTTTTAAAAGTACCATATTTTTATTGATTTGATCTTAATCTTTCTTTCTTTCTTTCACAACAAGCGCAGCTAAGAGAATGGTAGTCTGAAACGGAGATGGTCTATTGAAGAAACTGACTTAAATATGCAAGAAACAGGGACAAGAGGAACCAAAGAGCACCTGACAGGATCCAACAAATTAATGGTGACAGGAGCACAGGCAAACCGATGTGAAAAGTATGTCAAAAGAAGGACCTTATATGGTTAAACTATGGTTAAATACTGATTAGTGGAATATAGCCAAGAGAGACCATTTAGTGCAGGCATGTCCAATCCTGGTCCTCGAGATCTACCATCCTACAAATTTTAGATATATATCCCAGCTCCAACACACCTGAATCAAATTGTTCAATTCCCTCATCAGCAGTCTGTCAGCTCTGCAGAGGCCTGGTAATGAGGCCTTCATTTGATTCAGCTGTGATGAGAAGGGATGCACTTAAAAGTTGAGGATAGTTGATCTTGAGGACCAGGATTTGGCAACACTGATTTAGTGCAATGCAGTGCATTATTGATTGTCCAAGCACTTTCTGCTTGCTTGTTTTTACAAGCTCAATTATTGCTCTACATAGAAGTTAGAAGGTAGAAAGTTACTCTGAGTGGATAGGATTTGGGGAAACTAATGACCCCTACAGGTTTGGTATGTTTATGAATGTGCTTAACAACACACTTATGTGGTTAGGTGTGGACGGAGCTTTTGTTTTTTCAAACGAGGTGGGGAGAATATTCGTTTTTTGTTAAAAACCCTGGCTACGTGTGTACATAGCCTAAGATAGAGAGAATGAGGGTTGTGCCCTAAACCAACCCTTGGACTTTGACCTTTTAATCTTCAGTTTTTCTTACATAGCTGTTTAAAAAGAAATAAAATTTAGAGAACCCTTATTTCAGTCACAAAAAAGCTAATTTCTTTTGGCCTTGCAAACTCTGTGGTCAAAGTAAACACTGATGAAGAGTATTCTCTTTTCTGGTTTTATTCAAAATAATCCATTAACATTCATTATAAACTCATTTGAAATTATCCTGTGAAATGTTTACATGTGTTCAATTTGCAAATACTTTTTTTAGTAGATAATGTTTTGTAAAAAAAGAGCATATTTTAACCAAGATATATTCCTTTTCAACAAAACATTATCAGCCAAACATGTGAGCTTACAGGACAAACACTTACTTGATCTGCTAATAAAAGAAACTCATATTCTGTTGGCTAAATGATGAAGCTCTCACATTGGAGAATGAACAAGTATTTGTTTTCAGGCAAGAAACAGGCCATAACTCTTCACTTGAACAACAATAACAGTCTTCCTCTTATTTTGTGATGAATATTATGAAGTTTGAGAAATCTTTTATTTTAGGTGCAGTTCAAGGGTGCAGGTGTTTCAGAATAAATTACCTCTACTCCTAAGTGGAGAAACTGATTAGATTTTGATAGACTGGTTGGTTCATGGACATTGATGTTGTTCAATGAGAATGCAATTGGTGTTTTTGGAGAACACATTTGTTATGGGTTTAAATTATGGCAAACATGTTTCTCCCAGATGGATTAAAGGAAAGTGGAGACATGTCTGAATTATGCAAGGTTTTTTTTCTAATTATAAGTGACCCTATGACTTTATGTAAATTGCAAATCTTGTGTGTGTATGTCTTTACATGCAAAAACATCTGAAATATGACATTGTCAAAAGGTCCTCAGCAGTTTTTTGCAACCACATCCATTTCACACACTGCTCTGCCACTTTCAACCATGCATCTCGTGCATGGTTGGAAATATTCTCTCTTTTCATGAAAACTATTTATTAGTCCGCATTCTTTGCAATTGCCTCATAGATATTTCCTGTGTCTGTCCAATAAGAGCTTTTCCTGTTTGCAGCAATAATAAGAGACACTTACAGATTCATTATAGACAGAGGGAAGCATATGTCTGTGTTTATCTGAGATTAAAAGAAATCCATTGTTTATTATTGTTGTATTGCTATGGTTGCGTTAGTCGTATAAAGCAGATTTTTAGAAACTATTTTGGGAATGTGCATGGGAGTCTTCATGAAAAATTTGATTAAGATCAGTAGTATAATTTCCACCCTTTCAATCTGTTCCACAACACTGAATGGGATAAAATGAACTGATGAATGAATGAATGAATGAATGCACTTACAATAAAAATGAAGTAACAGATACCGATATTGAAGTTGGCTCCAAATAAGGAAAGGAAACAGTTAACCAAAACCAAATAACAACTGACATTATCTCTCCCAAGCATCCATCCAGCTATTTTTTTATTCAAATGGAAACAGACGGTGAGAATGATTACAACAAAAGAGTAGAAAATCATACAGCCGAGAGGTTGATTTATTCATGTATGCTTATGTATTCCTCAATAAAGTCTTTGAATCTCTAAAATGTCTTCCAATGTCTGAGTACTTATTTTCAATAATATATTGAATATGTAAGACTTAGGAAAACGTTACAGGACAAACATCAATAAAATAGTGAGAAGAATGAACTTGCTCAATTTTAATGGAAAGTGTAATTTCAGGTAGGCAGTACTGCAGGATGTTAAGTAGGTGGTCCTCATCATGATACTTTGTTTTTTCTTTGATTTTGACTTGCTTGGTTCTCACCCCGTTAACTTTTGTTTTGTTGCCAGACAGCATGCAGTGCTTTGATAAAACAGTTTGCCACTTTACAGATTTCTTGTTGCTTTTTGTCACACTTTACTTTTTTAGATCATCAAACAAATTCAAAATTTTGTAGCTGACTTACGCTGACTGTAATTCAGAGGGAAATGAGCAGACCTTGCTAGTAAAGATGGATGGGCGATGACCAGTCAGACTATATGGGGATATCTTAGCAAATTCCTTAAAGGGCCAATTTTGTATGGAGACACGATGGCTGAGAGGAGCAGGTCAACAGATTTATCCCGATAGAGGAAAGTCCAATAAAATTACCTGGAAGTTCTGACAGTAGAAACGCGCCTTATTTGGAAAAAGTAAGTAGACACCTGGTTGGCTATGTTAGGAGTATGTTGCTGTGTGCTGGGGCTGGATGGTGTTTGTTCTCCTTACCTCTCTTCTCAGGGTGTGATTGGCGGGCGCTGTACCAGGTGTTTCCCATCAGCCTCTGCTTTAAAAGTGGAGCGGCTCCTGGAGGCTGACACCAGATGGTCTTCGCTGTTAAATTGTGGTACGAGGCTAACTAAGTTTGCTTTCCATAGAAAATCACCTTCTTGGATGTTTCCTGTGAAACTTACCTTCTGTCTACTCGCAGATCATTCCCAGAGTCCTTTCTGGAATCCGTTGCCGGTTCTATGTGCCGTCTCCACCTCGAGCCTCCACCTGGATGCTAACACGGTTGGTCCAGAACAAACAACTCCCAAGATTCGAATCACATTCACCTCTGGACGAGCTTCTCCGGAGTTCATCCTGGTCAGCCTCCTCCTCTCCACTGGGAACACAAAAGACACAGAACTCACCTGAACCGTCCTCCGCACCCACCTGCTAGTCCACCCTCCTACGCCTCAATCCAAACAATCCGAACCCTGCAAGGAACAGATACTAGGATCAGATCCACCAGCTACTAACCCTGCAAGAACCAGAACCCCATTTCCAGCCAACCTCAGCATACAGTCTCCTACTTACCCCCCTCAAAGACCCGTCCTCTCGGTTTCCTATCCACGCGTTGTCCGAGTTCCAGCACCTGTTTCGAATGTTATCATCCCATTAAATGGCCATTATTAGCGGTCATCACTCCCATACAATAGCTCCAGAATGTTCCTCCTCTACCTGCTGCTCGGTAGGTTGTTATCTTGTGACTTTAGGTTTAGGAACTTGTCCTGAGTTTTTAGGATGAGGGTTGGGGGTGGGGTAAGGTTATAAGTAAATATCCATCGTTACCTAAATTGTAAACACAGGTTTTAAATAAAGTTAACAAAAACGAAACGTACGCTTTTAGACATGGGCGATGCTGAAAAAAATTCTAATGCATATTATCACCGATAAGAATGGTAGATGTGCACCTTCTAGCCTGCTAGGATGTAGAGGAGGCACATTCTGAAGCTATTGAACAGGAGTGATAATCGCTAATAACGGCCATTTAAAGGTTGATAACATTCGAATCAGGTGGTTCCAGCCAGACCGTGCCTTTGATCCTGTTCTCCTTCTGTTTAATATTAAACTGTTAAAAACTATTGCTGCTGCCCGGGGTTGTTGCCTGAGTTAGAGTCACATGCTCAACATGACAGGCTATTCCTGTGATAATTCCATGTGATCTCAGTTTTTGGGTAGTCCTTTAGATTGGGATATTATGTGTTGCTTTTTGAAATATTCTGAACTACGTCATGTTGCAAGAAAGGTTCTGTTTTGGTGGATTTATAAATCTAATGGTAAGGCACTAAAACCTGGCCTTGATGGAGAGAGAAAATTATGTTCTCAACCAGGCGGGTTTGGATTAATTTCTTTATTTCTTTAAATATCTTCAAATAATTTTTTAACATTTAGTTTATTACCGTGAGTTCACCTGAATAAAAGCCACACTTTTTATTTGAAAAGAAAATACATTTTGTACATATATAGACCACATCTGAATATAACCTGCATGTCCTCATGTTGTAACATGAGACATTTACACAGAAAGAAGGTAAACGGAAGATTATTTTTTTAGTTTTAATTTAAGTGCATTCTTTTTAAAACTCTGCCTGAAAATCAGCAGTATGGTATCAAAACAACAGTAACATGTCTGGTTAGAAAATAAAACACTGCACCAACACGACTGTAACATGCCTGGTTAGAAAATAAAAACATTCTTTAGCCTACTAGAAAAGTCATTGGTCACTATCTTCATCTGAAGCCACTGAAGTCATCTTGTTCAGTGTCTTTATGTCCTCTGAAAGCTTTTGTTGTCTTTTTACACAGACTCAGTTCTTCCCACTGCCTCCTCCAACGTCTCACCATCGATTCATTGATGTCAAGCGATCAGTAGCTCTATTTCCTTCTGTGATGACCAGCTAGATTTCCTTTAACTTAAAAGCTGCATTATATGAATTTCTACGTGTGTTTTCCATGATGAGGATGTCTGCATGAAAACTACCGGTAGTGCCTTCTTTGGCGCATAATCTTTCCCCACATGTCTGTCTCAGTTTTCTGCTTCCTGCTATAGTGCCCCCCGGAGGCCGTTAGCCGGTAAAAAAATCTATAGGCCTACATTAGCTGCATCATTGTATAGGCTGCAGGGTCCAAAGCGTGTGAAAAAAGTAACGGTTTACAGTCTGAAAATTAGGGTGATTCTTATTTTATTTTTTATTATTCTGATTTTTCTTTAAAAAAGAAAAAAAATATATATATATCCATGCATGGGAGGGGGGCAGTCACGGGGCGAGAGGCAGGGTTCACCCTGGACAGGATGTATCATATTATATATTCTTTTTTTTTGTGGGTTGTCTGACAATAACACTTGTTTGATGATCGGAAACACTGAAAGTGTGACAAGACAACAAAAGCAGATATATATATATATATATATATATATATATATATATATATATATATATATATACACATATCTATACACATATCTATATATATATATATATATATATATATATATATCTGCTTTCGTTGTCTATATATATATATACACTCAGTGGGACAAAAAGGTATTTGGCAACCATCAATTGTGCAGGTTTTCCCACTTAAAAAGATGAGAGGTCTATAATTTTCATCATAGTTATACTTCAACTGTGAGAGACAGAATGTAAAAAAAAAAAAACAGGAAATCACATTGTATGATTTTTAAATAATTTATTTATGTAATGCTGCACAAAACAAGGATTTAGCCAACAACAAAAGTTCATTTCAATCCTTTGTAAAATAACTTTGGCTGGTGATGAGAGAGGTCAAACATTTCCTGCAGGTCTTCACCAGGTTTGCGCACACTGTATCTGGTATTTTGACCAATTCTTCCATGCAGATCTTCTCTAGAGCTGTGATATTTAGGGGCTGTCACTATGCAACATGGACTTTCAACTCCCTCCACAGATTCTCTATTGGATTGAGGTCTGGAGACTGGCTGGGCCCCTCCAGAACCTTGAAATGCTTTGTACATAGCCATTACTTTGTTGCCAGGGTGGTGTGTTTGAGATAATTGTCATGCTGGAAGATCCAGCCATGTTTTATCTTTTATGATCTCACTGATAGAACGAGATTTTTTGCCCAAACTCTCACAGTACATGGCCACATTTATCCTTTCCTTAATACTGATCACTCGTCCTGTCCCTTTTGCAGAAAACAAACTGTATACAGGCCTGGACCTGTGCTGGCCCAAGCAAGGAGACTACAAAATTTTAATCCATAACGATGTAGTGTGTTACTAATAGTAACCTTTGTTACTGTGGTCCCAGCTCTCTTCAGGTCATTGACCAGTTCCCCACGTGTAGTTCTGGGCTGTTTCCTCAACGTTCTCAAGGAAATTTCTACCCCACACAGTGAGATCTTGCATGGAGCCCCAGGTCAAGGGAGATTGTCAGTAATTTTGCATTTATTCCATTTTCTAATAATTGCTCCAACAGTTGATCTCTTCTCACCAAGCTGCGTGCCTATTGTAGATTGATTCATCCCAGTCTTGTGCAGGTGTACAATCTTGTCCCTGGTGTCCTCAGATGCTCTCTGGTCCTGGCCATGGTGAAGGTTGGAGTCTGACTGTTTAAAGGTGTGGACAGGTGTCTTTTAAACAGACTGATGCTCTCTTCCAATATGACGACTTTAAACTGGAAGACACGGAGCAGCCTGTGTGCACGGCTTGAATTCTAAAAATCTTGAGAACTCGAATTCAAAAACTCTAATTCTACTGGCTTAAAAAATTATGCGGTTAGTTTGAATTGCATGGGGGTCTATGGGAGGAAGGCGGGACTTAGGAAGAATAACAAATGTTGATGAGCACCAGCCTTACAGTTTATCATACTATAGAACTGTATCTTTTAAAGGAATTATAAAACTTTGATAAATAAATATTTTCTCCGGACAGCAGCTTTAAGGGTGTCATTAAGTGTTTATGCCCAAGTGTTATGTTCCCCTTCCTCACTTATATCTTCAACTCACCCTCCCCCTCTTAACCTTTTTTCCTTCCTCTGTTCATCTACTTTCTTTCTTCCCCTTTATTTTCTGTCTCTGTGTCCATGGCGCATCGGGAAAAAAAACAGAACAAACCCACAGTAATTTCTAATAAAGATTTCTTACACATATATATATAAAAGCGGAGTACTATAGCAAAAGCTGTAGTGCTCCACTTGTGATAGTAAATCTGTCGGACTTCTACTTGGTACTCAGACACCAATTCTGAGCTCCACACTGCCAGACAGGACACACAAAAAAAAGAAAAGAAAAAAAAGTGTTTATGCCCAGCATGATCTTGAAAACCAGATCTCTAAAAATCATTTTGATTAAAAACCCTAAAAATTGAGAACCTTTTGGTTAAAACTCTTATGACCTATAAGCGATATTGAATACTCAAACAAGAAATGAATATATCTTAGGCCTATATCAACATTCGAGATGCCATAAGTTTGGCAACTTTTAATGGACAGATGTGAAAATTGAAAGCAGGCAAACCCTATCACTCTTTTGGAAAAATACCAGATGTCATCCCTTGACTCTCTAAAAGTTCATCAGAGGATTGCAGGTCTTTAGATCTGTCCAACAGATAAACATATGGTTCTCATATTTCAAACGCATAAAGCCAAGTGATAGAGAGGAATGAACACAACACCAGCACAAACAAATGGCCCTTACCATCACAAAGAGTCTGTAAACATTCATACAAGAAACACAGTTATACTGGACCATGGTATAACACAAACACCTACGTCCGCCTCCAAAGGCCTTTTGGAAAACTTAAGTGACCACTTTAATCATTTGCTCTTTGACCGTCACAGCCAAATGTCAAACCTTGTACTTTTATTAATGTGAGAAAACCAATCTTTAGAAGTCTTGATGTATCCAAAAGGTACAAACGTGTCCTCTCAGGTTGTGGACCACAGCGACTACACGAAAACTAAACAAATTAAAAAAACATTCTCACAGTAAAAAAGACAGCAAAACTATCCATGGCAGTTGAAGTTACACAAACATCCAACTCTAGAAACATCTGGTTTAATTTGGAATAAGAGAACAAAAAGATCCTCCTCCTTCCATTAGAGTGACAAGAGGCAGTAAACAGACACGTCAGCTTGTTTATAACAATTTTACTGCATTTTGCAGAAATATTCTGCTTCACTGCTGTTTTCTAAACTTAACGCAACCTCGTATCATCAGTTATTTGTAAGTGTTAAGCAGTTTGAAAAATAGCAACATGGCTGTACAGAGGTTTGCACTAATGTATGGACACAAATTTGGGTCAAAAATATGTTCTACTTTTTTTATGTATCTTTGATTGGTTGGGAAGTCCTTGAAAAATGAAAGCTTGTACAGCTGCAAAGAAGTTCATTATTTGGTTTTGTTTAAAATAAGGCTGTTAAGAATTTTTTGCTGACTAAATTGGCTTGCAAAAGTATTCATATATGCCCCTTGAAGTTTTTCATATTATGTCACATTACAACACCGAAGTTCAATAGCTACACAGTGGTACAATTAGGATCAACTGGATCTTTTTATAGCGGGGGAAAATCAAGGCAAGGCAACTTTATTTGTATAACACACTTTCAACAAGGCAATTCAAGGTGTTTTACGTAATTAGGGAATAAAATAAAATCAACGATGAAAGCAGAATAACACAACATTAGAGACACAAAACATATGACACATTAAAACATATGACATTCCAGCTACTATTAATCACTTACTCAAAGGCAGCTCTAAACATACATGTTTAGCTTTGATTTAAAGGAACTGCTTCTCCATGTTTGGTTCTGATTCTAGGGATGCTGATGTTTAGTAGACTGGATTTAGAGGAACCTGAGTGGTCTGGGGGGTTGGTATAATGACAACAGATCTTCAACATACTTTGGTGCTAAGCCATTCAATGATTTATAAAGTAGTAAAAGTATTTTGAAGTATATTCTCTGAGCTACAAGGAGCCAGTGTAAGGAACTGAGGTAATGTGCTCTACTTTCCTGGTTCTAGTGAGGACACGGGCACCAGCGTTCTAGATCAGCTGCAGCTGTCTGATTGACATTTTAGGTAGACCTGTGTACCCTACTGCAGTAATAAATCAGACTAAAGATAAAAGCAGGGATGAGTTATTTGACATCCCATTGTGACATTAGTTCTTTAGTCCAAGAAATGTTCTTCAGATGATAGAATCCTGACCTTGTTATTGTTTTTATATGACCCTGGAGGTTCAGGTCTGAGTCCATTACTACACCTAGATTTCAGGCCTGATCAGTACTTTCTAGCTGTATTAACTGAAGCTGTGTGCTAACTCTTGTCCGTTCCTCTTTAGATCCAAGAGTAAATACTTCTGTTTTGTTTTTGTTTAGCTGGAGAAAATTATGACACACCAGTCCATTGATTTACGTAATGCATTCGCCTAGGGTTTGGATGGGTACAGAGTCACCTGGTGACATTGTAATGTAAAGCTGAGTGTCATCTGCACAGTAATGGTATCTAATCTTATTGGTTGTTATAATCTGGGTTAGCGGAATAATGTAGACATTAAATAGGAGGGGTCCCACGATGAAGCCCTGGGGGACCCCACATGTGAATTCTGCCTGTCCTGATGAGGAATTGCCTACTTACACAAAGAAGTTCATGATGGAACTGAACCCCATGAAAAAGCATAACCCCGCCCCCAGACAACATTTGAAAAATTCTACAAAGTGGGCGGTGCCAGGAAGCATGAAGGGGTATGGCCAAGTGTGGAAGATGAGCGGAGGGGGGGACGTGGGGGTGTGTTCAGGAGGACAGTGACACCTCGCTTAATGTAACACTGAAACATGAACAGTAACCAAAGTGACGTTGGCAGTTTAGCAACTGATCGACGTTCATCTGTTTTGAACATTAGCCTATGTTAGCATTACCACTCAGAGACTGGACTCCTCCTGTCTCCCTCTGCCTCAGCAGCACCGGCTTCAGGCAGTGCTGACTCAGCACCCTGAGCCAGCGGATCTCCTCCGCGGTCAACAGAGGTAGAGGGAGGCTTTATGGAGGCCAGCGGCCCTGAGCCTTATCAATTCTATATTATAAAAACCAATAAGATTAGTTACCATAACTGTGCAGATGACACTCGCTGCCCGAGCCCGGCGCTGCTGCCGAGGGAGAGGGAGACAGGATGGGTCCAGTCTCTGAGTGGTAATGCTAACATAGGCTAACGTTCAAAACAATATGTTAGCTATGCTAACTAAGTGCTAATGTGATAATAATGGTAACCTGAAAACTCAATCCAACTCCAAACCCGTCACGGGCCAGTGTGTCTGAGAGAAACCCACGGGGCGTGTCTGTGAGACCATGCCTGTGACGTAAAGAGTGGAAAAGATGTACCACTCTCCACCAATCGCAAAATTCAAATGCAGTAGCCACAGTTCAACCCTAAGAGGGCAGCACTAAGACGTTTTTAGACCAAAAAGTGTAGAATTAAACAAGTTTACACGAAAATATTTAAAAAATCCCCAGAAACTGAAATATTACATTGGTAAAGACCCATTTATACAGTTTATAGGCAAAAAAAGTTGTTTTGGGGTTTAGTTACTCTTTAAGGTAAGACTCAAATGAGCCAAGTACTGTGTAGCACGTATAAAATAAACGAATGAGTCCCAGAGAGCTACACGTACCGGGTGATCTAGGTTCTAAGGAAGAAAGGTGTAATAAAGAAAGACCACTGTTTGTGAAAAAAAGGAATTTGACCAGCATTCAATGCACAAGCAATTTAGAAAAGTTTCACAATATTCTATTCATTACCCATTTCCAGTTGTCTTTAGTTTCTGTAAAGTCTTTGAAATCCTCAAATCTTCTGATTAGTCCAACTCAAAACAAGAAATAAAATAATTTATCAGAGCTCTCTTTATCCCCACTACCCGGGTAGTATGACTTTTTGTTGTGCACAAAATCTCAGTTTATTTAGTTTCGATGGGGCCCATTCCACCATGGAGAGACGTTATGGCATTCAGACTGTCTTCTGCTCAGGATCCAGCAGCTCCAGGCTCACATCAGAACAGTCCCCTTGAATCAGATCAATCAAAAAAACCAACCTGCATAGGCAGGGCTTGTTAATCTCAATTTAGATAAATCACAAAAGAATCAAATCTGGTTCATATCATTCATATCAAAAGTTAACATTTAAGTAACTCATACAGATACAGTACTTCTCATGTACAGCCAAAATAAAGGGACCTGGCCACTTAATACTGTTAAATTTAGGAGGGTTACAACTGTACCAGAGAGTCCGACCCAGCTCTTCAGTTGTTTCAATAATCTATCATGATCAACAGTGTCAAATACTGCACTGAGGTTCAAAAGTACAATCACTGTACTTCTACCACAGTCTGTATTATACAGATGTCATTGAAAATTTTGATGAGGTGTCAGAACCTCTAGGTCTCTGCCCCTGATTGTTCATGTCCTGCACCTGTCTCTTATCATTTACACCTGATCCTACTTACCTCCTGCCTTTATTAATCGTCACTTCCCTTCACTCAGGGCCGGATCATTGTTGTTGTGTCTATTTCTCCATGGTGTGTCGTCCTGCTGTTTCCCGTCCTGCCGTCACCACCACCATCATCATCATCATCATCATTACTTCAGCCAGCAGCACCTCTAATAAATATCCTGCACCTTTCCTCTGCGTCTGCGTTTGGATCCTTGCTCCACACCACATTCCTGATACGAGGTTAGTCTCAGTGCTGTGATGAGCACAGAAACCAGACTAAAAAATATAAAAACTGTTCGCCATAGTTAGGAAGCTGTTTAACTGTTGAAACACAGCTTTTTCAATAATCTTGCTGATGAATGGAAGACTAGAGATTGGCCTGAAGTTCTGCATTAACATGTTGTCCAAGTTGTTGTTCTTCAGTAGTGGTTTAATAACTGCTGTTTTTAAAGCCTGGGGGAAGATACCTGACGGATGAGTTAATTATTTGAATCAGATCAGGCCCAATGATAGGGAAAACTGTAAGAAATCTGTGGGTAATGTCGTGTTTACACCGCCCAAAACGTCAACGCCTAGAACGGCAAGATTCCATGTTACGTCTATGGTTGAGGCCATCATAGTCTCTGCGGTACTTTGTGTGCTTTGTCCGCAGCAATTTTTGAAGCTTTTGCTGCTTTCCAAGCTTCAAAGTGGCAAAAGCCAGCAACGCAGGAGTTTGGCCTGCTGAACATTCTGTGTTGTCCCCTGAGTGTCAACCAATCAGAGCGTCTCACTAATGTCACTACACATTTAAAGTAGCACTGAAAGCGAACTTGATCCATACGCAGCTCCTGGAGCAAATGGTTAAACTCTCCAAACTCAGAACGCCTTTCAAGAATGGGATGTATCCACAAACGGCGCTCAGGAGCCCGACGTTTACGTTGTCTTTATTTAGCAAATAAAGCCAAGCCACTCTCCTGCCTACGCTCTCTTTTTTTGCTCAGCAAGTGGCAGGCTTTGCAAGCTTCAGGCTTAAAATGTATATGCTTCAAAGTAGTCACTTTGTGAGTGTTTTTTGACGGCAACAAAGCATGCGGTGTGAACGTGGCATAAGATATTGAGGCAGCAGGAGGAGGAGCCTAAGCCTGGTTAATGATTTCAATCAGTACACCCGCTCTTCTTAGCCCTTATGTCTCCCTACAAAACTGGCCCTTAAAGGAATTTGCTAAGATGTCACTTATCAAAGCCAAAAGGTTCCCACAGCAGCAGAAATAACAAGACATTAACAATGGAAGAAGCAGGGAATGTTGCTGTGTCAACCACAGCTCTTCCCCAGCGACTCAACTGGGTAAATACCCCAAGACTGGGACTCCTTTGGTTCTTGAAATGGCCCCGAAAACTTCCCTTCTTGCCTGGCCCGGTGTAGTAGAGACAAGTGCATATAGTGAAGGTCCCGTAAAATTACCCTGAAGTTCCAATAGTGGAAACACACCTATTGTTAGCACCCAGCAAGAACTGAGTTCAAATTTTAAATTTGCCTCTGAGGATGAGTGTGTGTCCATGGTCATTTGTCCTGTGTGTGATAGAGTGTAGACTTGTCCAGGGTTTACCCCATGTCTTCCCCTATTACCACTGGACAGGCTTCAACCTCAACGTGATCCTACTTGGACAAGTGAGTATAGATTAATTTCCTTTCTGAAATTCCGTATTTATGCAAAAATCTAAGATAACAAGGCCATTTAATCAAAAAACATAGCAAGTCAGTTACACCCATCACAGCACAGTTATTTCCTGAAAACCTAAAACGTAACAAAACTATCTCTCTCATTTCTGCGCTGACCTAAACAAAAAAAGAACAAATGACACTGACAGAAATTAAATGATCTGTGCCATTGCACTATTTTTGTCTACATTACTGAGCATTCTGTGAGTGCATTTTCTGAAGAACTAAGCACAAGTTCAACATGGACTTTATATGCCTACTTAGAGGTTAAATAATTATAAAAATCTGGCAGCAGAGAAAATATATATGGTCTGTTTATGTAAAGACTTTTGGCTGGACGGTTTATTGAATATAACCCCAAAAACTATAAATAACTTTCATATAATTATATAAAAATTAAGGGAAAGAGCATTTAAAAAGACAGGCTTTTTAATAACAGGATAAATGATAGGATTCATGGAAAGCATTGTTGGAATTTCCAGCAACCAATCCCATCTGAAATTTTCACAGTGCAACATTGTCAGTGCCTGACTGTTACATCCTGAAAGAAACAAAGATCCCACACTTTTTCCATCAACTCCTCCTGGATTATTTACAAGCCATGACAACACATTGTTTTAGAGTTAAAATAACAAAACTCAAGCAGGCAAGAATTTTGTGTTTGGATCGTTCTGTCAATCTAAAGCCACCCAGGAGCATGTATTCACATGAAGAATTATTCAAACAGTAAAACAGAACAGTTCACTCGGCTCAATAATTTTTTTATGCCCTACAGGTTTCTCATCAAATAAGCTTTTAGTTTGTTTTTGACCATCATTATAGTTATATTATTTTTCTTTCAGTTGTTGCTGAAGAGCTCAGACCCAAACCAAAAATATCCCCACCTAGACTCAGCTGGTCACAAAGCAATGAACTCTAATCCCGGTGATTTAGATTGGATGGGAACCAGAAAAGCTAAGGGACACATAGGCGTGCATTGAGCCAAAGTAAACTACTTCCTCTTCCACTGAGTTCATGTCTCCTTCTGCTCCAGGCTTCTGTTGCCAGCTGTATTCAGTTTCTTGTCAGGACAGGAGTTCATGAGATGTTTTTGTTTTGTGTGGAAAGGCTCTAAAATGTAAAGAAAGAAAGAAAGAAAGAAAGAAAGAAAGAAAGAAAGAAAGAAAGAAAGAAAGAAAGAAAGAAAGAAAGAAAGAAAGAAAGAAAGAAAGAAAGAAAGAAAGAGACCAGAGGGAGCAAATTGGCTGTGTTTTTATGCTATTCCTTCTTCATAACTAAAAATAAACGACCTCAGAAATATATTTTTTCTAGATCTGAGAAACTTTCCTCCATAGTGAAAAAGACATGGCTTTCCACCTTTCATGTATTTCAACAGTATTTACATGTAGTTTAGATGAAAGGCAAAGTTGTATAATCTGTCTATGAGGTTCATTGTGGATTAACAAAATTAATAAAGCCAGTAGACATCAGCAGAAACACTAACTGTAACTATCTTAGTCAAGATGCTAGTCAAGATTAACCATTTAATTTACTACACAGTGTGTTATTTGATTTGGGGCTGGGACAGATGACAACGTTGAACTCTTACATCATTGTAGTTTATGATTAGAAAAGGAAGGAGACATTGCTCAGATCTCTCAAAAGGCAAAGGCTTGATTAACCAATTGCTTTTACTGATATTAATCTGTCTAAACAGATGGGTAGTCAGAGGCCATTTCTTTAAATCTTCTCAATCTCTGCAAGATCATGGTACAGCTATAATAATCCTAGTTAATGGAAAAATTTATAATTGTATCATGCTGATTATCATTTCATCATTGGATGTATCTGTCCGTCCGTCTGTCGCTTTCAAATTCATCTACAAAGTAGAAAAAGCTGTTATTTGCATAACAGCTGTGTGAATGCTGTAATGCTGAATTTATTGGCCTGACATGCTATTAAAATTGTTGAAAATGGTTTAAATAAATGGTTTAAACATATTTTCTTCAGCTGATGTTTCAACAACATCAGCTGAAGAAAATATGTTGAAGGTTGGACTGTAATGTGTGTAAGGTTGTTGAAACTGCTGAATATACCTGAAAATGGCTGAAAATAGGCTAAAATAGCTGAATGTCGATAAAAATGGCGGAATATCTTTGAAGATGGCTTAAGTCACCTTGTGGAAGGCTCAGCTGAAGTGTTGAAAGTTGAAAGTTGAACTGTAATGTGCTAGTTGAAGAGAGCAGACAATGGCTGAAAAACTTTTGCTTAAGCATCAGCAGAAGTCACTGTAAAGCTGAAGTCAATAACAGAAGGATTTAAAAATTAAAATTGATGTAGTAATAACCTGAAATCATGGTAAATTGTAGAAAAACAGCTGAATTGGCAGCTGAAAAACAGTCCATCATCTGGCTGAAAAGCACTAGTAGAAGAAGAGCAAAGGTCAACTGTTATGAAGAATGGATTCATTGATATGTGAAGAATCGGCAAAAGACTAAAGATGAAATGAGTTTAAAGATGGCAATAAAGAGACTTAAGATGGTTGTAAACAGGCTTAATATTGGTTAAACAAGGCTTAAGAAAGAAATGCTTAATCTATTCGCCTGAAATGCGCATGAGATAGTTGGAAATAGCTAAAATAGTTGAAAATGCCTGACATCTCCTTGTTGAAGCCCAGTTCAAGGAATTATGTTGAAAGTTGAACTGTAACGTGCTTAAGATAGTTTAAGATGGCTAAAGATAGCTTAAGACTGTTGAGAATAGCTAAAGATGGCTTAAGATAGTTGAAATGGCTGCTTGGTGGTCACGTTGGCTTATTGAACATATTGGTTAACAATAACAACCCATTCAGTTTGTTAAAATCAACCCATAAACCAAATGATAGCTAAAATGAGCTAAAATGCTAATATTAGCTAAAATGCTATTGACCCTCTCCCTGCAACAAGTGCTCTGGTGACGTATGACAGATCTACTTTGCTGTACTTGCTTTCGTCTTTACCGGAATTCTATCATTTTTCTCAAAATAACTGGAATTCTGCACGCCCCCTGTTTAAAATGTACCTGCCTGTTTGTTCCGTGGATCACGCCCACGTCGCCTTCGGAAGCGGCCATGCCGACGTGGTAGACGGAGGGGTTGTTTGGTGAGGGTGAGGGTTTGGATGGCGCGTTCAGCGGGACTTTACCAGCATAGGACCAGCATGGCCCTGGATCTGTTTCCTCATTGGCGTATAGTTGGATCGGTGCCTGATTCCCGTTCTTCCTGAGGCTCGTGATGGGTCCAGCTTACGTGGATCATCTTTCTGCCTGCATCGCCGAGGAATCAACACACATAATCTTCGTCCCGTGATACCTACTCCTCGGAGCGTCTTACCTGACCGACCTCTGAGGAAGCAGTTGGTTCGCTTCTCACTGATCAACGCCAGATCAGTCGGTAATAAGTCTTTTATCCTGAAGGAGTTTTTTATTGATAAGATGCTGGATTTCCTCTGTATCACGGAGTCCTGGATGTCGCAGGGTGAGTCTGCTGTTCTTACTGAGTTAATTCCACCTGACTGCTCCTATTTTAATTCACCTAGGGAGCGAGGCCGGGGTGGCGGCCTCTTGACTATTTATAAGTCTAGCTTTGGATGTAAGCAATTCTTTCCTTCACTCCCCTGTTCTTCCTTTGAATTCCATGCATTTGAAATCCCTAGTTCTCCCACCTTGTTATGTATTGTCATTTATCGCCCTCCGAAATATAACACTGACTTTATCGAGGACTTTGCATCTCTACTATCTGAAATTGCGCCCAAATATGAGCAGGTACTCATTGTTGGTGACTTTAACATTCATGTTTGTTGCCCTACCCGACCACTGGTTAAGGGCTTTCTGGACTTAATGGACTCCTTCGGATTAATTCAGTCAGTATCGGCTGCTACTCATGACAGATCACATACCCTGGATCTGGTTCTGTCTTATGGCGTTTCTATAAATGACCTATCTGTCTTGCCTGACAGTTTTTCGGATCACTTTCCTGTTTTATTTAATCTTGATTTGTGTGGTTCTGTTTGCACTAATAGCAAATCTGTGCGTTTATCTCAGGTAATTTCCTCAAATACTGCTCTAGATTTTAGTATGGCCGTTTCGGCTACAATGGCTACTATCTGTTCCACAACTCATGTTTGTTCTGTTGACAATCTACTTATTTATTTTCTTGCATCCTGCACTCTGGCATTAGACTCTGTAGCTCCTCTGAGACCTAGGCGCCAACTTTTAAATAAAGATCCGTGGCTCGATGATCGCACCCGTCAGATTAGGTGTAGGAGCAGGTATTTTGAGCGAAAATGGAAGAAAGATAAGCTGCAGGTTTCCCTTGAGATGCTTCGAAATACCTGGTCCCTTTATCAAAAATCTGTTAGAAATGCTAGGTACAGATACTTTGCAGATATTATTACCTCTAGTCATGGTAACCAGCGCATTCTGTATAAAACTCTTGATGCTGTCCTTTCTCCTTCTGTCCTCCCTTTACTGACATCGTCTGTGGATTTATGTACCCAGTTTCTCTCCTTTTTTATTAACAAGGTTGCAAATATTCGAGAACTTACTTCCTCATCATCCTATGTGTCTCCATTACTCCCTCCCTGCCCTGTGGCCTTTGAGTGCTTTGACCAAGTATCTCTTGACCACCTGAAAAAAATGGTTGCTCATTTGAAACCTTCTGGCTCCCCCACTGAGCCCATACCCCCTCGACTGCTCAAAGATGCCTTCTCTGTACTTGCTCTCCCTGTCTTGCAAATCATTAACTGCAGTTTATCATCAGCAGTGGTTCCCCATGCCTTTAAACATGCGGTGATCCAGCCAGTACCAAAAAAGCCTGGTATCGACACATCGGTCCTCTCTAATTTCCGCCCCATCTCTAAATTGCCATTTTTATCTAAGGTCCTTGAAAAATTTGTATATCAACAACTTTTAGGACATCTTGAAGTTAATAATATTCTGGAGGTCTTCCAGTCTGGTTTTAGGGCATTGCATAGCACTGAAACTGTCCACTTGAAGGTGCTTAATGATATTTTCTTAGCGACGGACTCTGGCCATCATGTTTTAATGATCCTTATCGATCTCTCAGCTGCTTTTGATACAGTGGATCATACCATATTATTATCTCGGTTAGAACAAGTGGCAGGGATGACAGGATCTGCACTTCAGTGGTTTCGTTCTTACTTACAAGATCGTAGCATATGTGTCATGTTCGAGGAACATGTTTCCACATCGTCCCCTTTTTCTTGGGGTGTTCCTCAGGGATCCATCCTGGGCCCTCTTTTGTTTTCATTGTATCTTATTCCCCTTGGCAATATTTTTAGGAAACACAGGGTTCAATTCCACCTTTATGCTGATGACTGCCAAATTTATGTTCCTTTTAACCTGGAAACTTCACTCCAGCCATTACTAGACTGTCTGTATGAGGTAAAGAGCTGGTTGGCAGCTAATTTTTTATATCTTAATGATACCAAAACTGAAGCAGTCCTCTTCGAGCCCAATAGTAAAAGTATGCCCACTCCTACCGTAATGGCATCTATTCCTGTATCCCTTAGCAAGGCCGTCACCTCTCTAGGACTAAAAATAGATTCCAAGCTGACGATGGATGCACAAGTTAATAGCTTAGTTAGAGCATGTTTTTATCAACTAAGGCGAATTACGAGATTGAAGTCTATACTAACAACTAAGCATCTGGAAACTTTACTACATGCCTTTGTTACTTCTCGCCTTGACTATTGTAATTCCTCCTTGGCTGGTATAAATAAAGCTTCTCTATCCCGTCTGCAACTCGTTCAGAATGCGGCAGCTAGATTTCTGTCTAGGGCTGATAGGAGGCAACATATCACCCCCGTTCTGAGGTCTTTGCACTGGTTGCCTGTTCATTTTAGAATACGGTTTAAACTGCTTTAATTTATTTTTTAAATCACTGAATGGACTGGCCCCTCCATATTTGGTAGAGCTTCTTTGCCCATATATGCCTTCCTGTGCTCTTAGGTCTGCTGACCACCTTCTTCTGCGAGTCCCGTCAGTGCGTCTAAAATGTCGTGGGGAGAGAGCTTTTTCTGTGTGTGCTCCGAAATTGTGGAATGTGCTCCCTCTTGAGATACGCCAGTCTACTTCGCTTCATGTTTTTAAATCTCGATTGAAAACGTATTATTTTAGTTTAGCTTTTAATTAGCCCTACTGTCACCATTAGCTTAGAGGGTTGACCTGTTATATGTGTTCTCTAGCACTTGTATCAGCTTTTTTATTTTTTATTCTGATTTTCTGCTATTTATCTGTTTTTACTGTGTTTAATATTCTGTTTTATTTCCTTACGTTTCTAGCCCGTGTTCTGCGCTTTGGTTGACTTCTGTCATTTGTAATGCGCATTATAAATAAAATGGTATGGTATGGTATGGTATAACAATAGCAAGTTAGCTAACAATATCTTACTCCATTTATAATGCCTGCGATTGTCTAAACATACAAGTCTGTGTAACTGCCATTTAAAAGTAATCACTGTTTTCCAGGTGTTGGAACAGTAAAATGGCCGCTGTTGCCTGCCTAGTACCTATGAGACTGTATTGATCATCATACTTTACAGAGAAATCAAATCTAGAAGTTGTTTGAGATGTCTTACAATAACCCTGAAACGTCAGTTTTACAGTGGAGGCCATATCGTATAGTAATTCATTTTCTACCACAAGAGGGAGCTCCAACTAAAGCCATGAAAAGGCCTGCAATTTTTCGACCAATCACACGCCGGCTGTCACTGGGGGAGACAGTCTAAGTGCAGCACCTCACTTATGTCTCCTAATTTCTCAGCCGTTTTACCAGGTAACGCAGCTTCCGAACTACTCTTAATAACTTAAGAACCGTAAGGCGTATCGACGTCACCAAGGTACCGTTTTTATCGGAACGGATAGGGGAACGCTCTCAAACCATGCAATTTGTTGAAAATATAATATTACAGCCATAAAATGACGTCGAATATGTTGATAAATTCGATGGAAACATGAATCTGTCCTTCCTTGGTCCCGAACTACATCCTCTTACTCTGAAAATATAAGGCCTATCGAAATTATTCTTTCACTGTGAGTATCAGCAGGCTTTGATGAAGAATCATGGTTCGTTTCATGTGTGTACCTCAATCTGTCCAGGAGCAGTGATTTTGTCAAAATGAGCATGATTTTGCCATTTTTGAATCTGAGCCGTTTTAGCGAAGAGCAGATTTGTTACACTCAAACAAACAAAACTTATGGAGAAACGGTAACAGGTATTATAAAATTGTTGAATCATGAGCGTCAGGAAGGTCTGAAGTTATATTGGCACAAGGCTCATTTTTCTACGTTGTATCGTTTATGAGATATGACTTTACGAATATGGGTCAGAATCCAGCTGTCCTCTGAATTTTTGCTCAGTCCCAATGCATTCCAATGGTCCCTCATGGGTGCGGCCACTTTACTTTGGGTCGATTTGCCAAAAAACTGTAACTGTCACGTACATTTTGGTGACATTTTCTGAATGAAAAATTGAAAACCTACGTTTTGATATATAATATGTGCAGAAAGAGTGAAATATGAGCGAGTGAGCAGAAGTTGTTCGTGGAAAATGAGGAAAGTGGAAAAGTGTAATTCTGCAAGAGTGGGCCACTCTAGGTTAATTGCTTCGCTCCCATAGACATCCATGTATTTTCAGAAATCTGATCATTTCGGGACCAGAAACTGGAGGAACGATTGTATGAAAACTGTACAAGTTAGGAAGAAGCCGAGACATACAGTAATAGCTGAAGAGTATGACTACATTTTAAGATTTGAATGGTGTTTCTAAGTGGGAGTATGTGGAAGTAGTTAGTTTTGCAAAACAGGCGAGATTTAGTGGAATTTTTGAGGTTTTCCATTCATTTCAATGGGAGCAAAAAAAGCATAAAAAGTTGAATATTATAAAAAGTATAAAGGTTATGAATACCAAAAGATATAGCCGGAAAGAGCAGAATAAGCAGAATAATTGAAAAGTTGAATGGTTAAAATAGCACAAAGTATGCAGAAGTAGATGAAGTTCAAAAAACGTACGGAAGCAACCAGAAGAAGGTAAGAGGATCTCAAGAGTGTGAATGCCCACAGCATTCACACTAATAAAGAGAAACAGGAACACAATACTGTGAATGCTTAACAGCATTCACACAATGAATGCTTAACAGCATTCACACAATAAAGATCTAAAAGTGTGCATTTGTATTCAATCACTAAGAAATTTAATTTACTGTCAGAGGGAAGAAATAAATTCAGCAGTATCTTGTAACGAGATACAAACCTCTAGTTTCAGAAACTTTGTAATTTTAATGAGACAAGTTTTATGTCATTATAACCAGAAAGTTTCTTGTTTCAACGATATATAAAAATAAGGTATTTTCACAGATTACGATTTTTACAAATGAATAAAGGAGCTCCCTTTAACTCTCCATCTTCTTACTGTTTCTTCTCGATGACACTCAAACATCCTGTAAGCTGTTGAATTTACGATGTTTCTCATTTAAATGAGAGCATATCTTGATAAAAAAATTAATCTGTATATAACAAGATAGAGAACTCGTCAACAAGAAACTTTCTCGTTTTAACAAGCTTTGAATCTGTCACGAGAAAGTTATTTTCTCTAGCAAGACACAGCTCCTGAATTTAGCTCCTAACTCTGCTAGTTAAACTCCTTTGTAAGCACCCTTTACTCTGAAACTGCTAAATAAAGACCTGTGAAACTAACTGTTTAAGCTATTTAATGAAAAATATCTGTTTTCACATGTAGAAAACGGATGCAAAGCTTTTTAAAAGCAACTGTTGACCACAGTTGTTCTGTTTCTTTATTTTCTGTAAAAAATTAAAACCATGTGCCATTTTTCTTTAATTTCTCAAATATGTACTGAAAGGATTAACTCATAGTGGCTAAATAAGGATGGACGGCACACTTTACAGAACATTTTTTCCCACTTCACAGTTATGGATAGTATGTGGTTGATTTTCACATAAAGTCCCAATGAAATACACTGAAGTCAGTGGTTGTAGCATGACAAGATATGAAAAACATCAGAGAGTATTAAAGTGCCCCTGGCATGAAATTAGCATTTTTTGAGTTTTTTGGTCATATTTGTTAGTTTCCGCAGCCTGCGTATGTCACCTAAGGGGTTAAAACGACTGATTAGTGTTTCCTTTGTCCCCGGGTATGTCTGCCTACATAGTGAAATTAGCACTCAGAAACGGGCTGTTTTGCAGTTCGGCTTATGACCTCACGTTTCGGCATATGTCGTCACTGAGTTCCAGCCAATTACCCCCTTCTCTGAACTACACTCTCCAAGTCCCTCCCCCCGCGGCGCACATTACAACCTAAACAACGAGAGCTACGGTAAAAGGCAAACAACAAACCGACAGCATGGAGTCCAGACCGCATCAACACTGTCCTCCCCACTTCCTCCCCACTGGAAAGCTTGTGGATGGACTTTATTTATGCAGGGAATGTACCCGACCGACTCCCGAAGCGGGTGGTCGTTTGGGGCAAACATTTCTCTGATGGATGTTTTATTAACTTGGGACAATATAGCAGTGGATTCGCAGATTGTCTTAAACTTTTACCAGGATCAATACCAACCCTCCATGAACCAGCAAATATCCCTATACAAGTAAGTAGCCTATATTTCCACAATAATGTCCTTCAGCTGTTATATACCAGTGTTTCCCAAACATGACGAATCTGTGGCTATGCGCAACAGATTAAACTCCGACCCCCCCAAAATAAATCAACACCGACCGTCACATATTGCGTTTCGTTTTTCTTTTTTACGCTATTTAAAACACGCATCGTATTCCTTCCCTGCTCTCTCTTCATCTCTCTGTCACTCACGCGTCTCTCGCACACACATACACACACACATATGCCAGAAAAGGTCCTAAATAGGATAGCAATACAACAACACACATACACACACACATATGCCAGAAAAGGTCCTAAATAGGATAGCAATACAACACACATACACACACACACACAGCCTTCTCCCCCCGTGCACAGCACGTCTGTCTGGATCACCTGTGGAAGACGTGCTCTACCTTTCTGGTTCCTCCTCAGGTGCCTCGTCGTCCGGATCAGATTCCGGATCAAATTGAAACGCCATTACATAGCTATAGTAGCCGATAACTGAGCCATTACTGTCGTGGTGAAGCTAGAGACGTAATGAGGACGGATGGATGTGTGGATGGTTGATCAAATATTTGATTAGACCTGTAATTTGTAAACAGATTATTGTTCAACACACAATATAATTAGGCCTAGACCTAATTACATTTCATACATAGGGTAATATTGGAATTTGGGCAATTTGTGGTGCGCAAATGCATGTCTGTCAATGTTTCATCAGATGCGGACGTTAGAGACTCAATTGACAATAGAGGCGCACAGCTTGGGCCCCGCCCACCAAAACTTGGTCGTTCTGTGCTAATGCTAACAGAAGGGCCTCCTAGTAGGGGCTGCAATAATACAACAAGGCTGAGTTTTTGATACAGTATTAAGGTACTTAGAGTGTGACTAAAAAGGGCCCAAACGTTGCGGGGAATTTCATGCCAGGGGCACTTAAACTGATATTCTCTTCACTACAGTAATCATAAAATAAAGAAAGATGGGCAAAAACGCTATTTCATAGTATATTTTATACATAGGCTTTTTTTTAACATGCACACACAACTGATAATGACTTTTTTAGCCTGGGTCATGTCAGTGTGTTAAACTATTTTTTTTCCTATTACAAGTGCATCATGGTGTGCATGAATATGTAGAAAATTAGAAAGATTCATTACTTCCTGAGAAGAATCCATAGATAACACACAGTAATAAACATCACCTTGATGTTCAATTTACACACATACTGACAGAGGTTCTGGCACTTTGTATGGACTTGTTTTATTGACAGAGTTGTCCAGACAAACAGCATTACAGAAAAATGTTTACAGTTAACCCAGCTATTCACAGAGATTAAAGACTAAAAAGAAGTTACTTCCTTCCTTTCTTGCATTTCAGAATCAGACTAGTTGATTCCTAAAGTTTATCTTATTAATATTCATGTGGGTTTAGTACACATTTCAGTTCTTCAGTTCGAGTAATATTTAAGAAAAGAAAAGCACAAAAAAATCCAACAGCTGAAATACTCTATGGAAATATTTTTGAATTACAAACAACATTGAATGAGCAGATAAATCAATGACTCTGTAAAAATCTGTTGATAATGCAGGACTCTGTCTGATTCTGTTTAACAGCAGGGACAGATGCAATTTCTGGATGATGAAGTTCAGCACAAATGTATTTGCATCAACTATCTTTTTGCATAAATTGATGGAAAAGAAATTCATTGCAACCAATAAAATCATGAGCAAAAAAACAATAACAAAGATAGACTTATGTTGTAATTTATTTCAGCTTTACTTCTATGGTGATTGTAATAAAATGAATAAATGTTTACAGGTTGTAAGTTGTAATTATAATTATTATACAGACTATTTGACATTTGTTTCACAATGCAGTTTTAAACCAACAGAGAAACAAAAAAGCTTTTTCTATTCAAGACTCGCACTTGCACTGATATCTGGTGTTCGGAGATTTCTGGAATCCTGCAGCTGTTCATCCTTTTTTAAGAAAAGAGCACACATTTTTTCAGAGGTAAAGATGTAGAGGAGTGGATTGATGCAACTGTTTAAAAATGATAGACCTCCACTAATGTTCCATGCGTTTTCACAAACTTTCAACAGGAAGTCATTCTTGAGACAAATAGCTGTCACACCCAGCAGGTTTATGGTGTGATATGGTACCCACAGAATGAAAAAGCAGACAACAATTCTGGTTACCAGTCGGATTGTTTGTCGATTGTTGAAAAAGGCTCCCTGACTAACTTTTCTGTGGAGACCAGTATATGCAAATGTAACCAGAAACAAGGAAGCAAACCCCACAATCGCCTCTGTCAGCAGCACTGCTATCCTTTGGGCATCAGAAGAATAATCTGGTTTGCAACGTTTCAATTTCTGATCAGTTTTTACTTGTCGAAAAACCAAAGAAGGGATAGAAAAGGTGACGGCACCTAGCCAGAGCAGAACCAGCAGCACTCTTTTTCGTACCTGTTTGCAGTTCATACGGTGGACTACCACAAGGTAACGCTGGACGCTAACCGCAGTCACAGTGAGCTGGCTGCCATACACACAGCAGTACACAAGGCCCGCTAGAAGCTTACAAGTCTCCAAACTGTATGTCCAACCATGGAGTAAACTGTAAATCCAAGGTGGAAGCGTCAACAGGCAGAGGAGATCAAAAATGGCCAGATTCAGCATCAAGCCCTGGCTCAGACTGGACATTTTCTTCCAGACAGGTTTGAGAAGAATCACAGCAATGTTTCCAGGAACTCCCAGAATGAAGCAGATGGACAACACCACCGCAGGGATGAAACCTCTGGAGCTCCATGATGGAGGAGGAAGATGTTCTGGAGAGGAGAAGTTAGAAGGAATCACAGTGAAATTAAGCTGATCCATCCTGGGTCTGGTAGAGAAAGTTCTGCTCTGACTGACTGATGCTGGTAAATGAGTAAATTGCAGTCAAGGAAGTGGGTTTTCAAAGACGGAACTAAAAATAAAAAGTTTTGATGCTTGGTTGCCTGCATCACTGTCCATACTATAAGTTTGTATCAGTTGATGTGGTGCTCCTTTTATTTCTGTAGCACATGAATGACTAAAGATGCATTAAAGTTTTTTTTCAGTTAAACCAAAAAAGATAAGGTTCAAATTTAAATAACATTGTCTCCATTTATACACTTAGATGCAGATTTGAAAAATGGAAATAAATAACAAGACAAAACAAATACATTTAGTTTGCTTCATTAACTTGTTTTGGTCGTAGAAATATAACTAAAATTCACATTTGGAATTGATATTGTTTATCCAGCAAATCATCACAAAGTGTGCCTTTGAAAAATAAAGGAAACGCTTTCAAGCACTTTAAAGTTCTGGTGTCAACCTTTTTTGTTCTGTCACACGTACTGGTGTCTGGAGGATTTGACACATATTCAGTTTCCAAAAACACACATCATGTTTCATAAAAAACCACTTGCCCTACTACCGGTTGGAACCCTTTCTGGTTTAGCAGTGTTGTGGTGCAAAGTGAAAAGGAAACAATCTTTCAGCCAGTGAATGAAAAAAAACTTTAAAGAACAAGTCATCCCCATACCAGAGTCGTACTCCACCCACATTTGCTGTTTGAAATATGTGCCAAAAGGAGGCATTGTCTGGCAGACCGAAGGACATGCGGGGGGGGGGTATTGGAAATGTACCCATTTAGAGTCAAGGTCCCACCTTTCTGGCGTCTGATTGGCTAGAAGTGTTCTCGCGTGTTTGGTTATTTCATTTGGGTGAGAGTCACACATTCCCAGTCTTCTTGCTTCTGATTAGCTGGAAAAATCGGCAGCTCTCTTTTCATGATCAAGATACCTTTACTTTGATAACAATTTGGACAGAATAAATTTATATGTTAATGCTGTTAAGCAAGCAGGATGCAAGTTAAGACAGATATTTTATAACTTTGGTCTCTAATCACCACTTATCTCCCATCACATCTCATCACATCAGGAAGCCTTAATGAACTTTGTGTTGACTTCTGTTAATTGCCCTGCTGTTCTAAACTTGTTTGCTGGTTGGGAAAACTTGGAACCTAATTGTTAGAGGTTTTGTCAGTCTTACTCCACTGCAGTGTACAATAGTCATTCTGTTTCTCATTGCTTCCCATACACAAAAGTTCCCACTGTTTAACTGTGTATTATTTAATTGACCTCAACACTGCTGATGTTGTGATGATAGGATGTAGGTCAATCACTAGTTTCCATCAGTCAAGAATAGGAACTGACCTGCATTGCACATACTTATCAGTTCACATTTTCATCACAAAACTCTCAAAAATAGCTATGACTAATCTAAACACAATCTAAATAGGAAATGTAAACTTGAAATATAAATATGACAGGACAGACTTCACAGTGTTATATTGGCTTGCTTTACTTCTGTTGGTGGTAGGACTATTCCAAGCACAATCTAAATAAACCAGCCCATACTTTGCTCATAATTTGCCTCTGCAAATTTTGCGATGACGTTTCGCAATCGTTGCAGAGGCATTCTTGCCAATCAGAGACAAAAAAGGCAGGACTTTCCCCCAAATGAAATAGCAAATCATGTGAGAGCACATCTAGCCAATCAGAGGAGAGAAAGGCGAGACCTTGAGCCTAGATGGGTACATTTACAAAATGTGTGCACTGGGAGTAATAGCTGGGTGACAACACTTGGCTGCATAGGGAGCTTAAGTCACGCCCATCTACTTCTGGTCCATGCGTCCTCTACTGTCAAATAATATGAATGATAGTCAGCAGAGCAATAAAATTTATTTTCTGATCCCTTTTGAAATGGGTCATGGATTTAACATATGATGTCTGTGAATTTTAAAGACACATTTTGAAGCAGAGAAATGTCATGTTTGCATGTAAAATAGGACCCATAGGCAGAAAAAAATAAAACTTAAATGATTTAATTGTTAACAAAAACAAGGAGCAAAAACTTACAGAACCAAAAATAGAAAGATGAGGAAAAAAAATAGGAACTGAACCATGTCCGAGAACATACCCCCATACAGGTACTCTGTTGGCTCCTGAAATGGCCCTGAAAATGGCCCTTTCGGCCTGGCCTGATGAAGTGGAGATAAGTATAATGGGAAGATCCAGTCAAATTACCTTGAAGTTTCGACAGTTGAAACACGCCTAGTGATGATGTTCACAAGGTAGATGTTCTGGGACAATGAAAATGACATTATGATACAAGAGGACATTGTCATGGATATGTTTCCTTATATTCATATGGTTTTTGTGTTGATTCAACAATTCAGTTTTTGACTTGGTCTACCATACAATGAATTCTTAGTAGTGTGGATGTATGATCTTTGTTTTATTTAGAGCAGCTCTTGAGGACCAAGGTTGGAGACCCCTGATTTAGAGAAACTCCAGGGGGTTTGTCTGTAGATTGGTTCAGTGGTTCTGCTGTCAGTTTACCACGGATATGCTACAAACAGAGGTTAACTGAATAAGGTCAAGAGGGCTGGTTTATGTTGAGCTTATGAAGTCAACAGTGACAGCATGTTGTGTGCATGTGCCTGTGTTAGTGATAGTGGTGGTGAGGTGTTGACAAAGGTACAACGGAGAGAGACATGGCTCGATAATAAATGTTATACCGTTAGAAAGCGTGTTTCTTTTTCCTTAAATAATTGCTCTATTTATAAGGAAAATACATATGAATTGATCAGCAGCATTAAGCATGTGGGATGCACGTTATTGAAAGCTCTGCCAATGCCGAACAGCTTTTGGTGGAAGCAGTGTGATTGTGTGGATGCAATGTTTTTCCTACTGGATAATCAAGACTTGTCGTCATTGGACGCAGTTCCAATACAGAAAGACAAGTAGCAATCCTGCATCTCCTTTCTTAGGGACCAAGCTCTGTCCACCAAGATTTCAATGCTCATCCGCACAGAGGGATTGAAAAGAGACCAGCTCCAGAATTCCATCTCACAGTAGTGTGTGACATGATGGCAAGATGGCAACCAGCATGATTAGGAGGCACCAGGCTGTTCTTATGTGTTTACCCACACTTTAGCGAGGCCCTTGTACATGTTTAAATTGCCAATACTTCTTGTTTTTAATTATTCAATCCAACAAATTATAAGAAACTGGACTCACTGGCAGAAAAAGCTGTTTTGCACTTTCAGAAAGGGATAATACATTGACACACGCATATATATATAAATAAATAAATACATACATACATACATACATACATACACACACACACACACAC
Organism: Valencia hispanica; assembly: GCA_963556495.2. Taxonomy (NCBI): domain Eukaryota; kingdom Metazoa; phylum Chordata; class Actinopteri; order Cyprinodontiformes; family Valenciidae; genus Valencia; species Valencia hispanica. The sequence continues at coordinate 23,836,909 of OY747719.1, forward strand.
ACACACACACACACACACACACACACACACACACACACACACGCACACACACACACACACACACACAGGCCCGGCCCTAACCAATTTGGTGCCCTAGGCAAGATTTTAAGTGGCGCCCACGTTGCATCGCAGTACAGTACTTGCACAGCTAGTGTACATATACTCACAAGAAACATAATAGCTTTGTTTTAGACATTCTTTTATTGAAATAAAACAATTGCACATTCAAAGCCAGTCAGCTGGGTCTATTGGAGCAACAGAAAGTCCGCTTGATGCTGCTGCATACCTGCTAGGTTGTCGTGCTGAAGTGGAGGCGACAGGAGGAGCGCTTGATGCTGCTGAGGTGGAGGTGACAGGAGGAGCGCTTGATGCTGCTGAGGTGGAGGTGACAGGAGGAGCGCTTGATGCTGCTGAGGTGGAGGTGACAGGAGGAGCGCTTGATGCTGCTGAATACCTGCTGGATTGTGCTGCTGAGGTGGAGGCAACAGAGGGATTGGCAAGGGTGGGACTGAGAAACCTCAGCCAGTGTTGCCAACTTAGCAATTTTGTCGCTTTTTCAAACGACTTTTTAGACCCCCTTAACGACTTTTTTTCCAAACAGCGCCTAGCGACAAATCTAGCGACATTTCTGACCACCCTTAGCTACTTTCTGTGAAACTTTGTCGCCGATATTTCCTGCAGTTTAGAGACCCAGCGTGCTCCTTCCCAAAGTGTACACTATGTCGACTGACCAATCATAAACCATTTTTGGTTCATTTCATTCACTTACAAACGAAGTTGCTTTTTTACTTAATGTTAATTAAAAATTAAAAAATAAATCTGCATGTATATAAGACCGATCTTTCAATGAGAATTAAGGCAGAAGCTTGTCTGTACTACGCTGCATCGCACACCTGTGGTGCATTCAAGGAACAAAATGTATGGTGAGTTCAAAAACATAGGACATTTAAAACTTGTTACAAAAAAAAACCCCACTGAAAATAATACCATAAGCAATAAAGATTTGATGCATGCTAAATATGCCCTACTTATTTTTACAAAATACTTAAAAACAAACTATATTCTCTCTATTAATTTTGTCTTCTTGAGGTATCTCAGCAAATGTTGTTTCTTTTCTTCAGAACTTTACATTTTGTTTAAAAGGTCTCTGATGTCCAGTTGCAATTTGATATCTTGTAAATTTTGTACCAATTTCCTCAACAGTTTACTTCAGGCAAAATAATAGAACATGCTCCACCGTCTCTTCTTGAAGACAAAAGTCACATTTCCCTGTAGCATGTTTCCCCTGTTTAAATAATGTATTGTTTAACCCTGTATGACAAAATCCTAATCTAAACATAATTATTTCCTCCTTTCTGTTTCATTCGTCATCACGTGATGACATCATCATTATGCAAATTAGCGTATGACGTCATCTGGCGACATCTAGCGACTTTCTGGGGCAACTTCAGCTACTTTCTGTCTGAGACAGTTGGCAACACTGACCTCAGCAGCGCATCTGAAGACAGAAGAGGAGTATGTGACACCAGTCTAATAATAAACACATGATTTAAAAAATACAATAAAATGAAATAATATAAATGAGAAACCTAGAGATAAATAAATGATGTAGGCCATAGTGTATAATATACAATGTATTTTTTCAGATACAAATTATATTAGTAATTCATATTAGTAATAATTTAAATTTTATTATCATTACAATGAAATTCTAATTAGCTGAATGAAAAGAATCAGTAAACTGCAGTATAATATTGCATGTGTTATGCTTTAACAATAATGATGTGCACTTTAACACAGGTGTAAAGTTTAACATGATAAACACTTTATAGACAATATGAGCTGTAACACAGTTAACAGCTGGCGTTACAACTATGGAATTATTATTATGATTATTAATGGTATTTTGATTGATTATTACAAGCTGGGAAAACGTGAGATAATGATGCCAATGAAATTAACATTAATACACCTGCTGATTAGATCTAATATTTACACATTTGTCCGAGGAAGGTACTCATTACTATTTTCCATAATAATAGCGCTAGGCTTATCTGTTAGAACCATTGACTAGCAGATAGCGCTGGCTATTTATAGATTAGCTAACCATGTATGCTAATGGCTAATTGCATTATTGATCATTGTTCTGTAACATCAAAATAATATCATTATTAATAATCTTTACTGTAACATTACCTTTGTCTGTTACTTTTTTTCTCCTCTTCTTTTCTTTTTTTCCTCCCCTGGGCACCAGATAATTTGGGACACTGACATATTAAAGAGGCTATATGCAACTTTTTCCCCAAAACAAACGTAAGAATAGCCTTTTAATTTGACCATTTATGACTCAAACATCTCCTGATGAGCATACTGACACCTTGTCAGCTCACAGTGGGTGCACCTATAAGCCTGTATCCAATTTTTTCTATTTTCTGTCGGGTCCGATTATTTTGAACGAAAACCGAATGGCGGCCGGGTAAAAGAAGTCTGATTGGTGGAGGTGGTATAAGAGAGAGTCATTGCCATTTAAATCCCGTTTATGCTCCTCTCGTTGCAGTGTCAATGAAGTACAATAAAACGTAAAGTCACTAACTCTGGCGCCCCCAGGGTATACGGCGCCCTTAGCATTTGCCTATACTGCTTTTGCCACGGGCCGGCCCTGCACACACACATATAAATAGATGGACTGATAGATTTCAGGCCAGATCCTATCCCTTGCTCTTCTGACAGTCACATGATCGTTGCTTTCATTCATCCTCCTAGGATGACACTCCCTCGGAACAAAACACTTTCCCAACATGAGTATGGGATGCAGATTTCTGGGAGAATCCTTGCTACATACCTATTTATTCAAGTAACTTTTTTTTATCTCAGGAACTGCTGGCACTGGTCAGCTGATAGTCGCCTATATACAAATATTGTGTTTTAATAGGAAGCAGACCATTTGCTGGAGGGGATTTTCAGCTGTCTGCAGGTAGGAACACTGAACTTTTTATCTCTTGCAATTCGTCACTATAGCCACGCTTTATTAAGTAATTAAGAGGAAAAACGAAACCTCATAGTATTATTTCTAAATAAAAAAAACAACCTTTTTGTTATCCTGTGTATGTCTTTCTTCATTTCAGTATGTTTGAATTTTAAACATAAAACAAAAAAACTATTTAACATATAAATGAGACATATATTATTCAACAACTAAAAAACAACAACTTTTGGGCATTAAATATGCGAGGACTATTGCGAACGTTGCCCCGACAATTCTCAACTTCGCTCGTGATGTACGATAGAGGATGTAAATAATAATTTGGCGCCATCTGCTGGTCAATTAGGATTTTTGAAATATACTGGAAACACGAGTTGCATCACATTCATCCAATACAGGTGAAACTCGTAAAATTAGAATATTCTGCAAAAGTTCATGTATTTCAGTAGGCTAATTCAACTTAAAATGTGAACATGAAATAGATTGATTACATGCAAAACGAGATATTTTAAGCCTTTATTAGTTATAATTTTGATGATTATGGTTTACAGTTTATGAAAACTCCAAATTCAAATCTGTTAAAATTAGATTAAATTAATACAACAAGGATTTTAAATAGAGAAATGTCGAAAATCTGAAAAGTATAATCATGCATATGTACTCAATACTTGGTTTGGACCCCTTTTGCATCAGAGCCGTGTGGCATGGACGCTATCAGCCTGTGGGACTGCTGAGGCGTTATGGAAGACCAGGATGCTTCAATAGTGGCCTTCCGCTCTTCTGCATTGTTTGGTCTCATGTCTCTCATCTTTCTCTTGGCAATGCCCCATTGATTCTCTATGGGGTACAGGCCAGGCCAGTTTGCTGACCAAACAAGCACAGTAATTCCATCGTCATTGAACCAGGTTTTGGTACTTTTGGTAGTGTAGGCAGGTGCAAAGTCCTGGTGAAAAATTAAATCAGCATCTCCATAAAGCTCGTCTGTGGAAGGAAGCATTAAGTGCCCCAAAATGTTCTGGTGGATGGCTGCGTTGACTCTGGAAATAGTAAAGCTCAATGGACCAACACCAGCAGAAGGTGGTTTTATGTGGGGTCATTTAAATTTGTAAAGCACTTTGTGATGCAACTTCTTGTATGAAAAGCGCTTCATAAATAAAGTTTGATTTGATTTGATTTGACATTGATCCCCAAATCAACACAGACTGTGGAAACTTCACACTGGACTTCAAGCATCTTGGATTGTGTGCCTCTCCATTCTTCCTCCAGACTCTGGGACCTTGGTTTCCAAATGAGATGCAAAATTTGCAGTTATGTTTTTCATTAGCCCAGGTAAGACACTTCTGACGTTTGTTGTTCAGGAGCGGGTTGAGAAGAGGAATACAACATTTGAAGCTCATGTCCAGGATGCGACTGTGTGTTGTGGCTCTTGATGCACTAACTCCAGCCTCAGTCCACTCCTTGTGAAGGTCCCCAACACTTTTGAATGGCCTTTTCCTGACAATCTTCTCAAATTGCTGCTTGTGCAACTTTTTCTTTTGAATTAATTAGTTGATTAGAGTGTGGCACATTGAGCCTAAAATATTGAAACATTTGACAATATTCCAATTTTCTGCGATTTTGAATTTGGGGTTTTCATAAGCTGTAAGCCATAATCATCAAAATGATAACAAATAAAGGCTTGAAATATCTCGCTTTGCATGTAATGAGTCTATCTCGTATATTAGTTTCACCTTTTAAGTTGAATTACTAAAATAAATGAACTTTCTCCTGTATATTTGTAACCATTAAAACAAAGAAAATAAAACTCACACAATATCCATCAGCTCTGATCAGCCTCCCTGTCCGTGCTGAAGAAAAGCATGTCCAAGCCAATATACCACCGCTACTATGCTTCCCAGTCAGGTTGTAAGTTAAGAATGATGTGCAGTCTTCTGAAGGCAGGCGGATGCACTGGATTTTTTTAGGGGTATCTGAGTTTAGAGGTATCAGAGAAAAAGTGATGGGTAAAATAAAAACAGTGAGCAAGAATAACTGAACACTGATAACATTTCTACAGTCTACATCCATTCTGGAAGTTGTTTGTGTGGATAACCCAAATCTAGTCATACAGGAGTCAGACTATTTGAAAAGAAATAAATTTTATGACAAATTTGCGGGGGAAAAATCCCATAAAACACAGAGACAATCCAAAATATTTTTTCACAATCCAAGAAAAAAAACAAAACAGAGCAATGTAGAGGGAGACATCAAAATGAACTAGCAGATCAAGTCTGAACTAGAGGTGAATACACAAAGGAGGGCGAATGATGGAATGAGAAGCAGATGAGAGCCAAATTATCCGGCTGAAAGCCGTTGAGTGCGAGACCTGAGGACAGATGGAATCTAATGGAAAAAATGGCTGAACAGAAACAGACAGGAATAACAGAAAACAGGAAGTAAACGGAGCACAGACTGATTGACTATATCAACATAAAACAGGAACTACAATGGAAACTTTGATGAAGGACTGCAACAACAACCTTAATGTATTAAATGCAGTGAAGACTTTTCAGATTTCTATTTGTAAAATATAAACACCATGTTTCAGTTTTCTTCCACCTTACAGTGATGTTAGAGTTGTGTTGGTCTGACACAACAAAACCTAGTAAAATACACTATTTTTTAGTTATGTGAAAAGATGTAGAAAAGTAAAAAAAAAAAAATCTCTCTTTTTTATTCAAGGAACCCAAAACATTATAAAAACAAAACTTTTCTTTTGTTTAGTGTTTCTAAAGATTCATGTCATGATTAGCTGAGGATATTAACATGGACATCATTAACATTTCTTCAAACCCAATATTGAAACTTTGAGAAAATTATGTTGGTTTCTAAGTAATGGTCTTTATGTCTTTTTGTTTCCAGTGTGATGGGGCTTAAAGTTGTCATGTGTGTGCTGCTCTGTGCAGCTGCCCTCACAGTTTCTGTGGTTTTTGGCAACAATGAGGAGAGCAGTTCACACGTGTGGACCCGGCAGAGCCTGCCAAGGCTGCTGGTTACACACAAAGCTGTTCTTAACGCCAGTCTGTTTAGTGGACGGATGGAGGAGAAAGTGAAAGCAAGTACCAACACACTCTGTGGAATAGAGTGTCAGAGAAGTCAGGTATTTGTCAACCAGACTGAGAAAGAAAGAATTCTGGGATACCAGACGCTGTATGAAAATGGCACACGGACCCATACAGATGTCAGCTTTCAGCGGGTGAACAAGACCTCAGGAGGAGATCCTATGAGAACACCTGTGCACATCCGGAGGAAACGGCAAGTTTATGGAGCAGATGGACGCTTCGTGATCTCAGATTCAAACTTTATCACCAACTACCCATTCTCCACTGCAGTCCGCCTTTCCACTGGTTGCTCTGGAGTCCTAGTGTCTCCCAGACATGTGTTAACCGCAGCACATTGTATCCATGATGGCAGGGACTACCTGGAGAGTGCCAGGAGCCTTAAAGTTGGATTGTTACAGCTCAAGCATGAAAGAAGAGGGTTGAGAAGGAAGCGGGGAAGGAGACGAAGAGGTGGTAGGAAACAGGATGAAATAGATTTGAGGAGAGAAGAAAAGGGAGTTGAGGAGAGGAACAGTGTTGGAGGATTGAGAAAGAAAAGGGGAGGTGAAAGGAGAAGGCGCAGATTGAGAAAAAGGGGTGATGAGGGAGAGGCTATTGGTGGAAAAGGTAGAAAGGAAGAGCATCTCAGTCGTATCCGACGCCATGTTGGACAAGAAAAGCAGGCTGTGTTTCGCTGGTCCCAGGTTAAACAAACCCAAATCCCTCAGGGATGGATCCACAACAATACCTCCACCAACTCTGTGTCTCTTGACTATGATTACGCCCTCCTGGAGCTGAAACGCCCCGTCAAGCAAAAGCACATGGAGCTTGGGGTGGCGCCAGCTTTACTACCTTTGGCACGAATTCACTTCTCAGGGTACGACACAGACAAAAGCCTGTCTGACAGCAGTGGAGATGAGAAGGTGGTTTATCGCTTCTGCTCAGTGACGGAGGAGTCAGATGATTTGATGTATCAGCACTGCGATGCTCAGCCCGGTGCCGCTGGCGCTGGCGTTTATATCCGTCTGAGGAAGAAATCCGTACACAAGCGTGGGAAATGGAACTGGCAGAGGAGGGTGATCGGGGTGTTTTCAGGCCATCAGTGGGTGGAGGTGGATCAGGGGGAGCAGAGGGACTTTAATGTTGCAGTAAGACTCACACCACACAAATATGCTCAGATTTGCCACTGGATTCATGGAGATTCAGGTTTCTGTAACGAGGTTTGAGCTTACTGCGCGATGGATCGACACTAAACAAAGATGCTTTTACTGTCTCAGACATGTGAAGATCAGGGATAAGGTATTGTGTATTAGTTAGGCAAAATATGGAGCACTTGGAACAATTGTGCAGTGTTAAACAGAGAATAACTGTGATCTTGTATATAAAAGGAAGACCATCCTCTTATCATTTGTTAACACTATTTCACTTAAGTGCACTTTGTTATAAGCCCATGTTTTTACTTGTTACATTTTCAGCATTTTTTCTACAGTTACTATAATGGTGTTGCTTTGGTATATTACCAATAACCTCTATGCCAGAAAGGACTGATATGATTTTTTATGCTTTAAGTCTTACAAAGCCCATCTATTTTTTTTTCAACTTCTGTATTTTTCTACCATACAGATTACCATAAAAAGAGGGTATTTAAAAAAAAGAAAAAAAACATTTCATAAGTGTCTAATGTGCCACATGGTTTTAATAGTTTATAGTTCTGGAATAACTGCAAGTACATAATAATGCCTCTGTTAATGTTCAAAAAAGGACAAGGAGCTAACATTTAACGTTAATTCATGCTTAATAAATCTGTTTTCATTTTGACATTGCAGTATTTTAACCTTTATTGTCCAGTCCATGATAGCATTTTATTTTTCTCTTTGGAAAATCCCTCTCCCCTTGTTCGATGTTTGTCACCCGTCAACCCAGAATTTGTTTCACCTAATTATTTAGCTGTTTTATTCTCGTTTGTTATTGTTGTAATTTCACTTTGAATTAAAGCAAACACCAGCATACCTTAAACACCTGTATTTTGCTTGAGTATTTTGAAGGAAATGTTTGCTCTATTATCAGTTGTGTTAAAGATTGACCTTTCAGATTTTTCATTCCTTTTCCTGTTTCAGAAAACTACCTGCTGCCTAAAAAAACACAGACTTGACATGCTATAACCGAACCTGAAGAACTTAAGTATGGGGAAGCCACAGAGCAAAGATTAATGCTTTTTGTGTCGTATCTGCACTCAAGTAAAAAAAAAGGTTAAGGATAAATTATGCAAATAAAAAAAAAACTAGCAAGCCAAAGAACAAAGACCATCAGTCTGAATAAAAACAAACTTCACTTATCCACAGGTGTTCTTGTCTTTTGACATTTTTTGATTTTGTTTCGAGATTTTCAGTTCATTAAATCTATTAGACAGAGCTGTACATGAACAGATGTAGTGCATCAACACTGCACCCGAAATTTCAGTTTCCATGTATTTCAGTTGCTCAATTCACTAAGTGAAGCATATTATAAAGATTAATTTCACACAGACTGATGTTTTCAAGCCTTTTTTTTCTGGTAAATATGATTATCTTCTCCTACAACTAAGCCAAAAAAAAAAAAAAAGGGGTTGAAGACTAGAATATTACATCTAAACAATACAAAATGAATACAGAAATGTGTGCTTAATAAAAAAATATGTTTGATACATGCTTAGAGTTTGTTGTTTCAAAAAGGTACTTTTAATCTGACAAATGAGCCTTATTGGAACGCATATTCCATTTTATTGAATATTCCTGAATTTTTCACAATATATACACTTTGTGTATTTAAGCTTCATTTAGAGGACGAAAAAGCACCAAGAAAAGAACACCCTGTTAAAGATACACAAGGTAAGAGCAAAACGTTCTAGAAATATCTTGGAATTCCAAACTATTAGATTTTTAGAAGCATTTATGTATCTGTTGTAACCTCAGCAAAGTATGTCTCTATAAGTCAGATTCTGTTTAGTGCTTAGTTCATTTCAAATTCAAAAATACTTTATTTATCCTGATGGGAAATTAAATATTGTCATAACTCAAATCATCCAAGTATCTTCCAAGAGTCGTGGATGGTGAAGGTGTGGACAAAAAGGATCTCCGGTAGCAGACAGTCTTGCAATCACTTCTGACTGAAAACTGTTTCTGCATAATTCTATAAATGTATGACTTCCAGTGGGAGTTCCAGTAGTGTTCTGGTAGTCCGATTCTTACCAAATGTACTGGTACTGACCACAGAAGGCCTCCCTAACAGAGGAAAGAATGGTATATATATATATATATATATATATATATATATATTTCATGTTAATTGTAAGAAACTACACTCTAGATACTTTATATTTATATTATATATATAATATATATAATATATTTACATTATAACCTTTTAAAGGTTTACCTAACCATGATGTTCATAAAAAAAACTTTTAAGGAACAATTTTATTTATTCTCTGCTATTTAAATCAGACTGAGCTACTGTATGATGTCATGTTTGTTGCTTTATTTGTAAATTATAAATTTTATTGCAGGGCAAAGAATAGTCTTTAAGTTCTGGAATGTCAGAGCAATAATTCTCCTGTCATGGAGCTACATGACAAGAGAATGATGTCAGTAATGATGTCACAGATGCCTTTGATCTCACAGACTCAGAATTATTTTGAGATTCATATAAGATTCTTTTTTCTTCATTTTGACAGAGTATACATTTTTGATGTTTACAGAAATTGTTACAAACTGCTTTGATGAACAAAAACTAGGTAAAAAAAAAATCACAAAATGTTTCATCTTAGGAAGACTTTAGGATTTGCCTCTCAGCGGAAAAACGGTAAGAACAAACTTTTTGGCAAAGTTTGCAAACTTCTCAATGTAGCCAGCAATATACGGGAAGAGAATGTAGATTTGACTAAGCAAATAAGAAAAATGAACATGACAATAGAACACACAACAGCTCTTGAAGATGATTATGAGTACCTCAAAGCACAGATAAAAACTGATCGTAAGGTAAACCACAAGTTAAAACAGCAAGTTCTTGACCTGGAAATGAAGTTGAAAGCTCAAAAGACCTCGGAGGAGAAATACAAAATAAAACAGGAAGAACTTCAGAATCTAGTGCAAAGCAACAATGATCTTCACCAAAAGGTTGCTGCCTTAAACTTGAAATTAAAGGATTCTCTTGTTTTGAAAGAAAACTACAGGAGAGCAAGAGGGAAGAAAGAAAATCTGACCCAACAAAACAGCTGCTTGCTAAAGCAGGTTGAGAAAATCCAACAAAAACTTTCACAGGAAAACCAGATAGAAAAAAGCGTAAACAAAACCAAATTGAAGAACATAAGTTTACAAAAACAAAAATATAAAAACTCTGGATACTCTTAATAACATAAATGCTAAACTTTAGAGTATGAAAAGGTCAAACTTGAGCACGGAGAAACGGAAATCCAAAAAGAAAAATATTGTGACATCCTCTTTGATGTGCTGGCTAATAAGGAAAATAGTTTCTCCCCATACCAGAATAAAAATCACACAGTTCACAAGGGACTATAAGATTTGACAAACACTGATCCGTTGAATGATAAGAAAATGTCAAAATGATACTCTTTATCAGCAATAAATAAGTAAATAAATAAATAAATGCCCTGTGATGGACTGGCAACCTGTTGAGGGAATAAAAATCCTCAAAGGATGTGTTTTTAACTGATTACTAAAAGTGTTATGTGTATCCAGAGAATGTATTTTTTTAACGTGTTTTCTTACAGGTTTCTTAGTCAAGGAGTACTTCCTTTGATGAATAGTTTGTGCATAGCCTAATACAGAAATTAAACTGTGCAGCTCCTTTCCCATGGCTGTGTATGACAACAACTTGAAGGTCTTGAATATAGTGAAGAATTATGGACTCGCCTGACCTTTAAGGTCAAGTACAAAGTAACTTGTTATTGTGCAGAGCAGGTTTTTTGTTTTACTGTAATTATCTTACTTTCACTAATTTTCTTTAGCTTTGCTGTACAATTTGGCTGTAATTTTATTACAATCTTACTGAAAATTTATTACCATTCTACTGTAATTCTTATAGCAACCATTTAACAGAACTACAGGAAGTTACTGTATTTTTACAGTAGTTTAAGACCCTACCAAAAATATAATTCCAATAGCAACTATGCATGGTTATTGGTAGCTTTTTAATAATCTGAAATCGCTACATGCAACTTAACTCCATCGAAAACATTAATTTTTTTCTCCTTGGAAAAAACCCCTCAATATATTTTGAAATTACTTTATTTCATTGTCAATGTAACACGAATCTGGAACATACCTAAACATTAAATTTTTTATAAAAAGAAAAAAACAACATTTGCTTTTGACATGCATTTTAAGATGTAACAACTTCAATGGTAAAATACAAAGATATTTTGAAGTGATTGGAATACCATATGATTTCATAAATTCAATAAAGTTATAGCTCCCACTGTAACAACATCATGGATACAACCTGTTACATAACTTCAAAAATTAAAGGCGCAAAGTTTTCAAGCAAAGGCACCAATTCCCAAACTGTTGGTTTTCTCTCATTCTAAAAGATTTTTGAGTAGGAAGTAAATGGAAACACAGCATAAATATTACCATACTTGTTTTTTTTCAAACTAATCACAAACTGCAAAGGGTTAAACTACATATACATACATTTAGATAATTTTACACAATCCACAGGAACCCTGCCAGCACATATTTAACATGTTAGACAGTTGAAAATCTTACACATATCCAAACGAAACCAAAATTAATACATAATAAGTAAAACTTAGTCCATAACACACCTCTGAAGCTTTAAAGTTGACAGAACCGTCCAGGTCCTGCTGAATCAAAGGATTGCTAGAAGGTAAAGAAAGGAAAAATGTTTATTCAACACAGAAAATGAACAGCAGATGTAACCAAATTTATAAATATAGAGAGATGGAGGAAAGATATGATGGACAGTATTTCTTTGACTTTCTCTGTTTTTTTTGGCTTTGATAGTGACTGCAGTAGTCAGGTCAGTCTGTGCAGCAGACTGGGAGTCATGCAGAAGCCCCAGAGGCTGGGAGATCAGGGTGGAGCTCTGGAGCAGGCTTAGGTACATGAGGGCTGTGAGAGGTGGGTTGTCCTTGACCCCCTCAGAGAATTTCAGTCCCAAAATGACTGTACATGTTCACATGTGTTACAAGTGCTGTTGTTGTTGTAAGGATGTTGCTATTCTAGCTTCGCAGTCTTGTCACGTCTAGAAATTGGAGTGCTCAGGCGAGTCATAGCTCAAGCCTGAAATGTTGCTTACATACAGAGAAGTTCAGCTTTCTAACCTAATTATCTGGGAGTCTTAGTTTGATTAAGAGTGGGCCAGTTAGGTTCAACTTCAGCCAGATTAAGGTGTATACATGTATTTCAAAAGTCCAAATTCAGTCGGACTAAGGCAAAACATTTTTTTACAGCATGTAAACCCACTGAGTGAGGGAAAGTCAGAGAAAGGGTGTTTTACTGTATCTGTCCTCCTTTCCATGTCTTTCTAACAAACAGACACAGTGAGGGAAAGAGTCTAAATAGTTGTTGATTGTGGTCTACTGAAGCTGATTGAATAGACTAGAAAACAAAAGCAAGAGCACATAACAGAGAAAACAATTTGTGGGTAAATGTGTAATCTTACCATTTTAATCCACTGGTAATCCATCAACTTGCAGAGGAGAGTTCACAACAGGGGTTCACCACTGAGTGCTTCTTCTGCACAAGTTGACCCGTGGTTTTCAATGTTACTTTTCCTTTAGCTGTTTTTGTTCCTTTCTGGGATTAGGCCTATAAAGTGCATAAAACAGATGGCAGAAATTTAGCTCTGTGTTCAAAATACCCTCTTTTTAAAAAAAGTACATATTGCATTTTTGGCTGCGATAGACTGGCAACCTGTCCAGGGTGTACCCCACCTCTCGCCGCTGGAGATAGGCACCAGCCCCCCCGCTGGATGGATACTGCATTTTTGGATCAGACACTTCTAAATTACCAAATATGTTTAGCAAAGGCATTATTTAATTATTTTTACCTTTGAATGAACTCCAGTGTGCATGTCGCCTCATTTGGATACTGCTGTGACTCCAGACTGGAAGGTAGGTTGTGTGCACTAACAAACAATTTCACCCTCAATGCTAATCATCCATTGACTAACAGTGGAGCTGTCTCCTGGAAAAAAAGAAAAGAAAAGAAATAAATATTCACAGATAAGTTTTCATTAGGGATGCACAATATATCGGTATCCTCATCATCAATAGTCACTTTTTTAACCATATTCATCAAGTCAAGGGGCAAACTCCGCTGGGCAAAATTGAAGCCAATGAAGAAGTGACAAAATCTGCAGTTCACCCCCCCTCATCCACTAAGGGCTGGCTGCAGAAAGGATCAAGTTCCCATTGAGTCCTATGGTAAAGATGCCAACTTCACAGCAGAAATAAACATGGTTAAAGCCTGGTTAAAAAAAACATGTTAGGTTTAATAGTTCAAGTTTACCATCATGACAACTCTGAGGGGGTGAATGTTTTCATAACTGATCTGTTAAGATGTAATTCAAACTTGAAATTAGTAATAATAAGCGGCATGTTTTTTTGTCGGATTGGCCGTCAGTGATAGCGCTGGTGATTAGCGATCAACAGTGGCGTTCGCAATGTTTATTCATCTTCGGATAATAATCGTGCTCTGAACATCCCCAACCTCCGTTAGCTCTGGGTAGTTAGCTTGTAGCTAATCAGATTTCATAGTTCTGTAAGCATTCTTTTACAGCATTTTTTCCACACCTGCCTAAAACGTTTGCACAGTAGTATTGTGTATATATATATATATATATATATATATATATATATATATATATATATATATATATATATATATATATATATATATATATATGTGTGTGTGTGTGTGTGTGTGTGTGTGTGTTTACACATACACATCCATATTACTGTCAGATAATATTGGTATTGGCCCAAATTTCTTATATCAGTGCAGCAATTGTTTTCATGTTAATTCAATGTTCATGCTTTTTTTGTTTCCTCAGTTTCTTTGCTTGCTGTTTTCCTCTGTGTTCAGACTAATTTGACTATTCAGAATTCTACAGAAAGGAATTACATAAACCGTAAGATTGCAATATTTCACTGTATCCCATCCTTCTGTCTATAGATGGAAGGATGGGATACAGTGAGACACAGAGAAGGGTACATCGTACAATATATATTGTATTTACCAAGGACAATGAGTCGTGGACTTGGCAGCAAGTTGTGTGCTTCTTCCAGATAGGCATATTCCAAATTAACATGTAAACTCTACTGATACTGCTTTAATAATGCAGGACTAATATATTTGTTTTGTGGACCTTACAATCCAATAAAGTAGCAGCAACCAATTAAAAAAATGAAAAAAATCGTTAAAAAAAAAACTTAAATATTTTTAAATCGAGGAAACAGCTCTATATCACTTCAGCAATATTTACCAGAATGGACAGCCTAAACTCTGACAACCAAATCATCGGAATGAGATGCGCATACTCTGACAACAGATTAAGTATAGGATGCGCGCACAGATAATACACTTTCTGATGAAATGCACGTATTAAGTGCAATAGCTTCTAATTGGTGAAGGTCGCGCATGGTAACTACATTTGATTGCGTGTGAGCTCAGAGAGAGGATCTGTCCGGTCCGCAATCATAAAATACCACAGTACTAGTTTCCTGAAGATAAGATAATACGTAAGATGCATATTGTTTTTGGGACGAATTATTAAGGTAGTTTAACTGAGCAAATTAACACACAACCTTTAAGATAAGGCTCATTTAATAAAAATCACTTTAATCCCGCCCAAGACACAGCAAGCCATATATAGGCTCAGAACATGCCTAATTAAAGCTGCCACCAGACAAAACAGAAAAAAACGTAAGTATTTCGCCCCAATGGCTCTACTAATATTAATGTTAGCTAATAATGTAATCATTGGCATATTCTGGGAGAAAAACAAAGGTCTTAAGGAAATTAAAAAACACTTATGTTGGACATAATGCTAGCTTAGAAAAAAACGAAGTCAGCTTTAGCAAAAAAAAAAATTATGGAACCGCGAGAGTAGCTCAGTATAACCGTGTAAAATATACTTTTCTCAACTAACAGAAATAAAACAGCAATAAAATGTTTGATTAAAATGGTCCTTACCGGTGAAGTGAAAGTCCTTGTCGCTGCTGTAGCCCGCGAATATTCGCCGCCTGCCGGTTAATGTCCCACAATGCAACGGTACATTTAAAATTTACAGTACAGCAAAGCACGTGATCAGGAGGCCCAATTAAATTCCATATTCTTTTCAGACGCATTTCTGTTTACAGCAAAGAGCTGTATTTTCAAAACCCAGCCACCTTACTGTACAATTATACTGTAGTTTTTACAGTAATTTGTTACAATGTACCTCTTTTTCAGCAAGTTATAATACGGTCTATGGTCTGTATAAAACATGTTAATGAAGTTCTTTGCACAAAATCACTCTCACATGAAAGCGATCTCACCAGCTCAATTATTGACAATTTCAGTCTCTTTCAGAATGAGCTGTTTAGAGGGCTCTGTCACGTTTATGCAAATTATTGGTTGCAGACCACGGCCATCCCTATTGTTACTAGGCAGCAGGCTTGCAACATGAAAATGTCATGGAATTGTAACTGGTGGGCGGGGTTTGACAGGTGAGGGGCGGTTGTATGCAAATTACGCGTATTGTGACTTCACAATAAGGCACTGTTTTAAATGGCTTGTAAGATTTCTGACAGCAAAAATTTACAAAAAAAATGGATAGATGATTTTTATTCATGTTTGGAGTCTTTATAGAGGCAGCAGAGAACCAAATGGTGAAGTAATGTCACAGAGAATGGCGATGCATGGCTTCCAGCAGAGTTCAAAACATTGCTGGGGAAAAGTAAAAAAAATAAATTGTGAATATCAGGCTGTGAAGGACCACAACAGTCAGAGTGGGGCAGACTGCAAGTACTGGAGGTACCTTGTCTCGTGTCTCGTCACTCCCGGAAAATAAAAAAAAATGGGCAAAGAGGTGGAGCTGAGAGGGAAGCTCTGAGGGTGGGGGCAGATGATTCAATTCAAAATTCAATTCAAATTCAAAAATACTTTATTGATCCCAGCGGAAAATTAAGTATTGTTGTAGCTCAGAAAATTAATTCTTTAAGAAGTTGTTGTAGATGATGATGTCTGTGGGCAGGAAGGATTTCCTGTAGCGGCCTGTATTGCAGCGAAACTGAAGAACCCTCCGACTGAAGACACTCTGTTGTTGTATGACAGTCTCATGAAAAGGATGCTCAGGGTTGTCCATAATTTATTTGATTTTATGAAGAATCCTTCTTTGCATTATCATCTCCAGTGGTTCCACAGTAGTGCCAAGAACAGAACCAGCCTTCTTTATCAAGTTGTTGAGCCTTTTTAAGTTCCTGGCTCTGATGCTGCTGCCCCAACAGATGATGGCTGAAGAGATTACACTCTCCACAACAGACTTGTAGAATATTTGCAGCATCTTGCTGCAAACCTTGAAGGACCTAAGCTTCCTCAAGAAGCACAGTCTGCTCTGTCCCTTCTTGTAGATGGTTTCACTGTTGCGCCTCCAGTCCAGTCTGTTGTCAAGGTGAACTCCGAGGTATTTATACTTCTCAACCACCTCCACTTCTTCTCCCATGAAGGAAACAGTGTTTGACTTTTCCCTGTTTCTTCTGAAATCTACAATCATCTCCTTTGTTTTATTCACATTCAAGGTAAGACAATTGTTTCCACACCATGTCACAAAGTGATCCACCAGGTCTCTGTATTCAGCTTCTTGTCCATCTCTGATACACCCGACAATTGCAGAGTCATCTGAGTATTTTCCAGATGACAGGTCTCTGATTTGTACTGGAAGTCTGAGGTGTACAGAGTGTAAAGGAATGGTGAGAGTACGGTCCCCTGTGGTGCTCCTGTACTGCTGACCACCTGGTGTGACACACAATTCTTCAGTTTCACAAACTGTGGGCTGTTTGTCAGGTAGTCACTGATCCAGGCGATTGTTGAATGCTTCAACTGTGTCTTCAGGAGTTTCTGAAGAAGCAAATCAGGCTGAATTTTGTTAAACGCACTGGAGAAATCAAAGAACATGATCCTTACAGGGCTGCCTGCTTTGTCCAGATGACAGTGGGTAGGTTGAAGCAGTTGGATGATGGCATCTTCAACCCCAAGTCCACAGCGATAAACAGCGTAACTGCAGCGAGTCCTGATATGTTCTTGTTTGCTTACTCAGGGGTGCCAACAGGAGTCTCTCCAGGACCTTCATGATGTGGAATGTCAGGGCAACGGGTCTATAGTCATTAATGTCTGATGGGTAAGTTCTCTTTGGTACTGGAACAAGGCATGATGTCTTCCACAACACTAGAACCTTCTCCTGAGTAAGGCTAAGGTTGAAGATGTGGTGTAGAATCCCAGACAGCTGCTGTGAACAGGCCTTCAGGACTCTGGGGCTGACACCATCTGGACCTGCAGCCTTGTTCTAGATCAGTTTTTCCAGCTGCCTCTTCACCTGACTTTTGGAGACAGACAAGTGGGAGTGGGAGGCAAAGGGGGTAGCACCATTTCCTGACTTGGTTGAAGTCAAACTTGTGGAATCAGAAGAGTCTATGGCTGAGGTGAAGGATAAAACATCCGAGGTGTAATAGGAAAGCTGTTGATCAGAGAAGAGTGGGATGTCTGTTTGGCTGGGAACAGGCGAGGAGAATGCCGAGCTAGTTCCTGAACTGAACCTGTTGAAGAATATGTTCAGTTCATTGGCTCTGTCCAGACTTCCATCTATCCAATCCTTCCCGTCCTAAAAGCCTGTGATCTTTTTCATTCCTGATCAGACATCTCTGATATTGTTCCTCTGTAGTTTGTTCTTCAGCTTCTTCCTGTATGCCTCTTTGCTGTCTCTGATCTTGACCTCAATGTACTTCTTAATACTCCTCAGTAATTCCCTGTTTCCCTCCCTGAAGGCTTGTTTTTTCTGGCATTAATGTCCTCTCCATGTTCTTAGCAAAGAGTCATCCAGTCTGTGGTCGCCAAACAACTCTGCAGGGCTTCTTCAGCTTCCTGTGACCAGTTTCTCACAGTTTTCTTTGTAACAGGTTGCCTCTGAAAAAGTGGCTTATATTCTGAACAGAGAAAAACAAGATTGTGATCCGATTGTCCCAGAGGAGGTCTTGGTTTGGACGTGTATGCATCCTTTACATTTGCATAAAACAAATCCAAGGTCCTGTTTTCTCTTGTAGAGCAGTTGACAAACTGTTGAAATCTTGGAAGTGTAGACGAGAGCGAGGCATGATTAAAATCCCCAGATATTGCCACAAATCCATTCGGATGCTGTGTCTGTAGCTTAGCAACAACAGAACTGATGACATCACATGCATTGTCGGCAACAGCTGAAGATGGAATGTAAACAACTGCCAAAATAACACTGGTGAACTCTCTTGGTAAATAATATGGACAAAAACTTACTGCCAAGAGTTCGATATCTGGGCTGCAGAGATGACACTTCACAGTAACATGTCCTGGATGACACCATCTATTGTTGACAAGCACTGCTACCACACCTCCTTTTCTTTTCTTTAAAAAAAAACAGAAACTTAATATGTAGCCAACAGAGCCACTCCAACATGCGGCCACCCAGAGCAGTGCAATTCTAGAACTGCTTGATTGATTGACACCCATCGAAGTCTAAGCCGTGTAGGTACGAGCTAACCCGGAGCTAACCAAAGCTAACTGACGTTTGAGGGCGCTTTTAGCCAGAAAACCACTGTTGAGCGACTCTGCTACCCCTCTGTCTTCTAGGTAGAGTCAATTGTTTTGTCAAATAAAATCAAGAAGCATTTTTGGTCCATAACTTATCCTAAAATTATGTGAATTTTAATTCAAACAAGTGTTAATAATCAATATGTAAAGTAACTAAGAAGTGTGATAATTTCAACCCATTTTTGACCAAGCAGAGTTATCTTAAATGCACAGCAGAAATATAATTTTACTTACCAAAAAAATGGAGCAGAGACTTCTTGGATGGTCTGTTAATGCAATCAAAACCACAGCAAGCCATCTTTCTCCAACAAGTGCACAATTAACATCCATATATGAATAAACATTGCGGACACAACTGATGGTCAAGTTAAGAGAAACAAAAATGGCCTAGACTCCTAACGTGAGGCCAAGGCTGCAGTCTTCCCTGGAGCAAGCAGGGGGAGGCAAGCCTCTATCCACCAGCACTAGTGTTGACGGCTCATCTAAGACCTGTCAATCAAAAGATCACACCCCATATTATTTATAATTTCAAGCTTAAATCAAATCTAAATGGATGAGCTATTAAACAAATTCACCCCCTCAGAGTTTTTATTAAAACTTGACCTATTAAACCTAAAATGTTTTTTTGAAACAGGCTGAAAAAGTGTTTATTTCTGCTGTGAATTGACATTTTTAATATTGGAACTTGGTCCTTTCTGGAGCCAGCCCCTAGCAGATGAAGGGGTATTGCAAGTTTTGTAATTTCCGCAATGGCACCACATTTGGCGCGCAGAGTTGGCCCCTTGATTCAAACACTTTTGAGAATAATCTTTTTGCATTGGCATCAGTTTTTCACATATGAATGGTTAAATTGTTAAAAAAAAACATGCCAAATAAAAACATACTTTGTAGATTGTAGATAAAAAAACTTTTTTTTAGCATATTTTAGTGATTTAGTGTACCCCCCTCCACAACCCAAAGTCAGCTCAACTCTTGAAAACATACAGAAAATTTAGGTCAGAGCTGCAAAAGCATTAACACTATCTACCATTTTAACCACATAGTATCCATGGCATATTGGGTCACCTCACTGCTAAACCACAACTCAGTTTGCCGTTTTATTTCTAGATTTATAGCTCACAACACTATGAAACCCCATTGCACTACTGGGGCAACCATTAGGTAGCATAGTTGGCTTATAATCTGAGAGTTGTAAATTCAATTCCAGCTTTCACACGTCAATGTGCCCCTGGGCAAGGCTCTTTACCCCAAGTTACCTACCGACCTACCGAAATGTGATGTCTCTTTTTAATATTCATCAGAACTATTGCTGCCACATTTTTCTCTCCAATTTCCTAGTATTTTGCTTTACAGTATGCAGCTCTGCATTAAACCACGGAGTCAGCCTCCTATGGCTAATCACTTTCTTTTTTTAAAGGGGGCTACACTATCTAATGCCAAATATAATGAGGAAGTAACGCAATGAACAAGACCATCAATTTCTTAAGGGTTAGAGATGGAATTGCTGCCCTCTACTGTGGTACTCTGAGACACCGAGGAAAGTAAGAATGGAACAGATTCTTTAAAACTTGTTACAGCATTGTCTGATAAAGCTCTACTATAATGAAAATTTCTTTCAGGTTTAAGAAGGTCAGTTAAAGTAAATTCAAAAGTTATCAAAAAATGGTCAGACAGAACCGGGTTATGTGGGAGGACTGTTATTTCCTCACACTCAATGCCGTATGTCAGTAAAAGGTCCACAGTGTGTTTACCAGAGTGGGTGTGTCCCTGTACTTTGAGTAAAGCCAACTGAGTCTAAGATAGCATTAAAGACTGCATTTAGGCTATCACTTTCAGTGTCCACGTGAATATTGAAATCCCCCACTACTGACCTTATCAGTATTTAATACTGAGTCAGATAAAAAAAATGTAAGATCTGATCTAAGAATTAGAGTAAGGGCCTGGTGGCCGATACAAAACCACAAACATAATTGGTCTTAATGTTTTGCAACTTGGATGAGGAAAGCTAAGAGTTAGATGTTCAAAAGAACTGTAGCTATTAATTGGTATGGGATTAATTGGTAAATCAGAATGAAAAATCGTTGCAACTCCTCCTCCTCACCCAGTACTTCTAAGGATGTCAAAATGTAAATAATTGGAAGGAGTTGACTCATTTATACTGACATAATTCTCCTGCTGCAGCCAGGTTTCTGTGAGACAAAATAAATTTGATTTGTGATTATCACAAATCAAGTCATTTACTAACAAAGTCTTTGAGGAGAGAGATCTTATTTTCAATAAACCACATTTAATGGTTTTATTTTTCTGTTTAGTCAAAGTAATTATCTTAATGAGATCTTCGTGATTTGCTCTTGTTAGGTTAACTTTTAATTCATTTGATTTTGGCTGTGGGCAAGACACTGTCTCAATGGGGTAATGGGTGGGTAACCGTACTGAAGCTGCAGAGAGGTGGGTTAAACTACGACTTTGCTGCCTGTTCTGGACTCTGGGTTGTCGTTGTTTTTGAGGACTAATAAATCTGGCCAGATAGATCGAAAGAAGAGCTGCTCCATCCAAAGTGGGATGGATGCTGTCTCTCTGGATCAGACCAGGTTTTCCCCAAAACGTTTGCCAGTTATCAATGTAGTGTGGAATGACAGCATGCAGCTAAACATGTCGTCACTGGTCCGATTGGGCAGGGGACCAGAAAAGATTACCAAAGCAAAACTTATTTTAGTGACCTCCGAGAGACGTAACCGGGTGTACGGCATCAAAATGATGCCAGCTTAAAATGAAACAAAAGAAATATTGGCCATGAAAAGAAAAACTGGCATTGAAAATTATAATTGTAACTGAAAAATATTAATTTTGAATCTGAAATAAATGTAGTGAAAATTTCTGTTTTGAAAGTGAAACAAAAATTGAAAGTGAAAACATTTTAAATGAAACTCAAAATATATACATTTAAACAAGTAACTCACAATCAAGTTTTCACACTTTCATCTTTTTTTACAATGCCAAATTTTTTTTAGTGCCACTGTTTTTCACTACTGCTGCTTTTCAGCTTTATTCCTTTGTCACTCATTTCACGTCGTGCACGCACATGAGGCTTCAGAGCCGCACTTACTTGCTTTCAGTTGTAAGTCAGTTGGGCCGTATGACCTGTTTTCTAAACCAACAAATAAAGGTCACTTGTAGTTCTTTTAGATATTTTAAACTCTAAAATGTGCTCGTATTACAGCAACATCCACAGCAATAACTCTCTGTAATGTTGATTTTGATATAAAGTTAAAATGAGTTCCTGTTTGCTTCTTTTCTTCTGATGCACCATTTAAATATACAGAAAGGGACACTGGTGACCTGACTTACGTGATCCCCTGGCAGGTAAAGACTCTGCCTTATGTACCAGAAGTCATGGGCTCAAATCCACCCTGGAACTCCTTAGTTTGACTCTTTCTTTTTTTTTTTTGGCTTAGTACACAAGTGCATTTTTGTTTTTTTTCATTATATTGTTATACTGAGATAAAGAAAGAAACTTAAAAGAATTTTTGGCCCTGAAAATAAAAACTGGCATTGAAAAATATAATTGTAACAGAAAATATTAGCCTTATTTTGAGTCTGAAGTAAACGTAGTGAAAATTTCTGTATTGAAAGTTAATAAAAAATGTAAAGAGAAAAAAGTTTCAATGAAACTCAAAATACCTATTGAAACAAATGACTCAATCAAGTTTTCACACTTTTATCTTTTGTTACAATGTCAATCTTTTTTTCAATGCCACATTTTTTCAGGGCTGCTGTTTTTCAGCTTTATTACTCTGTCACTCTTTTCACATTGTGCATCCGCATGAGGGGCGGGGTCTCGTATTACAGCAAAATCCACTGCTATAGGTCTCTGTAATGTTTATTTTGATATAACGTTAAAATGAGTTAGGCTACAATTTTCCTTTCCTCACATTTACCATTTAAATAGACAGGTAGAGACAGAGTTATTCTAACTTATGTGGTGGTCTGAATGGTTGACATAGCCCTGAATATCTGAGTTTATGGTTTCAAATCCACTTTGGTACTATTTTAGATTTTTTGTTTGTTTGTTTGTATTTTTGTTTTGTTCAATATATTGCATTACTAAGAAAATGTTATTGTTATATTTCATATTTGTGTAAATGTACATATAAACATTTGGAGTGAAACAACACACCTTATCTTGCAAAATCAACAGTTCATATTGTAAAATTAGCATGTTATCTGTACCTATGAAATAATTTCAAATGTGGGAGGATGATTAAGGGTGATGAAAAGGAAGATTGCGTTTAAACTCAGCGAGGCACACTTTTAAGCATAATGTTTAGGATGCTGCTGATGGAGCTCATAAAGCTAAAACTTTGTGCACCCTGCAGACTGTCAGCCGACTGAGGGTTCCTGGTGGAATGTGTGTAATTGCAAAATGCTGGTTGCTGAGATAATCGAATTATTAAAATTCATATCAAAATGGAGTTCCAGGGTGGACTTGAACCCATTACTTCAAGTACATAAGGAATAGTCCTTACCTATCAGGCCACTACAAAAGTCAAACTCACATTGTCCCTTTCCATATTTAAACAGTACATCCGAAGGAAGGACACAGATGGTAACTCACTTGAACATTACATTAAAATAAACATTACAGAAAGTTATAGCAGTGGATTTTGCTGTAATACGAGGAGATTTTAGAATTAAAGCTTTTATAAAAGAACTGTGAGTGATCTTTATTTACTGGTTAAAAAAAACAGGTGGTAAAATGGTTCCTCGCTGACAACTGAAAGCAAGTGACATGCGGCTCTGAAGCCCCGCCCTTCATGCACGTGGAAAGCACAGAAAAAAATGGTATTGTATACAAATGGCATTGTAAAAAAAAAAGATGAAAGTGTGAAAACTTGATTTTGAGTTATTTACTTCAATGCATAAATTGTGAGTGTCTATGAAACTTTTTTCTCGTTCAGTTTTAGTAACACTTTCAAAACAGAAATTTTCACTACATTTATTTCAGATTCCAAATTAATATTTTCAGTTACAAATATATTTTTTAATGCAAATTTTTATTTTCAGTTTCATTTTAAGCTGGTATCGTTTTGATGCCATACGGGTGTCATTACCGCCAGCATGATTAACAATCTTACTGTATTTACGCTTATCCTTAGCCAGCAGTTTCAGGCAGGATTTGAGGTTGCCTGTTTAGGCCCCTGGCAAGCATTTGACTGTGGTCAATACTCTCAAAATTGTCCCATTTCAGACTATGGAGCTGACGATTACCAGGGTTAGCTTCTCAGCGGGTGTGTCGCTGTGCGGGGAAAATCTGTTAGAAATGTGGATGGGTTGGTGGTGACTCGTGGGCTGGGTCCTAGAACTATGCTTCCTACATTCCGTCACCCAGCCGGGCTGAGGTCCCAGCTGCACGGGTTCTGTTGGAGGACAACTAGACGATTCTGTCCCTGTTGGCTCCTCGCTGGCTAATGGGCCTCGGCTATCTGCTGGTTTTTCAACAGCCCCTCGCCTCCAAAGCTACAAAAAGTTTACATTTCTTACAGTTACCATTATCACTAAAAGAAGAAGGGAAGTAACTAAACATCCAACACAGAGAGCAAGAGAGAAGAAAAGATTGAGGGCGATATTGAGAGATAGATGGAGAAAGAAGAGGAGTAGCCATAGCTGCAATGAAGCTAAGCTACTGAGACCTTACCAAGCTAAGAAAAACCATGTGAAACACAAGGAGTTCCCAAAACGTAAAGTACACCAACAGAAAATGCGTTTTAGCTTGCTTGTGTGTTAAAATAATTTAGAAAGGCCTCAGCACAGACAAAACTGGATCAATTCAAGAGAGTCTGAACACCAAACAGCTCCACGGAGCAATAATACCCAACTGCAGCCGCTACAAACCACGCCCCCTACAAAACACGCCTGTTGCACTTTGCCATGGTGGCATGCTTTGACTTCAGTGTTGTTTTCTAAGAAATATATTAAACACATCTAATATTATATACTTAACCAAAATAATTACGTTCAACATCTAAATGTTGTTAAATAAAAATTTAAGAAAGGGCTCAGCAAGCTGAACACCAAAGAAGAGTCAGCAGTGACCTTCTTGTAACGTTCATCACTCAGGATAAAGGCCTACTGCAACATCTTGAAATTTAAATTTGAGTCGGATACTGTAAGTAATTTTGGTCAAAACATGATAAATAAACTATTTAAGTAAAACATTTTCTGCTGGCCTACTGTTTGTATATTTACTTTGGGCATCCTCCCAAAATATCTATATATTTACAGACGGTCATCGCAGGAAAAGTGGCATCCTCCTGGGCTACGTCAAAGGGCAGGGTGAACTTTTTTTTTTGAGGAGGATGATCAGCTGGATCAGAGAGCTGGACTTCTTGACAAGCCTGGTTGAAGTACAGACAACCAGATGTCCCAATCAAGTGGCATTTATTATGGATGTGTTTCTGCCGGAGGTACATTCTGAAACTTATTTATCATATTAACATATTTTGTATTATTACTGTTGTCAGTCTTTAACTCATGGTTAATATCTTGTTAACTGCAACATGACAGACTACTTTAATGTCTAAATCAAATATGTCCTTTTGTTCATCTCATGACACAGCCAACCGTCCACGCACTTTCAGCTGTCCATGAATGTTCAGTCGACAGAGCCACGGAAATCTACAGCTGTGGGCTGCAGTATGACTGGAGGTATTCTACAAATATAAGGATAGTGCTAATACCTATATGCACTGATTTCACATTGTTTAAGACAAGCCTCTCAGTGTGAATGTCCTTTTACTATTTGCTATTTAATTTTGTCTCCTCAGTGAGAAGCAGCTGATGTCTTATGCCATGGAAAAAAACATGAGCAAGGAGGCAACACAAAAAATGGGCATATACTCAGAAGAGCTCTGGATTCGTCAGAGTTTTTGAATAGCCTGTAGCATTCTTTTGAAAATTAAAATGTTTGTTTTATTTGTACAGTATTTTTAATATTTGTAAGGCTAATAAAAGTTGTTGCTGGCTGTTTCATTTTTCTGAACTTTTTTCTAAAGCAAAACTTTTCAACTTTTGTGTTTTCCAGTACATTTTTTAAAGATTAGTGTATGGTCAATATCATTTTACTAGTCTTGTGAATTGTTTACTTAATTCAAAATATTTTATTTAGTTCAAAATAAATACATTTTGTGTCAAAGAGCCAGCATTCTTTCCTGTGCTATGGGCCTCTACAGGCACATGGGGGTGTGGTTTGTAGGGGGCGTGGTTTGTAGCGGCTGCGGCTGCAGCTCGACCTTACTCCCACGGAGTGCAACATTGACAACAGGAAATGATGCAATACGGCTTACCCAATCAGGCCCGATCTCTTTTTGGCTGCATAGTTGCTTTGAGGGAAGAAGGTATTTTCTGCATGGAGCCCACATGCTCTCCCTGTTCATGCGTAGGTTATCTCTGGGTGTTCCGGCTTCCTCCCACAATCCAAAAACATGACTGTTTGATCAATTAAATTCTCTAAGTTGCCCTCAGGTATGAGTGTGTGCATGCATGTTTGTTTGTCTTGTGTGCCTGTGTGATGGACTGGCGACCTGTCCAGGGTGTGCCCCACCTTTTGCACAATGATTAGATTTTTAGTTTTCCACAGAATTACAAACATTTTGTCCCTTTGTCTCAATCTTGTGAACCCAAAATCTTGTATTGTCTCATCTTAGGAGCTGAATGTGTTGTTACACCCATGCGAATGTGTGTATAAAGGGATGACTGACTGAATGTAGTGTAAAATGCTTTGTGGTCCTCTGATTAAAAAAAAGTGCTATAAAAATAGAGGCCATATTTAAACAATAGTAAAAGATTCAAGATACAATTTAAAGAGATATATTCTAAATTGTGGGATTGATATCTAATATAATACATTAAGCTTCTACAACAGCCCAAATTACATGGTTTCTTTGTGGTCTAATGTGGTCAGTAATACTATGTCTATTTTGTATTGGTTTAAAATTTGTGAAAAAGTCCAACTCTAATTAGATTTTATTTTTTAAATCTGATGGCTAGTTCTATATGTACTAGCCTAGCTTTTAAATAAACACTGGATATATGGTAACTGAAAACACCAGACACTTTCTAAAACTGCATAACCTGACCCACCATCCTCATGTCAACATGGCTCATTGTGAGAAGACAGACATGAAAAAGCCAATTGCAGAAAGTTTTAATTTTTAAGCCGTCACAGATGCACAACACATGTTACCTAATTTATTAGTATGCACAGTCAAAAGGCACCAAAGCATAATTATGTTCCTGATTTTCAGGCCAGGTTTACATCAGTGTAGTATACTTATTTTACATTTAGATTTTATGTTAAAACTCTTAAGGAGCAACATGGGAGGTAAAAATGCTAAATATTTAATAGACAAGCAATCCCTGCTTGAAGAAGGTAGTTATTGTTAGACAAGAACAGGTCAAAAAAGACATTGCTCTGAAGTAAGAGCTGGAGAGAATGTTGAATCTTAGTTTGCATCTGCATGTGAGTATGTACAGAATGTTAGTCCATAAAAGGCCAATATTTTTACACATGCAAAAGTTAATTGTATATTTCAGTAGATATCAAGTCAAATTCATTGTAAAAAAAAAAAGAGCAAAAGAAGAACACCTGAAAAGAAAGAAGAAAACTGAACGTTTAGACAAATATAAAGACAAGAAAATATCCAGCAAAATACTCTAATTAAATATTAATTACAATGACAGGTTGTAATATTAAGGTGGTTTTAGCTGGTATGTTGCCTAAAATGTACAATTCCATGTTAAAATCATTTTTTCGCAGTTTGTTAAACTAATGAGCAAAGAAGGACATGTTTTAGGTTAAAAAAAACACTGCTTTGCTCGGTTCCTTAAACCAACAATGACATTTTCAGTTGATTGTTGTAGCTTCTGCAACTGTAATTACATCCGGTGCATGTGAAAGTCTAATCTGTTGCAGTTCTTCCTGGTTTTGGCAAACAGCACATATTTTATAAGAAGTAAAGGCATAAAGCAGTGGATTAAGGCAATTATTAAGAAAGGCAATCCCTTTGACAATGTCCCATATGTCTACACAAAACTTCAACAGGCTTTTATTACTGAAGCATATAGCTCCCAAGGCCAACATATTTATGGTATGAAGAGGAGACCATAGAACAAAATTGCTTACAATGATACTGGTCAGCAGCCCGGTTATTTGTGGATTGTTAAAAAAGGTTGTCTGTTGAACCTTCCTGCGGAGGCGAATGTAGGAATAGGCCACGACAGAAAATGAAACAAAGCCAGATGTGGTTTCTGACAGCAGCACTGCCACTCCCTGAGCCTCAGATGAAAACTGGGGGTAGCAGTACATCCACTGCTGGTTAGTTTGCAGCTGTTCAACCACCAAAATAGGGCTAGACAGGATCATAGCAACAAGCCAGATTAGAACCAGCATTAGTCTTTTTTGTACCTGACTGTATCTTCGTTGGTGCACCACCACATTGTAGCGCTGGACACTCAACACTGTCACAGTCAGCAGACTTCCATAAAGGTTACAGTACACCAGAAAACCTAGAAGCTTACAGATTACAAGGCCGAATGTCCAGGTTTTGAGCAGAGCATAAATCCACAGTGGAAGAGTAAGCAGAGAGAGCAGGTCAGAAATGACCAGATTAAGCATCAAACTCTGGCTCAGGTGGGACATGTTCTGCCAGTTGGGCTTCAGAAGAATTATCGCGATGTTTCCAGGAACTCCCAGCAAAAAGCAAAAGGAGAGCACCACTGCAGGGATGAGCCCACTAGATTTCCAGGCACGATCAGGTAGAAGTCCTTGAGAAGACAAATTAGAGGCGGAAACATATTGATCCATGGTGTAGTTGCCTCGAAAAGTTGTGCACTGATCAGTTAATAGTGGTAAATGTGCTGTCACGGAACTAAGAGGAATCAAAAAAAGTTTCAAACCACTGAAAAGGGGCTGGATTTCCTAGGTTATGATTTCATGCTTTTGTCATGCAATCAGGAAATGCTTGATTCGATTGTGTTAGCATTGAAAACTTGATCAGTAGATTATCTTTTGTAATTATAAATGTTGTAGTC
The DNA here is from genome assembly GCA_963556495.2 of Valencia hispanica. Classification (NCBI taxonomy): domain Eukaryota; kingdom Metazoa; phylum Chordata; class Actinopteri; order Cyprinodontiformes; family Valenciidae; genus Valencia; species Valencia hispanica. The sequence continues at coordinate 23,865,903 of OY747719.1, forward strand.
TTTGAGCTTTGAGGCACCCAACTGACTGTTTAAGATGTGCAAAGAATCACAACTGTTCTGTACTGTATTCTCAGTTCTGTCGACACATTTGTTAAAGCATCATGCATCATAAACAGGGAATAAAAAAACATTTGTATGCATCCCCTTTTTTATTACAGTGTTTTTCTTAATTGGATTTTGTCATCATCTCGAATTATAAAAAATATTGTCTTTGCTGCATGTGGTTTGTTTCTGCTAAGTTGAAATTTCCTTTAGATATAACAAGGTGGGATTGAGACACTAGCAGACTTCCAAATCTCATGCAAATAGAGACGGGGGCTCTCCGTTGAGTTCGATGGATAGTTAAAAAAGAAAAGAAAAAATTGAGCTCTACTCCGTCCATCCTTGCATGCCTGTCGGGACAGCGTTGACGGATAATTTTGCTGCTTGTCTCTTTACCTCCGCTGGTGGAGAAGTAAAAACTGACCTGACCGTTTCGGCAGTGAGTGAGTTCACTGAACAGCGCCAAAAGGTGCCCACAGCAGCAGAGGATAACAAGAGACTGAAAATGGAAGATGCAGGGATGGTTGCTGTTTCTGTTTGCTATGTTGTTTTAACTGCTTCACCAGCAACTCCTCCCATTTCACAAATCCCGATTGTTTGAGATGTTTGGTGATATAGGTGGTAATAGATAGGATAATAGAAGCCAGTCAGAGCAGAAACAGTAGCTCTTTTTTTTTCCCCCATACAGTATGGCACCCCGTCTGCCAGTGACCCATGAATAGGTAACGCTGGATGATCAACATATTCACAATCAGGACAATGAGGACACAAGCAGAAAGGCTAAGCCAGGGGCGTCACTAGAACTAATACTGTACTGGGGCATACCTGGGGCACAAAGAATTCATGAGAGCGCGCAAAGCGCACAAGAAAAAAAAACATTCAGCACTTATTTATCATAAAAAAAACAAATAGTTCTTTAAACTATTCAATCATATCAGACTATGTTATTGTCTAGATCTTTGATTAACCACCTGAAATGTACTACGATAACGCATTTGGCCTCCTTGTGCACTTTACTCTAGACTTCTAAACCATTACTGATAAAAGCAAAAAGGAAGAGCAATGAATCTTTTTGAAATATCTATTTCAGTAAACGTCTGCAAATTGAACAATTACAAAAGTAAAAAAAAATCATCAAAGCACCCCTACATCTCTGAGTTCTTTTATTTCCATAGTAGAAGAATAAGTGAATAACTGTTGTGTGTCTCTTCAGGGAAACATTTTTGGGAAGTAAACTGTAACGTCTTGTTTTCATTTTTGCAAAGTGGTCAATCACTTGGCTGCACTTAGTCTGAAGCAACATGAAAATATTACTGTTTATTGATGTACAAATATGTACATAGCTCAGTGTCCTATCTGCATTTTTTATTGTCTTCAGTTTTTGACATGTAATTATAAGAATAACGAAAGCTGCTCTCCATTTACAAAGTTATCCCACCCTTCCTTGTGACAAAAAGTCACCTGACCAAAAAGCATTCTGTAAGAAACTGACAGGTTTTTTGTTTTCCAAAACTGATATACTTATATCCCAGGCAAGGGTCCTATAGTCATCCTGGCAATACTGTAGTTCTTTGTAGCTTAAATAGACTACTAAAGCCTTCATACTGACCTTTGGTGATAATTTGCAAATGTAGCCTATAATAATCTACACAGAGTCAGAGTAGGCTACTCTGACTCTGTGTAGATTATTATAGGCTACATTTGCAAATGCAGCAAGCTTATTTAAGTTTTCCATTAAACCACTGATCAAATCACAGCACAGGCTGTTACCAGGATAAATGTTAATGTTACCGTTAATGTGGACAATCATCATACCTCCCTCGTCCTCCTCATGTTATGATGTGAGGTTTCGGTTATTTCATTTCCTTATTCAGTTCACCTTATTCCTTTAGTTACTACTTGATGTTTTTGTTGTCACTTGTGTTTTTTCCTTCCACTACGTTTTTTCACCCTCAGGTGCTCTTTTGTTTGGTTTTTCATGTATTCATCCCTTATTTATTTTCTTAGGTTCCCATTGATACTTAGTCCCAGTTAGTTCTGTTTTATATTTAATTCCTTTTTCTAGTCCCTCTATAAAGAATTCTTCTTTTTAGGTTTATTTCCTTAGTTCTGTTTTCTTCGCTGTAATGCTCTCCAGTTTCTCTTAGGTTCCTAGTTAGTCCTTATTCCTCTTTAGTATATTCCTCTGTCTAATCCTTATGTTTTGCTCTTGGCCTTCCTTTGCTTCTCTAGCCAATCTGCCTTCAGTCCCAACTACTGATTGTTTCCACCTGCTCTCTCCCTCTCACCTGCAACTGCTTCTCCTAATTAGCCCTTAGCCATCTCCATGTCACTTACACACCTCCTCAGTATACTTAAGCCTTCCTCTGACAGTCGCTATTCGCTGGTTCGTTGTCAAACATCCTGTCCTGTTCACCCGTCGCTGCGTTTTTCCTCATCCTCCTGAGTTTATGTAAGTTTGTTGTTTAATAAATTTTAATGTCATTATTTGCTGCATTTGGGTCTTTTTCCAAGTACTTAACATGACACCTCATCTCTCCTCACTGTTCCTCTGCCTCTGTCCAGGAAGAATTTTCTGATGTCCATCTCTGAATAGTTTATCAGAAGGCTATGTTTAGTTTTACAGTAGGACACCTTCACAAACAGTATAGGCTATTTTACAGGGCTCTCTCTACAGTATATGTATAAATCCTTATTAATTGTCCGCATATGCGCATGCAGCCTATGCATGGTGTGTGTGTGTCTGACGGAGAGAGCGCAAGCTGGTAAACTGTTGCTAAATTTAGGCTACAGTGACGCTAAGCATTGAAAACAGATGCTAATTATGTGGGCAGCATTCTCTAGCAGCGATCAACTTTTCCTTTTTTCTGTCAAACAAGTTGTGAATTTGTTGTAACATAAAAACAGGGGAAGACTTACGCTGTGCTTAAAGCAATGTGACGAGCTCCAGCGGTTTCTACTGTGTACAATGAAACACTCGGAACAATCATGTGAACAATTTTCATTGTTTGTTGCGTTCAATCATACCCAGCAACAGAGGGGCTATTTTCTGATTGGCTATTGTGGCCCCTTTCTTTTTCTTTCTTTTTTTTTTTTTATTAGCTGCTAAGTGACAGGCTCGAGTGATTACTAAAAGCAGGCACGGAGGCACGAATGCGGTTTCCAGCGAGAGCATCGCTATAATTTTACTGGGGCACCGGAGACTTTTACTAAGGCACGTGCCCCAGTGAATAAGGTCTAGTAACGCCCGCGGGCTAAGCGGACAGAGCCAGACAGAAATGGTCAGATTCAGCATCAAACTCCTACTCAGGTCTGACATATTCTGCCAGCTAGGCTTGAGAAGAACAGATATTTCCAAGAACACCTAGCTAATAGCTTGAGCAAAGCACAACAGGGACCAGAAGTCTTGAATACCGGAAGGGATGAGAAGGAAAAAAAAACACCCTGAAAAGGAGATGTTATGCTGAACTACAGTGAAATTAAACTGATTCCCTGATTCATTTTGCTAGAAGAGTTGTGCAGTAAATGGCTGATCCTGGAAAAAAAGTCTATTAAATGAAATGATGTGGGACGGTCCAAGAGAGGGTTTATGTGGTATGATGCAAATGAGCTGGGATCTTGCACAATGACAGAACGTCATGTATGACGTTCTGTCATTGTGCAAGATCAACGTGCATGTTTTGTCTGTGCATTCTGAGAAATGTACATGAATTTAATCCACTCGTTGAATTTTAAAGCAGGTTTTATACATGTTGCAGGTTAAGGTGTGTTAGTATTGAATCAAACATTAAAATATAACAGGAATTTATGTTTGTATGCTTTTAAGCAGAGAAATACATTATCTAAGGTAAACATTTTTGAAAAGAGAAATTCTACACTTTTCTTAAAATATAAGATGAAAAACACAAAGGGAATATGTAATTTTGTTCTACTTTTTTAAAACTTGTTTGAAACCACTGAAAAGAAATAAAAATGTTCAAATGTGTTGTGCAGTCTTGCTTAAAATCATGGTTTTGAAAAGTTTGTGTGACATGTGTGAACCACAAGTAAGAGGAGACATCTTCAACTCATTGCTGAAGTCATTATTTACCAAGCACACCCAAGGTAAGTAGATTAACGTTAATATTTATATACTATGGTTTCCCCAATTGAGCTTTTGTGTTATTAAAAAGAACGTTGACTATGCAAAAATATTAAGTCTCCTAATGTTTGCCTGCAAATACATTTGTTACCTTGGAAATGTTTCACATTCTGTAATGATATACCTTTACAAACTGCAACTTATTTAGTTGGGATTTTGTGTGACTGACTAATACAAAGTATTACATCACAGTAAAGTGTAATGGGGAAAAAAAGCACATTTTCTTATTTTTGGCTGTGGTTTGTGTTCGATTTCTGTTCCCCCATGTCTTTGAAGAACCGCATTTTACTACAATTGCAACTGTAAAACTGTCTCTACCAGTTCTGCAAATCTAGAGACTAAAAACTTTTTGCACATTCATGTTTGGAAATTGCTCATGTTCAAACTGCAATAATATGACTATCTTAATACAAAGTTTTTCTTCTTGCCACTTCAGCATAATGGCCAGATTTGTGTAGTACATAACTAATATTTTTTCAAGTGGAAATATTCTCCCACGTGTTTAGAGCACTGCAGATCCTCCAGAATTGGCCTCTCAAATTAGATGAATGGCTATGCTGTGGTAGGTTTGCAGCTTTGCCATATATGCATTACTTTTTTGGATGGAATAATAAACACTCCTTGGCTTCCAAAGGTTGTAATATTAGTTAATGACCTATCCCTGCTTTTGTCATGTTTGCTGTATTAAGGAACCCAAATGCAGCAGTAAAATTGGAATGATTTAATTCTAACGAAAAGATAAGGAATTAGTAGTGATGTTACGATGTGCCGAGGCTACGAAGCGTGTGTCGAGCAGTGGAGGGGGCATTTCCACCAAGCGCGTATCGAGGCCTGCTTCATTTAGGGGAGGAGCCGAAAACGATGACGTCTGAAGCCCTGCTGCCTGGCTGTACCACGTGACTGCTTCAGGAAGTGGTTCAGAGTTTGCGGAGTGTCTATGGGTTTGACAGCAATATAAATCCCCTCAGGCTCCATTCAAAATGTGGGTTGGGGGAGGAGCAAGATGGCGGAGTGAGCAGTCGCAAAAGTCCAGGGTGTGTCAGAAAAAGTGACTTTGACATCGAATGTAGTTATTTTTGAATCAACAGTCATCCCTAAAGTCACTGTGAGTTTGTTAACACTTAAAAGACTTCTGTGAGATATTTTTTTTTATAAAGGTGCACAAAAGAGAGACTTAAAAAAAATGGCTAACATCCAGAATCAAGCTAGCTTCAACGAACATGACTACAGAATGGACGGGCTACGTGAGGCATGTTTTGACGATAGTGTTGAAGAGGAGATACAGATGGCAAAACAACTGAACGACCACACTCCGTTACACAGCCCAAATCCCAAAAAACTAAAAAAGAGAGAAAAATTAGGAGAAGTAAGCATGGATAAATTATACGATGCTATCCATACTCTGTCACAAAGATTTGAGGAAAGACTGGATGTGCTCGAAAAAAAGTTTGAATACTTTGAACAGCGCATTCAGAACAATGAGAAAGGGGTAACAGATAATAAAAACGAAATAATTCAACTCAAGGCGAAAGTGGATATGCTGACAAAAGACAACAAGGTGTTGAAGGAAAGATGCCGGGAAATAGAGCGGTACGGAAGACGTTGGAATCTCAAATTGATCGGGCTACCAGAGAAAGAAGACGAGGATATTAGAGAAACGGTGATAGGTATTCTCACAAGAGTGATACCGATGTCAGTAGATAAAATACGAGACAAGGTTGATACTGTCCATCGTCTGGGGAAGAAGGATAATCCCGCCTTCAACACAAGACCACGACCGATCATCATGCAGTTTGGCATGAGGACGACGAGGGACGAGATCTGGAGGAATTCGAGGGAGGCCAGAATCTGCAAGGAGATGCACATCCAATTTAGACAAGACTGGTCAAAAGAAGATCGTGAAGCCCGGGCAAAACTGTATCCAAAGGTTCAGGAGGCCAGGCGCAACGGGAAGAAAGCTTACTTGAAAGACGGATACGCCATTATAGACGGTAAAAGAGTCGAGGCACCTTACACAGGTTAAATATAGTGTCATGCAGTTGTTCATCAGAGTGATACAGACATTTTATTAAAGGGGTCTATAACTGTTAATGTCAAAGTAATAATTCAGGATAGATTGTTCATTCCTGCATAGTTTCCTATTTTCTGTTTTTCTCTTAAGAGCATCTAAAAAAACGTGTATTTTGTTTCACTGTTATGTCTATTGTTTTTGGTTCCTTAAATGTTCGAGGTTTAAAAAACAACATTAAGCGTAAGGCCATGTTTTTATTTTGTAAGGAAGTCAAAGCCAACCTTATTTTCTTACAAGAGACACATTCTATTAAGGACGATGAAAAATTCTGGAAGCAACAATGGGGAGACAATATTTTGTTCTCACATGGAACTTCTCATTCTGCAGGAGTGATGATTTTATTTTCTAGGTTTATAGGGAAAATTTTGGACTATAAAAGTGATCAAGAAGGCCACTGGCAGATGGTTGTGGTGGAGATATTCGATTTCAAAATAATTTTGATTAATGTATATGGGTATAATAACAGGTCTCTTAATAGACATATGATGTTTAAGTTATCTCAAGCTATCAGGGTCTGGAGCGCAGCTTATGGCACGGACAATATATTAACAGGAGGTGATTTCAACATGGCACCTAATTCCTGGCTTGACAGAAAACCTCCCAAGGGCTTACAACCAGAATATGATGACACATTTAACAATTTCTGTTTATACAATAACTTGATAGATTATTGGAGAGTGATGAACCCTAACAAAATGAAATTTACATGGATCAGCCCAGCAGACGCTAACCTATGTTCAAGGATAGATTATTGGCTTTTGTCTCCAAATATCACTAATGTTACACCAGAATGTGAAATACACTCATCTCCTCTCACGGATCATTGTCTCATTAGTCTGTCACTCTCATTAATTAAGCAAAAACACAAATCAAACAATATTTGGAAATTTAATAATACCCTGTTGCTAAACAAAGAATTTTGTAATCAGATTAGAATAATATGCTTCGAAACCAATGACATGGATTTGTCAGATATAGGTAAATGGGAGTGGTATAAATTTCGGGTGAAGCAAATAGCCATTGAATTTGGAAAGAGTGTAGCCTTTAATCGTAAACTCAAACAAAAGGAAATAGTGAAAAAGATGAATTTATTATGTGGAAAACCCATCATAACTGTAGAAGAGACAGAAGAGTTACACATACTCCAGAACCAATTAGATGATATTTACTTGGAGAAGGCGAAAGGCGCCTATGTAAGATCAAAAGCCAAATGGATCGAGCAGGGGAAAAAAAACTCTTCATATTTTCATAGCCTTGAAAAACAAAGACAGACTAAAAAATGCATAACAAAATTAAACCAAAATGGAATTGTTATTCAGGACACTAACCAAATAACAGAGGAAGTATGGCAATTTTATAGCAATTTATTTAAAAGTAAACTTCAGAGTGATGATTGTGATGCTTTTATGAAAAGGGTAAACAAAAATATAATAAAACTAACGGAGGAAGATAACCTTTAATAGAAAGAGATATAACCTTAATTGACTTTGAAACGGCTTTAAAGAAAATGAAAAATGGTAAATCACCAGGCATTGACGGGTTATCTATAGAATTTCTCAAGACCTTTTGGTCAGATATAAAGAATTTATTATTTAACCATTGGTTAACAAGAGACTTAACTATTTTAGGGCGTAACATCTTATCCAAATCAGAAGGAATTTCTAAATTAATTTATCCAAGTTACTCTCTGTTTATTAGTCCACAGAATATAAGAAAAGCTAATACTATAATTTACCAATTTATCTGGCGCAATAAAACGCACTATATCAAAAAATCACAACTTATTAAGGATGAAAACAAAGGGGGGTTAAAAACAATTGATTTTGAATCTGTGGTCGGAGTTTTTCGAGTTAACTGGTTAAAAGCCTTCTTAGAGAAACCTGATTCTATATGGTATCATATTCCCCAAAATTATTTTGCTAAAGTGGGAGGCTTGGACTTTCTTTTGAAATGTGATTTCGAGGTATCCAAATTGCCTGTGAAGCTATCTGAATATCATAAGCAAGTTCTTCATTACTGGAAGATGGTATTTGTCCATAATTTTACACCACATGGCTCCACCTTGTGGAACAACAGAGCAACAACAATAAATGGTAAAACACTTTTCTTCAAAAGTTGTTTTGAAAACGAAATCGTTTTTATAATAGATATACTAGATGAACAACGTAATTTTCTTAGATATACGGATTTTAAAACAAAATTTCATATTCAGTGTTCAATAAGGGATTACAATAAGGTGTGTAAAGCAATACCAACGGCTTTATTAAATATGATACAAAATTATTTACACTATTCCAAAAGACAAATAAATTTGCCTAAATTACATTTAAACCAAATTCCCTTAAATAGCAAAAAATGCAACAATAACTATATCTGTAAATTATTTAAATCCAAGCTATTTCATAATTTCAAACAAAATGAAAAAATAAGACACTATAGTGATAAAATAACTAACAAATATATTAAGTTTATGAAATGGCCAATACCTCCTAAAATCAAAGAATTGCAGTTCAAAATAATAAATGGTTACTATCCATCAGCAGCAATGCTCAAAAAATGATTTGGCTTTGTGGTGGAGCCATGTGTGTTCTGTACCAAGGAAGAAGAGACTACTGAACATTTGTTTTTCTCTTGTTCAGTGATAAAAGCTTTCTGGCAAGATGTTGTTAATTGGCTGAAAACAAAAATGAAGAACATTACACATCAAAACTTACAGCAAATTCTATTTGGTAATGATGACCTTCCGAAAGAAATTTTCAGACTTTGCAATATAATAATAATTATGGGCAAATACTATATTCATAAAAGTAAATGGCAAAAAAAATATCCATCCCTATTAGTGTTTAAAATTGAATCTCTGAAACTACTAAAAGACTCAAGTAATATTTACTCTCTATGTGAAGATGTCTCTGAATATTTGTCATTCTGATTTGTAAAGCTTCCAAGTAACTTTACTATAAGAATATGAAGACTGAAGAAAATTTATGGTATTCGCTTTGGCTTAACTGATGGACCGAAGTGCCTTTTTATTTATCTATTTGTATTATTATTTTCTTTGTCAGAACGTTGTTTTTATCGAACTGCTGTTTGTTTCTTCATTTATATCTCCCTTCGAGAGATTTTGTATATTCTTTGCTGTAAAAAATTTGTTAAATAAAAAAAAAAAAAAAAAAACAAATTCAAAATGTGGGTTTGTACGGAGCCCCTAAAGGGACATGGGAGAAAAAAAAAAACTTTGCGAGAACTCGCAAAGTTTCCCACGACAGTGAACCGGAAGTTAAACAGACACAACAATCGAGGAGCGTCCATATCATGCGTGGGGGAAGTTGATAGATTTTTATTTTGATATTGGCTTAACATACAAAGACATTAAATTCGTTCTTGGCTGCAGACATGGCGTTGATATAAGTGAGAGACATTTGAAAAGAATTCTAAGTTTGAGGGGACCTTCTCGTCGTGAAGGGTACTGTGATATTGCGGACTTGGTTGAATTCATTAGCAACGAGCTACAGTACTCTGGCCAGCTTCACGGGTACCGCTGGATGTACGCCAAGTGTCGAGAACATGGATTACGAACAAAGAAGGAAGATGTGAGGCTGGTGTTGAAGGAGCTAGATCCGAGAGGAGTGTCACTGAGGCAAGCAAGACGCCTAAGAAGACGGAATTACTTTTCAAAAGGCCCGAACTTCATATGGCACATGGACAGCTATGACAAACTGAAGCCATATGGCTTTTGCATCAACGGATGTATCAACGGGTTTTCCCGAAAAATAATCTGGTTTAACGTCTATATAACAAGTAGTGACCCAAAGTTGATCGGGGGCTATTACGTTGATGCGGTCCAACGTTTGGAGGGATGCCCTAGGATTGTGAGAGGCGATCTTGGGACAGAAAACGGCCACGTCAGAGGCTTTCAGCGGTTCCTCGTCCCCATTAATCCAGACGGCACTGTCGACAGCTACCTCGAGGGAGCAAGCACCGCCAATCAACGGATTGAGTATTGGTGGGGGTTTCTGTGCAACGAGTGTGTGGAATTCTGGATGTCTCTGTTTGCAGACATGAGAGACAATGGATTTTTTGACTGTGGTTTTCTGGACAAGGCTATTCTTCAGTTTTGTTGCATGGGACTCATCCAGGTGAGTGTGTGTTTGAAAGAGCCAGAGAAAGGGATGAATAATAGAATCGAGCAGAGAGACACAATGTGAGGAAAGATAAGGGAAGGGAGGATGGAGGAACGGATGGAGGGAGGGGAGGAACGGATGGAGGGAAGGAAGAAGAGGAGGAAGATGAGGGAGGGAAGGAAGGAGGGAGGGAGGGAGGGGAGGGGAGGGAAGGATGGAGATAAAAATAGAGAGGGAGGAGAGAGAACATTTTTGCATTTTTAAAGTGTATATGAATGTGCAGTTTTTCCTAATTTTGTTTATTCTTTTTTAACAGGATGAGTTAGATGAGACTGTCCAGGTTTGGAATGCACACGTCATCAGACCATCGAGGAACATCCATGTCCCCAGTGGTCGGCCCAACGTGATGTATGCATTGCCTCAGCTCTATGGGACCAGAGACTTTCTTTCCCCTGTTGAAGATGAACATCTTCAGCTGTGCAAAGATGAATGTGTCTTTCGCCGGCCAATACCATGCGATCAAGATGTATATGAACTATGCAACATCTTCATGGCGGAGTCCCATCTGACCCTGCCATCGGATCCGTATCAGGCTGTGACTTTGTATAGGCACCTTAGAGAGGCCATCACTGCATCTTTGTGATTCAGGGATATTTCTTTATGCCCTGTATGGGAACAATAAAGTAGCCACTATTTTTGATAGATACTCTATTTATCATCTAAGTAAAATTTTCTTCAAAATCAAAAAATATTTAGCATTTCCTACCAAATGTTTTCTATTTCAGAATATAGGTTCCTCTATTTCTCAAAACATGTTCATATATTGCAGTAGTCGACAGTGAAGATAGAGTATGTGCCGATGAACAAACTGTAGCCAAGCTTGTGATGTCAGAGTGTAGCAGAACATTTTATTATTCCGTATGAACTGTAAAAAAACCGTGAAATCTGCTACCCTCAACTTGGCAATATGTGACTGGTTTGTCAATAAAAAAATAAGTGATATAAAAATTTACATTGTAGTACTTATTGGTCACGTAATGACAAAATGCACTCACATTCAATAAAAATGTATGTGATGGCATTAAGTTCCACTAGTAAATTAATGTAATGGCAATATTACAATCATTCTGAAGGCCATCTCACACAGGCAACCACAGCTTATACAGAACATTTTGTAAACGGGAACACTCGTTATCTCTACAGGGTGGGCCATTTATATGGATACACCTTAATAACATGATAATGGTAGGTGATATCAAAGTCCTGTTTGTGGCAAATTAGGATATGTGAGGGGGGAAACTCCTTAAGATGGGTGGTGACCATGGTGGCCATTTAGAAGTCGGCCATCTTGGATACAACTTTTGTTTTTTCAATAGGAAGAGGGCCATGTGACACATCAAACTTATTGGTAATGTCACAAGAAAAACAATGGTGTGCTTGGTTTCAACGTAACTTTATTCTTTCATGAGTTATTTACAAGTTTCTGACCACTTATAAAATGTGTTCAATGTGCTGCCCATTGTGTTGGATTGTCAATGCAACCCTCTTCTCCCACTCGTCACACACTGATTGCAACACCGCAGGAGAAATGCCAGCACAGGCATCCAGTATCCGTAGTTTCAGGTGCTGCACATCTCGTATCTTCACACCATAGACAATTGCTTTCAGATGCAATTTCAAATATCCAGTGGCCTTGAGGTTTCCATTGATGAAGAATGGACCCACTATCGTTGTACCCCATATACCACACCAAACCATCACTTTTGTTGTTCCAACAGTCTTGGAGGGATCAATCCAATGTGGGTTAGTGTCAGACCAATAGCGGTGGTTTTGTTTGTTAACTTCACCATTCACATAAAAGTTTGCCTCATCACTCAACAAAATCTTCTGCGGAAACTGAGGGTCCTGTTCCAATTTTTGTTTTGCCCATTCTGCAAATTCTGTGCGCCAATCTGGGTCATCCTCGTTGAGATGCTGCAGTAGCTGGAGTTTGTAAGGGTGCCATTTGTGAGTAGCTAATATCCGCCGAAGGGATGTTCGACTAATGCCACTCTCCAGTGACGTGCGGCGAGTGCTACGCTGTGGGCTCTTGCTGAATGAAGCTAGGACAGCCACTGATGTTTCTTCATTAGTGACAGTTTTCTTGCGTCCACATTTTGACAAATCCAACACTGAACCAGTTTCACGAAACTTAGCAAGCAGTTTGCTGACTGTAGCATGGGAGATGGGTGGTCTCGTAGGGTGTCTTGCATTGAAATCTGCTGCAATGACCCGGTTACTGTGTTCACCAGACATCAACACGATTTCGATCCGCTCCTCACGTGTTAACCTCTTCGACATGTCAATGGCTGTGAACAAAGAGAAACTTGTAAATAACTCATGAAAGAATAAAGTTACGTTGAAACCAAGCACACCATTGTTTTTCTTGTGACATTACCAATAAGTTTGATGTGTCACATGGCCCTCTTCCTATTGAAAAAACAAAAGTTGTATCCAAGATGGCCGACTTCTAAATGGCCACCATGGTCACCACCCATCTTAAGGAGTTTCCCCCCTCACATATCCTAATGTGCCACAAACAGGACTTTGATATCACCTACCATTCTCGTGTTATTACGGTGTATCCATATAAATGGCCCACCCTGTACATTGAGTATCAAACTTTTTCTGAATAAGGAACTTTCTGGTGTAAATCTTAATTCATATTCCATCTTTATGTAGAATTTTATCTTTCGTTATATTTCCCTGAGTTTGATAAGTCAGAAAAAAACCTTGCCCTGCCATTTCCCTCATCTCGCAGCAGCCAGTTTGGTTTGGTTACACATGAAAAAACACTAAGTGAAAGGGAAAAACTAGGATTTTGCTGGTTATATTCATGTCATAAATATGACAAAAGATTTAATTAAAAAATAAAGGTGGAATATCCATTTAACATTTACAGTTCTACCAGTGATGGACAACTCTGCAAATTACAGAACATTACACTAATATTCTTTAGGGAACAAGTTCAGAATTGAAGCTGGGTTAAACTCAAACTGGTGGAAATAACAGCTGCACTCATTTTCATAGTATATTTCAAAATACAATTACTATAAAAACTATGGAGGTGTCCTATTATACCAATAAAAAAAATCAAATTGCAGACTAATAAATTTAAATGAAATTTTTAGTGCATCAAGGTGTTTAAATGATAACAAAAATAAATAAAATAAACCATACAACAAGGCCTATTACTATGTGGACTTAACAAGTAGTTTTAGGTCCTATGTGGCCTTGTCAACATCAAGTGCACATTCAAATAATGTCCATATCTAAGTAGTTGCTGGACAGGATATTGTCATTCTGTGCGGAATTCTGGGTAAGAACTGTATGTACATGGTACATCAAGAGTAGCTCCACAGGTGTGAGCAACAGGCCTTCTGTTGAGGCCAGTTTCTGCATTAAAGCTAACCATAATTTTCTCAACACAAATAACTGTGGAACCTGTGCAGAAACGCAGGATTTTCTCAGCTTTGGCTTGATCAGCATTTTTCACATAACGTTGGAGATGGTTAAAGGTTGCTTGTTCTCTCTGAGACAGCACTACCTTTGTTGTTTCAAGCAGTTGCATCACTCTTTTGCCTGTGAGCTTCTTTAACTCATACAGATTTAAAACACTGTCCTTATCAGGTAGTTTCTGCTTTACATGTGACATGGGAGTGGAGAAGCAATCAACTATATACTTCGGCTCTTGGAGAATGGCTTTGTTGGCCATCATTTCTATCGCAGACTTCATGCCATTCTGTGGAGGTAAGGAATGAGAACCCATCCGTGTAAAAAGGTCCATCAAGTCCTCTTGATCACTTTATTCCAATGTGCCCTGGAGAGCCTTTTCAACAGCTGATCTTTCGATAGGAGGCAGGTAGTTGAGAAACGATGACATCAAGGTCTCTGTATCAACATTGTCAATTCCATTGATGCATGCTAAAATGAAAGCCAGGGAATGCTTCACTGGCATTACACCATGATCGAGAAATCCTTTTACCCAAATGCGTCCAACAGCTTGCCATTCAGCCTCAGAGAAATCTGGCCTCAGCCTTGGAACTCGCTCCATTTCCCCCTCACACTGTTCAAGAACTTGCTCCCAGAAGGCTGTGTACACCTCCCTAGACACACCAGCATCATCAACGGCTTTTTCGTTTACAAAATCCATCTTTAAAGTCACATTCATGATGCTGCTGTCGGTAAATACAGCCAAAAGATCATTGACAACTTTTATCCTGCAAATTGAAGCACGTCGCATGGTCTGTGGATTTCCTGCGATGCTGGACGATGTTGTTGAGGAAATCTGGCTGCTTGAATCCGATGGCAAACTCAGCTCACTGTCCAGCTGGAAGAACAAAATACATAAAACACACAGCGAGTGTCTAATGAGTAAAGCAGCGACCAAAGTATCCTAGCCCTTAGCATGTTTGCGACAAGGTTGAAGTAGCTTTGGGTCCTATGTTTCACATAAAAAGAAAACTCAAGCATATTTTTATATGGTGTCACAAACCCCCTCGTCAAACTGCTTTCTATTCAAAATGTGTGATCTCTTACCCCAGTACAAGATAACATTGACAACATCAAAGTTAAAATGGTGTGTCTTACCTGATCAGTTTGCACTGCCTCCTCATGAATGAATAGCTGCTCATCCAGTCCAGTTAGGCCATCGCCTGAAGGTACTAGAAGCTGTATAACCTGCGTAGGGGCTCCACTAACCTCAGCAATCTGAAAAATATAATACATGACAGAAGACATATTAAACCATAAATCTATGATGTAATTGTTGACATTTTTATAGGTCTTTCTAAATTACTCTTCTTCAGTGTAACTTATAGAAAAAAAAATCTGAAATTCACCAGATACCATGTAAAAACTCACTTAGGTTTTGAGAAATTAAAAAACTCTTTCATTTCAGAGACAAAAAATTATAATAAATTCACAAATCAGAGTTACAATTTCTGCATAATCCCAGGAATTAGATCAAAAGGCCCTAACTGAATTCCACTTTCACTAAAGATAATTATTCGTTTTTAGTACAAGTTGATCATGACAAACCAGTAAATATTTGAAATAAAAGTTCAAGAAAAATATTTTCAAACAAATTCGAAATACATTAATTAATTCATACCTGTATGACATCATGTCCCTCAACATGGTTAAAATTTACAGCCACCACACCATCGTCGTCGGAATCCCACACAAGTGTATCGGCCTCTTCAAACAGGGGCTCTGGTAAACTAATCTCACTTCTGTTTTGTCTTTGTCCAATGTTACTATTTGTAATGTCTGTTGGGGTTGACTGAAAGGGGTGTGGTGGACCTGGACTTTGTGCTGTCTCCGTCTCAAGTATTGCCCTTCTCTTTTTTGATCTTGTTTGCATCTGAAAACACATCACAGACAGTAGGTTTAAATGTAGTATCCAGTAATATTAGAACATATTCCACATTTATTATAACATGTTGTGTAAGATTACATATTAAAACACAGTATGTTAAACATTATAATGACATATGAGTTTGACTTTTCTCTTTATGTTATCAGTGCCTGGTGCTTTTAGACCCATGATAAAAAGACATGCTGCACAGTGAAAACAATGAAGGTAAATTAAATGTTCAGTTCCTCAAAACTCTAAATATTTAAAATCTATCATCCAACAACTCAAAAAGACTGAATAGAGAAGTTGTGACCTGTGCATTCACGACACTGAAATAATGAACATTGCCTGAGTGCTTTTCATGCCAAAAATATAGCATTATTTCAGACATTGCGCTGTAATGAGTGATTTCAAACAGCGCAAGTTTAGTTCACCTCTATGGTGTTCACTGTGCAACACACACTAGCCTCAAGAAATTAACAAGCACAGATAAATAAATGGCATTTACCTACTCATATGGCCGTGGGGATTACAGAAATAGGCTAATTTAACAAAATGCTGAACTATCATGTAATGTAATTGGGAGAAAGGTGTGTACCACAGTCATACAACAATAATGCAACACATAAAGCCTTGTTAATACACATATAATCCCAAAAGAAACGTGTATAGAGATGCAACATAAACAAACAGAGAAACACATCACAGGATTGCAGATATATGTAAAAAAAAGACTAAAGACTATTGACTAAAGAGTAATCTTTTTAGCAAATAATTTACATCAGTCCTTGTTAGTATCATTATTAAACTTGTCAAATATATTTCAGTGTACCTGGGTGCCTCCATCACTATCAGATGAATTGGAAAGATCCTGCAGATCTGTGAAGGGATCATCTGAGTAACATCCATCTTCAAGAAGCTCCTTTTCCTCAGATGAGTGATCTGTTGAAGCTCCTTCTTTTCTCTTTATTCTCTTTATTGGTGCTATGACACTGTGTTTGTTCACAGAAAGATAGGACAGCTACTCGGTCACCATATGACGTTATATATTTTGACATTTGCTCATCAGTCATGATGCACAATACTGCCTTGTCAACCTGCAGAGGAGAGCGAGAGAGAGAGAGAGATAATAGTGTCAATGCAGTGTTTCAGTGGTAACCTGCATCTAGATGGGCTCTTACTTAGAGTAACTACAGTACAAATTTCCACTTATTACCAGACAGAATGCTAGCTTTCTGCACACAAATCCCATTTTGTCAATTTCTAGGAATAAGAAACCTAGTTTAGCCCTGAAAATGACACATTTATTTATTCAAATGCATTAATTTACCGGTATTGACTGTAGTGACAGATTCCCTTTTAACAGTTTTAAAAGCCCCTTCCATGAAACAATTTGACTGGCAATCTGACGCATGTGCACTTTCATTAAATAATTCCAATACTCACTGATCTGCAGTTAATTATAAATTATTTTGGCAGATGAGAATTCCAAGATTCAGCATAATAAAAAAAATGAAAATACATACAAACATACAAAAACATTTTGCATCCAGATAATCTCAACCTGAACAAAGCCAAAGGCTAACCTCAGGCTCCACCCATGTGCTGCCTGACTTATATAATTAAAACTGTACCCATAACCAAGCATCTTATGGGCAGGCATGGAACAATCTTGGAATTAATAAAACCATATATCAAAATTTATATCAAAATCAATATAGCATTTAAATGACATTGATTCATATGATTAACCATTTCAAATGAATATTTATTTGCTGATTTAAGTATAAATTCTTCTAATACATTTTAAAATGGCTTCTAGAATCATGTTATGTTTCAAAAATGTCATTAATGCTAACTAAGCAAGAGTACAGAGATCATATCTAATAACTTTTGAATAGTTTTAATGTGCTGTTTAAGAATATAATCTGCAAATGGATAATGGCTAATCTTACGTTTCTTTGACCATTGGCAAGAGGAGCTACTTTGCCCACTATATGCAAAGTTCAGTAGGAAAAGCATAGCTCCATAAGCCACCTGTACGTGTTGGCTTTATTAATTTCTCTATTATACTATAAACATACACAGGCTAATCTGATAATTTGATACTCTATCAAATTGGTAACGATACAGTTCTTATCAGTTTGCTGAGAATAGTCCGTGTGTACAACCAACATTAGCGTCCACAGTTACCATGGCAACCGCTTTTGCTGTTGTTCAAATTTAATCGTTCCATGCCATCACTCGTATTAGGCTATCAAGTGTGCCTTTCATACACAAAAACGAAACAAGATTTCAGCAAACCATACTAGTATTAGCTTTATATATTTATGTATAGCATTACTGCTAAATTTGTTACCCACGGGTGTTCCTACATTTACACTGAATGAATTGCACGCTCACCTTGTCTCTCATCATCTCATCATCCGTGTTATATCATCCTTTGGGACCTCTCTGCAAAGTAAGAACCGCTCCAAATCATCCTCCATGCTTGAAACTGCGCGGCCCCACGGTCGATGATGCCATATGACTGTTTTTCTTCCGGTTCACTGTTGCGGGGAACCTTTGCGAGGTCTCGCAATACTTTTGCGAGATCTCGCAAAGTTTTTTTTCCTCCCATGTCCCTTTAGGGTCTCCGTAGGTTTGTGTAGGAGAGTTGCAGTCAGTTTGGAGTTTTAGATAGGAGAGTTTGGTTAGCGTTTATATGGTTTTGAGAGTATGGAGAGTGAGGAGAGAAAGATAAGATTTTGGTAGGGAGACCAACCGTCATGTTTTCCCCGGATATGTCCACTTTTCACGTGCCTTCCGGGGGGATTTCATAGATTGATGAAAATGTTTTCATAGTTTTTAAGGGGACTAATACGCATACTTACGCATACTAGTGCGATGCATGCAATACGACACATTTCCTCTCATCTATCCTTTAGATGCTTTCGTGGATGGTTTTGAACCGTTTCATAGACGTGACCTCGAGCCTTGATGCGCTCCACTACTTTGCCCCTCACCGTGCTGCGATTATGGAAAGCTGTTTTAACATTTAATAGGTAGACTGGATATGTATTCAAGATATCCATAAATCAATTTATCCTAGTACAAATGAATATTTCACCTATCTAGAATGTAATTCTTCCTAGGGTAAATGACTTCACGTTTCCCATTCATGTGTATGGGGTTTGCAGATGCTCCTATCCACAAATACCTTCTTCCTATCTAGAATGAACATTGTGGATAGGAGGAATTTAATTCTTACCAGGAGAAATTCGAATTTCAGATAGCAAGATTTCAATTCTTACTAGTACAAACTCTTATTTTAGATAGGACAAATTAAAATACTATTCTACCCATCTATAATTTAATTTTGGATATCCAGAAATGCATTTTAACTGGTAAGAAAGTTATTTTAGATATCCATAATTCATATTTTAACTAGTTAAAATACACTTTGAGATATCAGTAATTACATTTATTACTAGCAACAATGTTTTTAGATATCCATAAAGATATTAGGGATATCTGGTGACGTTTCGTTGGGTGGCCATTTTAACATAAAAGACATTCACTGACTAATTACATTTCAGATCTCAATAAAGTAATTCTTCCTAGTCAAAATTGCATTCTTGATAGTGAAAATGAAATTCTGACTAGTCAAAATGTGATTTTTACTAGGATGAATACAATTTTAAGATATCATAAATTACAATTATACTAGTAAGAAATAAAGAAACAGTTTAGGTGACGATTTTAACCTTTTTATTTACTAGATCGGATATATATTTTAGATATCCAAAAATCAATTTGTACTAGTACAAATTAAAATTTTGCCTAACCAAAATGTAATTCTTCCTAGGACAAATGACGTCACGTTTCCCATTCGTGTGTATGGGGTTTGCAGATTCTCCTATCCACAAATACATTCTTCCTATCTAGAATGAACATTCTGGATAGGAGGAATTGAATTCTTACTAGGAGAAATAAATTTTAGATATCTAGTATTCAATTCTTACTAGTACAAACTCTGCGCTGTGACGCTTTCGGACTTTTTAGCCAGCTGTAGTACTTCCGGAGCATAGTAACGTTAGCATTAGCTTTGGCGTTTTTGTTTTTTTTTACCCGATCGCTGCAGGACCTCCCGCAGGTAACTGAACAACGTACACCGGATTACCCAGACCACATCTAAGATGCCAGCATCACAAAAAGACAAAAGTTTTATTTTGTGTCCAGCTACATAAACAAACTACGATGGTAAGTTAAGCTTCTGCTTTGAGCTGCTGAATGTTGATACATGCTAGCGCTTTAATAAGCAAAGTTAGCGCTGTGAGGAAGCAACGTTAACAGTGATAGGTTCACATTACGAGGCTTTTGTGTTTCTGAACTAAAATAGCCTAACTTCTGTGTTAATCTCAGTTTTAAACAGGAGAGTAAGGAGAGGTCAAGGTTCGGTCCGAGTTCTTCAGGTCCATGAGGAAAAGCCAGAAGTCATCCTGCAGGTTCAGTTTCAAAAAGTAGAAGGTTCCTGCTTTTGTTTCTGCGGGTCATATCATTGCTGTGAATTTGATACAGATAAACGCCATCATTACACTATATGTATCATATGGTACCAAAGAAAATATGTAAAATAACATGGTCAGTGCCAGAAAGAATATAAAAGTAATGGCTCTCGCAGAAGCACGACTTTGTGAAATGAGTGAAGTTAATCATGATCTATTATACATGGTCATCTACAAATACTATGTCAAAATCTCAATTTACACATTTAAGTTCACTAAGAGATTTTCACTAACAAAAGTTACCAACTTTAGTGTGTTAAAGGTTGTCTCTCTTAAGCTCCTGTTGTAATCTAATAAATATATGGTGTTGTAACAGATTGTGCTGAGGGATTCAAAGCTGGTGGTGCTACTGTGATGCCCGTGTGGAAGGTACAGCCTTGTGCCATCATGTGGCAGCTCTACTCTACCAGACGGGACATTACTCGCAGCTGAGGCCTACATCAGTTCCCCCAGTGATCAGCTGCAAAGAAACTGAACAAAAGTGGCATAAACCAAGGACCATGGTAGCAAGCCTTTTATTACGCTTTCATTTTATGTACGTTTATTTCTTGCATGATTATTAAACCTGTTTTTATTTGGACACAGGGTATTAAACCGGGTCCGGTTAATGATATGGTCATCATATCAGCCAGACCCAGGGAGAGGAGATTGACGGAAGGAATCAGGTATGTTGTTGTGTACGAAGCTCCCATGATCACAACAATGGCCGTCTCCGGGGATTTACCTCTGGTTGATTCCATGTTCGGTCTGGTGGAGGAGGGAAGTGTGCTGTCCTACCAGTAAAGATGGTCCCCAGAACCCATCCACACAGAGAAGCCCTGATCGACATCCATTCAGATAATTCCCCGTGATATGAAAGTCATGCAAACTATTAAAAAAAGTAACTATTTGTTTCGTTTTTTTGCTTCTTCTTCTATGCCTTCTTGGCGAATTAATGACTTGACTACAGTACAACATAATTTAAGCTACTGTGTAGGAAATCAAATTAAAAAGTTGTTAATGAAATGCTGCTGTATTATCCTGTTGTTTGTGATGTAATGTTTGTTAAATTAGTAGTAAATGACTTGGATTAAAGCTTTTTTTTTATGCTTAATTTTAAAAGATAAGAGACATGACTTAAAATGAGGGACCAAACAAAAGCAGATTACAACTTTTACTGACCACAGAAGTATTTAAACAAGGTAAGTGAGCAAAGCCCTTTAAAAAAATATATATATATACAAAAACTCAAAGTCATTTAAACAGGAAAAACTTGTCAAAGGGTTGCAGGGTATGAGCTGTAGAATGTGATTCCATGAGACCTCCTCTTTCTGCTTGTTGAACACTGACCATGGATGGTAAAGAGTCCTGAAGCAAGGCCCAAAAACACATCAGTAGGTCATATGATGCAAACCTAAAAAATGGAAAACAAATATTTAATAACACTAATAATTGTTCATAATTAACTAGACAACATAATACAATTAACTTCAAGTTATTGTATGTGCAAAAAATAAAACAAGGAGTTTTGGTACTAAAATAGAGGACACACTTGCTTATGTAACGCACATGTGTACCATTCAAATAGCATTTCTGATAAGGCCTTTTAATCGGAATTATGTTACATGCAGTATTTGCTTCCATACTTGCTACTATTGCACCCCAATAGTTATTTTAATAGAATACAAAAACTTTTGTCTCTCCCGCTCTCACACACACACACGCCTGTGGACACGTTAACATAAGTGTCTAAACCTACCATGTGAGGATAAAAACAGGAGTAGCTCCCTTTTTAACAGCCGGCGATCTGTTTCTGATGATGGTTCACGGATATCAGAGCCGACTACACCCGGGTTTGAGGCGTCACAGTGACAATCCACCTCATCGTTCAAAAAGTTAAAAAAAAAATAGGTGCACTATTGTACTTTTAAGATGCCTGGCTCTGTGGCACACAGCAGTGTTCGGCAGTTGTACCAGAAACTGGTATTTAAACTTTGACTGTTTCATCACAACTAGTGTAGCCGCTACCTAAACATAGCATGTAGCATTGGCTAACCGGAAGTATCCGCTCTGGCTGACAGTTCAGCGAAAGTACGTAACTGTAGCTGTTGGGGTTTAGGTAACGTCATTTACATACGTCAGCAGTAAAAAACAAAGAAAGAATTATTGACCTCAACAATTAAGATACAGATAGCAACAACTAAATTGTTCCTAGGAAGATTGCAGTTCTTTCTATCTAAAATAACATTCTTACTAGTTAAAATGTATTTTTGGATATCCGAAATGAAATTATAGATAGGTAGAATAGTATTTTAATTTTTCCTATCTAAAATAAGAGTTTGTACTAGTAACAATTGGATTCTTGCTATCTGAAATTCGAATTTCTCCTAGTAAGAATTAAATTCCTCCTATCCACAATGTTCATTCTAGATAGGAAGAAGGTATTTGTGGATAGGAGCAGCTGTAAACCCCATACACATGAATGGGAAACGTGACGTCATTTATCCTAGGAAGAATTACATTTTGGATAGGCAAAATGTTCATTTGTACTAGGACAAATTTAATTATGGATATCTGGAAAGTTAATTCTTACTAGGAAGAATTGTTTTAAAGATACCTAGAATACATATCCAGTTTACCTATTAAATGTTAAAATTAACTTAACTTTACTTAACTTTTTAAGAATAGAGATATCTCAAACTTTATTTTTACTAGTACAATTGTAATTATGAATATCCTAAAATACAATTTCTCCTAGTAACAATACAGTTGTTGATATTTTTTATTTCAATTTTGACTAGGAAGAATGTATTTGTACTAGGATAAATTATATTATTGCTATCTAAAATCGGAATTATAGATGGGAGTGGTCGTTGATTAAATGTTAAAATGGCTTGCTATATTTGACTGTTTACAAGATGTTAAAGCGCAAGTGTAGCTTTACAGACAAACGGAGCTGACATAGCTCGCATATGTGTTTCTAAGTGTGACAAAAGTGGCAAAGATCTAGTAGGTCCACATGGAAACGAAATCTATAATAATTCATCTATAAACTGACTGAGGAGGATGAAGATAAAATCTAATAAATGGAGCAGGCATTACTGTGTTTTTGAGACTGCTGCTTTTTAATTTTAGTATTACATTGAAAAGAAATTCAGATTTTTGTTTAATTATTGTCCAGTAAAGCAAACTATTACTGTTTCTGGTACATTTTCTAATTCGGAAGAGTAAATATTTCTATTAATTAATTTCTAGAGATTTTAAAGTCATTTTTGCACTTGTGAAAGCCTATCTGAAGTTTGTTATTAAACTGTTCATTCTAACCACAAGGACAATGCATGCTTTAAATATGTTAAAATCAAAAGTCTGATCACAGTCATGACAGTGTTTCAGGACTGTGCAAAGTGTCCTTTTTTTTTGTTGAAATAAAAATATGGTCACCCTAATTTAGGAGAGTGAGGAGCGAGAGATAAGTGAGAGGATGGAACCAGCTAGGAAGAGGAGAATTTCCCCTGTGTGGGAGCCAAATATTAGCAGGCTGGAACATCCCCCCTGGAGTATTGGGAAAAGCAAAAATTACTGTTCCCCAATTTATTTAGTTTAGCACTTGTATTTTTGTGTACGCCGGCATCTTCTGTGCCTTGTGAAAGAGTGTTTTCGAAGGCTGGTGAGGTGGTGTCAAGAAAAAGGAATCGCTTAAAACGTAAAACTGTTGAGAAACCACTATTTTTGAATAAAAATGTTTTTTCCCCGTTTTGTACATCATTGCCCAAGTTACACAATCCTTTTCAGTGCCCTCTGCCTGCTTAAGCCCATGCCTTTTGCTTCAAGTGACAGAAAAACATTCTTACACAACCTGCCATAACATATGATACTACAGTTTTGGGATAATTTACAGACAGAATACATACAAAAAATATTTGTATTATTCACATTTGTACTATTTTATGTAGAGAAATTATTTTTTGGGAACTCATAGTCATTCCCAAGAACCATAGCAGACTTACAACTTTAATGCATCACACATTAAGTGGCTAAGAGCTACAGCTGCCTGTGATTATGTACCTGGCCAGTAGGGGGGTTTGTGTTCACATGAAGCCCCGTGAGCAGAACCCTTTCTTGAACCAATTGGCTCAACTGGTTCAATGCCTCATGGGGCTTCATCTCGCCATCACTAGGAATTAGAACCTACAGAACTCAGGAAGACCAGAAAATGTTGTGGCAGGGAACAGGAACCAAACACAGGGAAGATTAACGACAGACCAGCGAGTAGTGACTGTCAGAGAAGGGCTTAAGTATACTGAGGAGGTGTGCAAGTGGCAGGGAGAAGGCTAAGGGCTAATTAGGAGAAGCAGTTGCAGGTGAGAGGGAGAGAACAGGTGGAAGCAATAAGGAAACATAAGGATAGACAGAGGACTAACCTAAAGAGGAATAATGATTAACTATGAACCTAGGAGAAACTGGAGAGCACTAGAGTGAACATCCTGGAACTAAGGAAATAAACCTACAAGGAAGGAGTCGTTAAGGAGGACTGGTTAAAAAGAGAAATGAAATATAACAGAACTAACTGGGACTAATAATGAATAAGTAACAATAGGAACCTAAGAAAATAAGGGATAAACACAAACATGAGAAACCAAACATAAGAGCACATCAGGGGCCTGTACCATGAAGCCGGATTAGGTGGCTAGTCAGCTATGTTTCAACTTAGTTTCCCCCAACCCTGGGTTTTGGGTACCATGAAAGTGGCTCGGCTTTGATCGGTGTTCGTTGCCATGGTATCTTACGCTGCACGGCTAACCTGCTCCGGGGCAGGTTATGTTCTGGATTTGCGATCTCAGACTGAAGTTTGACCAGTCAGCTGTGAGCAAAGAAACATATATATGTGACGTAACTAATTCCCAGCGTCTGTTCTCTGTTGCAATGGCTTCACCTTTTCTCCCTAATCCTGTGGACATCTCCGCGCAAATTGTAAGACGAGCACTTCGTAGAGAACGAGTTTTTAGGGACAGACAAAATCCATTTGACTTTCCTGATGCGTACTTGTATGAAAGATACAGATTTTCCGCGGAAGGAATGTCTTATCTCTGTGAGCTTCTTGAGCCGCACATAACAAATGTGACTCATCGTAACCATGCCCTGACTGTACCGCAAATGATATGTATTGCGTTGCGTTTTTTTGCAAGTGGTACATACTTGTATGCGGTCGGGGATGCAGAGAATCTAGGGAAAACCACAGTCTGCCGAACCATTCGAAAGGTGGTTCTCGCTCTGCAGGGGTACATCAATAGCTTCATTGTGTTCCCTGGACATTTATCGACCATGTCCATAAAAGAGGGCTTTTATAAAAATCGCCGGTAAGATATCTTGATAGGGTGACATCACATGAACAAATCCAACATTTCAGACTCTTTTTTTTTGTTTGTTTTTTTCAAAAAAGCATATTTCACACTTAGAAATCTATTATACAGTAATCTGCAGCAGCTACCTGTTAAGAATGATTTTAAATATATGTCGTTTATTCCTATGACAGGATTCCCTAGAGTCATAGGAGCAATAGACTGCACACATGTTGCAATCTCCACACAATATTTTACTTAATAAAAGCACACTGACACTGCAGATATGTCTCAAACTGTTTCATTGGTCATCATGTGGTTAGGGGGAAAGAAAGAGAGCAAGAAAAATTACATTAATAAACATTCATAATGTTCATACTAAAGGGTTACTTGGTTAAAAAAAAAAGGTTCACATACTGAGATCTGTTTTTCCAGCTGTTTGATCTCCAATTTAATTTTCTTAATTTGGAGCCTCTTCAGCTCACAGTCTAGTGCGAGGCTCCTTTTGTACAGGGCCCTGACTGAGTCTGTTTCCACCTGAAACAATTCCACCACAAACAATCACTACACGTTTTCTGGAGGTTGATCAAATCACAAAAAGTGGCATGACTTTCTACAAACACAGGACTGACTGTAAATTATGTCAAGGGTTTAAAGCATTACCTTGTTCACATTCCTTCTGTAGCCCATTGAGGTAGAGGCCTCAGTTTCTGGGGCAGGTTGTGAAAAATCCTACAAAAGAGATGTGTAAGGGCCAGTCACTTAATTATGACATTCAAATGTGTGCCATAATAAAAAGCTCAGAGCTTTCACCTCAGCAACGGCCTCAGAACACACAGACAGAGTGTCTTCATCGTTTGGTTCACCCTAATAAATTAAGGCCAATGTCAAGCATAACTGTTATACAGAAGGTTATGTTTGGTGTTCTGTCTGCTGCATACTGACCTCTGTGTGGGAGACTGTGTGCATGTGTGCTGGCTTCAACAGGGACACTGTATTTCCCTCTACTGCAGCACAGAGTCAGCCATTTTTAACTTTTTTTTAAAACATTAGTAATGCTTTGTACACACATACCCATTGTCACTTGCTTAGATGAGCCAGCACCAGGGTCAGACTGTACAGCACATCCAATCCCATCCATAATCGGCCGCCCCTTGTTGTTGCTCAAAGCCAACTCCTCTGCCACAGTGTAATCTTGAGGAGGTGGCCCTCCCCCAGTTTTCCTTTTTTCACATTTTGTTCTGTTTGCTGCAAACAAGTGTTTGTGATTAAATGTTCAAAGAAAATAATAAAAGGTTATGGTAAATACTCACCACTTTGAATTATATTTTTATATTTTGTCTTGATCTGCTGCCAAGACCGTTTGGAGTTGGGGTTGCATCTAAAAATTAATGAATATCAATCTTTCTTAGGATGTAATAGCCTATACTTTCACATTTTACATACATCTACACACATAATATATATATATATATATATATATATATATATATATATATATATATATATATATATATATATATATATATATATATATCAACACGAATACATTTTCATTTTAGCATTTAATATATTTTAATATGCTTAGCCTACTTAAATGTACATTAATTGTTTAACCCACGCATTAACACAATCAGCAATCTCCCTGCACGATTGTTCTCTTGCTTTGGCAGCAGATACAGTGTTACTGCGTGCTTGAAAAATATTTCTAAATTCTTCATATTTCTGGAGAATAATCTCTTGCTCCTCCGTTGAAAAGTAGATAGCTCTCGCTCTATCCATATCGAACGCGATTGGTTGTTCAGTGTCGTCGTCACTCTTTTATGTGCACGCGCCTGTGGATTAATCATAGCTTAAGGATCAAAGCCTGAGTTGACAGAGAAAGTTGATAACCTGCGTCATGGTACCAATTAAGCCTGATTGCATCGGTTTGGTTTTGTCGATTCAAAACCAATCCTGTAACCCCGAGTTTGTTGAGCCACCTTCATGGTACAGGCCCCAGGGTGAGAAAAAAAGAAAATCCACATACTGCATTTTCTTCTGCTGCCACATCACAATTATGAGTATTATATTGGTCTATCACATACAATTTCAATGAGATATATATCAAAAAGAGATGTTGCAACAAGACAAATGTAAAAAAAAAAAAAAAAAAAAAAATTCAAGCTGTATGAATACATTTACAAAGTACTGCATCAGTATATGTGCATGAAGGAAGTGAAAATGAAATTTCTTCACATAAACTGACCAGAGACTGATTGGCCAGAGGCTGATTTTTTTTGTCATTAATGATTGAATATTTTGTAAGTAACAATGTTTGTTTTCAGCCCCATTGTTCTTGTTTTAAGTACAGAAGACAGGCAGCAATAATTTAAATTATTCAGTCTTGTAGACCACCACCACCTTTAAATTTAAATTCTCTCTCTTCCTCTATTTAAATTTTTATGTAACTTTGAAACAAATGTTGGTTTTTACTAATATATATTTTAAAATGCTTTTCTGGAACATGCTTTTCTTCAAAATCTTCCTCTTAGTCAGGTTGATTGTTATACAATCACTTTAAGAAATTAGAATATGCATTCCAACGAGGCTCGAATTGTACTATTTGAACATTACAACCTTTGAGCAGGTATTAAACAAACTTTTCATTAAGCTCACATTTCTGTATAAATTTTTTTTATTTTGGTCACATTTAATTTTTAAAATTTTAATGTCATGTTTTCATTAGCTGTAAGCAGAAAACCACCATATTCAACAAAAGGAAAGGTTCATGAAACATCAATATGTGTGTAAATAATCTACAGTATATAATGTGTGTATTATGTTTTATTATGTTAGAGAATTGTGTTCCTGAAGTAAATTAACTTTTTAACTATATTCTAATTAATTGAATATGATCGCATTTGTTTCTATTACACACAGGGCAGTTTTAACCTAGAATGATGTTTCCTGACATTTAACTGCAGATGAGCATCTATTCATTTTATGCTTTATCTTGCTTGACTCAACTCTAAAACATCTTTAGTCTGAATTCCTTTTAGAAATTGTATATATAATCACATGTAAAAATAATATTCACATTAACTCTTTAAACATTATAGTTGCTAAGACAGAAGTCATTAAGCTTAAGCTGGACTAGCTCTACTAACGTGACAGAGTTCAGTAAAAATAAATGTAGTAATGATATTAGGTAATAACCATTAATGATTGCTTTATATTTGCTTCTAAGAACAAAGCCAGTTGATTACTTCGAGAGAAAAAATGTGTTTTTTAGGAGCACGTATTAACGATAGAGATTCTCTAACATTCCTGTTCTGTCAACTGAAAATCCATAAATGAACTTTAAAAAAAGAAAAGTATATAATGAGGTAAAGTGCATCAAGAGCTGCGTTACACTTTATTTGGAATATGCCAACATTGCAAATACAACAAATTCCATGTAATTACTTGCTCTGCAACACATCATCTCCTTTGTTCTGCTAAACTGTGGTTTATTAGCACAAATAGCTACTAGCTCTGGTTATTAGATTGTTGGTCTTTTACCTCTGCACCTTATTCCTGTGTTTGTTATGTGTGCTGCCATAGCATGTGAATTTCCCCCTGTGGGATCAATAAAGTATTCTATTCTATTCTATTCTATTCTATTCTATTCTATTCTATTCTATTCTATTCTATTCTATTCTATTCTATTCTATTCTATTCTATATAGTTTACCAAGATTATATTCGAAAACAAATATATTCCCACAAGTGTAAAGCATGTTTAATACTATAGAACAGATACGATTTGAAATCCTTAACAGACAGATCACCCAGTGTTATGTTTTTACATTCAAAACAACACAAACCAAGCCAACACAGAAGAACAACATGGCTCTTGTTTATAACACCACAAAGGTTCTACAGTTTTGCTCACATCTTGTTTGAAGATTTCAAAGAAACTGTTACATTTTTTCTGGAATTATAGGCATACAATAGAGGATTGAGGCACCTAACTACAATTGTAAGTGCTTTGGCAATGTCCCATGTTTTTGAACAAAACCTTAACAAGCCTTTGTTTTTGACACAAACAGCTGTCACACCAATTACATTTATGATAATATATGGACCCCACAGAACAAAATTACTCACAATGATACCGGTTACCAGCCGGGTTGTTTTTGGATTGTTAAAAAAGGCAGTGCGATAAATTTTCCTGTGAAGACGAATGTATGCAAATACCACAAGCGATACAGTAAAAAATCCAAACACAGTCTCTGTTAGCAGCACAGTTGTGCCTCAGAGGAGTACTGTGGTTGAAAGATTGTCCACTGCTGAACTGTTGTCACTCGTCGAACTACTAACACAGGGATGGACAGGATGACAGCAACCAGCCAGAGCATAACCAGCAACACTCTTTTTTGCTGCTGATGCCACCTTTCCTGATGGACCACTTGTAGGTAACGCTGAATGCCTAACAATGTCACAGTCAACTGGCTGCCAAAAATGGTGCAGTACAGCAGATAATTCACAAGCTTACAGGCCACCAAGCCCAATTTCCAATCAAAGAGTGAAGCGTATATTTTAGGTGGGAGGGTCAGCAGACAGAGCAGGTCAGATATGGCCAGATTCAGCATCAAATCCTGGCTCAGACTGGAGATCTTATGCCATTTAGACTTGAAAAGAATTACACAAATTTTTCCAGGAACTCCCAGGTGAAAGCAGAAGGACATCACCATTGCAGGGATGAGACCATTGTAATACCAGGAAGGATGTGGTAGATATCCTGAAAAAGGGAGGTTAAAGGTGTCCACTGTGAAATTAAGTTGATCCATTCTTTGTATCCCTCCAACCCTCTGCTCTTCGTTGCTAATGCTGGCAAATGTCCAGTCTTTCAAGAAAAGAGGGTAGTCAAAGACGAACTACAAAAACATGATACAGATGCATATATATGTTTATGACAAATAAACATTCCACTCCCACTGATGCAGCCAATAAAAGCATCAGTGGGAGGGTGTCAATAACAAGTTTATTTATAGGCCAGTTATAAGCTACTGAAACTGACATATCTTTTGCAGTTAGATCAAGCAAGATAATAAATTAATAATTAAATCAACAACTTAGATACTACAATCAAATTCAATAAATTAGAAGACTATTGAAAAGGTCATTTATTTCAGTAACTCGATTCACTTAGTTGGAGCTGCACAGTTGGTATCTTTGTTGCCTTGCAGCAAGAAGCTCCTGGGTTTGAATCCCAGCCTGATATCTTTTTGCAAAGAGTTTGAATGAGGGCTATATTTGTGTAAGTGCTTTTTAAACTGCTGGCAACTTTGGTAATGAGCACTTCACTGATATCCACCCCTTTCAAAGTTTTACTAAGGTGTGAAGTATGTGTTGCGAAACGTTGCTAGTAACAGGAAACAACACCTCCTTATGCTGGAACAATAGGCTTGTTTTCCCTAACTTGTCATCCTGCCCTATATACATTCACTAGACAGAGAATAAGTAATTAAATCCTAATTACATTGGAATATTATTGCAACATTCGCTGCTTTTATTAATTTAATTAATACCCCAAATATAAAGGGAATATTCCAAAATGTTATCACAAATCTCCCTAAAAGGTTGGGTAGGTTGATCAAACAAAATACAATCAGACATGAGACATGTTGGCCATGGAATTTGCTCAAAGTGAAATATTTGATCCTTCCAGATGACTTTGCTGAGACTCCTGTGCATTGAGATCGAAAAACCCATCGAGGTCTTTTTACGCCATTTTCTGTTGGGCCAAATGTCATCTCAACAGCCTTTTTCCCCAGAGGCGGCCAGCCACAGGTCTCGTCATCTGTCAGGATCCTCTAAATAAAACACAGAACAAAGGAAATATTATGTAGCATCTTCCAGTACACTTCAGAGGGTATTACATCAATACTAGGTGTTGAAAGGTGTAAGCTTCCCTTGTGCTGTTGTCTGTTGCCGTGAAGTCAGCTTCCGCCAGCATCCGCCAGCATCCAGTGACCCGTAGGCATAAATGAATGGATTTCCTTTTTAAAACCAACCTAATTCCTCAAACATTTAGACTAAACGTTAAAATTATCCTAAAATATATCTTGGACAAAGTCAGTTTCCAGTCAGTGTGAGGAAAGGAATGGAAAAACAACAGATGAAATCTTATGGAAACCGGGGAAAAACTATAAATAAAATGATGTTGGAAACAATTAGTTAAAGACCAATAAAGAATGAAATAAGCTTTGTAAATATAATGTATCTATACCTTTGTTTGCTCTCTTGCAATACTGGGAAAATATAGATGCTTTGAAAAAGCGTGGCTCAGGTGGTAGGAGTCCGTCCCATTAGTGGAAGGTTGCATGTTTGAATCCCCACTCCATCCATCTCAGTCGTTGTGTTCTTGTGCAAGACTCTTCACCTGCCTTGCCTCCTGGTGGTGGTTAGAGGGCCTGGTGACACCTGTGTTTGGCAGTCTCACTTCTGTCAGCGTGCCTCAGAGGAGCTGTGGCTACAATGTAGCTTACCACCATCAGTCTTTGAATGCGTGGGTGAATGACTGAATGTAATGTAAAGTGCTTTGTAGTCCTCTCACTAAAGTACCATTTTGTTTCTTGGAAAAAGCTAATCTGAGCCATGAATTGACAAGTGATTAACAGAACAACCATCTATAACCTGCTCTGAAACATTTCATCTGACACTGTACATAAAAGGTAGCACAAAATAATTGTTCTATTAATAAAACTTTGGGTTTTGCTCATTATTATTATTATTATTATTATTATTAGTAGTAGTAGTAGTAGTAGTAGTAGTATTAAGGATCTGCAGCTGCACTGATCTCTGTTTGGGAATTTCTAAGGTTCTGATGCAACTCTTCCATTTTTTTGCAAACACTGCACATTTTTGCAAAAGTGAATGCATACAGGAGTGGATTCAGACAACTATTAATAAATACAACTGCTCTAAAAATCTTCCAAATTTCTATGCAACTATTCAACAAGTCATCATTCTTTAGACATATAGCTGCCACTCCCAGTACATTCATTGTATGATATGGAGCCCACAGAACAAAAAAGCTGGCGATGATACTGGTTAATAGTCGGGTCGTCTGTGGATTATTGAAAAAGGCTGCCTGGTTGACATTTCTGTGAAGGGAGACATAAGAAAATGCTACAAGAATAAAACAAATACATCCAAACACAGTCTCTGTCAACAGAGCAGCCACCCACTGGGCATCAGAAGAATACTGTCCATCACATCTAACACATTCCTGATTTTTTTGCAGATTTCGAATGACCAAAGCAGGGATGGACACAATACTAGCAGCCAGCCAGAGTACAAACAGCATCACACTCCTTTTCATCTGATAGCACCTACTCTGGCGTACCACAACAAGGTAGCGCTGGATGCTCAATCCGGTCAGTCAGCAGGCTGCCATAAATGCTGCAGTTCACAAAGTATGAAATAAGTTTAAATGCCACAAGTTCAAATGTCCAGCCAAACAGATATGCATATATCCACAGTGGAAGGGTCAACAGAGTGAGCAGGTCAGAAATGGTCAGATTCAACATTAAGTTCTGTCTCTGAATGGATAAGTTCTGCCAGTTAGGGTTGAGAATAATCACATCAATGTTTCCAGGAACTCCAAGTAGAAAGCAAAAGGAAAACACCACTGCAGGGACAAGAGCACGTTGGTTCCAAGAGTGTTGAAGAAATCCAGTAGAAGAGAAATTGGAAATGACCCCAGTGGAATTGGATCTATCCATTCTGAGTCTTGCTGGGAATGATTTGCTCTGAGCAACTGGTTCTCTGAATGTCCTGATGTCACAGAAGCAAAGAAAGGACTCAAAGAGAAACTGATAGGCTGATGCAAATAAAGTAATAACATTTCTCTAAATAACCTTTCTATTATTGGCTGCATCACTTTGCTTGCACAATTCTGATGAAATATTTCCATATGTTGTAATTTCCATATGTTGTCATTAAAAAGAAGAAAATTAGAGGACATCTAGACTCTAACTTCACCAAGAAATTCCCAAAGGGAATTTAAAGAGCAAGAATGGCAATGTTTAAGAGGTATATAAACCTGGGAAACCTGGGTGTCATCAGCGTAAAAATGAAAAAAACATCCATGTTTCCTAAAAATTGAGCCAAGTGGCAATAAATAAAATGAAACTAAGGGGCCAAGAACTAATCCTTGAGGAGCCCCACAAGAGAGAGGAGAGAAAGACGATGTGAAACTTTGTAGAGTGACACAAAACAATCTTTCAGTGAGGTAGGAAATGAACCAGTCCAAGGCAATGCCTCGAAAACCAAAGAGGTAAAAAAAAAAAAACTCTTTAAGAATTGTGTGTGTGTGTGAGGTCATTATATCAGAGGGCTTAAGGCATCAACAAAAATTTTCAGAGAAAGCTATGTTAAATAACACACGCATGTGATCCAAAAAAACATTATCTCAAATGTCCATATGCAAAACAAACAACCAAATGTTAAGGCAAGATCAAGACTGTGTCCCTGTTCCTGTGTCGACCTGGACACATGTTGCCTCATATTAAAAGACCTTGTTGGAGTGATACAACCCTGTCCCTAACCTAATCTCATCTTGTGTTTACATGAGGCAAACAAAGAAGCTCCCTGAAATTATTAAAATCCATCACAGATGGGGTGATGCAAAAAGAAACCATATTTCTATATTTTCAAGTCAGTTTATATGCTGAATGAATATATACACATTTACTGATTTAAAAAAAAAAAAAATCAAAGACACTGTGACAGACCTGTGATGGGTCCAGACAGTAAATCTTGACTGCTAAATTCTGCTAGTTGCTAGTAAATATACTAGCATTCGTTTAACTGATGCACACAACAAAACTGCTGAAAAGAATGGGTTGTAGGGTTCTAGACTAACTTTTTGCTCTGGTTGCACTGGTGCACGTTACTTTTTGTCTTTGATGCACCTGCACAAAAGTACAGGGCACCCACATTTTCGACCACATCGCATTTAACATCACAGTTTTACAGGTTCCCTCTGCGGTTGTAGTATCTTTCATGTCTGCATCTGTTGTTTATCAGTCACTGTTTGTTGACACACACCTCTGGCTCTACAAATGTTTTTGAAGAATGGTTCTGGTCTTCCAGCTGAGAAGCCTCTGTGCATGATTTGTGTTGAGACCCTGACTTGGGGTATTGCGATGATGGAGCAGGGCCAAAGACGGATCCTGTCTGGCTGCAGCAGCTTTCTGCATGAGCCGTTTTGCCATCTTGACAGCTGACTCAGCTTTTCCGTTGCTTTGTCTGTATCCCAGTGATGATGTCCCGTGTTCAAATTCCCCCTTTTGACTGAACACCTGAAACTCATGTGATGAGTATTGTGGCCCATTATCTGAATTGAGTAGGTCTGGGATTTCTTGGCAAGCAAAGTGTGCTTTCAGTTTGTGAATCACTGTGGTACTTTTGGTGTTTGGGAGATTATTCACTTCCCAGAAATTTGAGTAATAGACCATAGTTTCAGTTCAAATTCAGTGGCTGTGTGTATGGGTGTGTCTTTGCCTCCTTACCGCTCTCTCTGCAGGGTGTGAGTGGCAGGGGCTCCTTCAGGTGTCTCCAATCAGCCTCATTAATGTAACTGCTGAAAAGAGGAGTGGCTCCTGGAGGCTTATGCCAGATGGTTCTCGCTCCTAGCGTGGTACAAGGCCAAACCTCATTCCTGCTCCTTCGTAGCATTACTATTCTAGATTATTCTTAAGTATTGAACTTACCTCCTTTGTCCTCCTTGCAGACCCCGTCCCGGATTTCTCCTTCTTCACTTCTGGCCCTACGTCGCCATTCTCCAATTCCACTCTCATCCTAGTTCCTCCCTGGTCAGCCTCCATGCCTCTCCCCTGCTGCAAAAATACCCACCATACTCACAATCACAGCTGTCCTCTTCACTCACCTGCCTTTTCACTCTCCAAGACTTCAACCTGCAGAGAAAAGAAACTGGATCACAATCTCACCAAGCCTCCCATCCCCAGCCGAGCTCAGTTCACTGTCTTCTACTTACCTCCTCCAAGCAACCTCAAAAGGCTTCAAAGTAAGACCATTCTATGCCATTACAAGATCCATTCAAGGGACAACTACTCCTGGAACCATTCTTAATTGCTCTCCTGTTTCTCTGCCTCGTCCAGGCCTATAAATCACATAAATGTTATATTTCTGCAGCCTGAGTAACATTCTCTGCAGTCTGTTTAGTACACTAAGTAATTTCTTTACTCACAAAACCTTGAAAGATAGATCCGCATCCTTGCCAATCTCTGCAACCCCTATATATTTCAGGCTTGGTAACTCGTGGTGAGATAACTGGACTCTTCATCCAACTTAATATGCCAAAACCCCTGCATTACATCACACAGGGAAGACCTTTGCTTTAGAGAGTGCTGGCAAAATGTCCCCAATAGTGGGAAATGGTCTGTTCTGTGGTTAGTGGTCTATACAGATCTTTGGTTTTCCATAAGCCTTTGTCACTGACACCATACTGCTTATCTTGTCTGTGCTGTGCTCCATGGGAGCTATGATTTTTCTGCTTTCCAGATTCTTTAGCTTCTCGAGTAGGGCCGTCATAGCAACTGGGACCCTATGTTTAGGCAGTTTCACTGGTGGTATAGTTTTATCTATTTCTATGTTGTACTCTCCTTCTATGCAGCCAACGCCTGTGAAAACATCTTTATTTTGTCCATGTTTGTCAGTTGCTTACACTCTGGCATTTTATCTGAATTTTGCGTTTTAACTATGCTGTCTATCACCAGTATATTTTCATGCTGAACCTTAATCAGTTTTATGAGTTCACTTGCCCTTCTGTCCAGTATTGGGACTTCCTGATCCACTACTTGAAACTCAAGTCTTTACAGTTATTTTGTTGGGTTCTCAGTTTGATTTTAATATTTCCCTAGTGGGTGCATTTTGCTTTTATTGTACATGTCAAGTATTGTCTTAGTGTTATCAAGAAGTGTTTGAACTTAACCGTTGTATGGGGATAACATTACAATTAGCACCACGGTCTATCTGAAAGTTGACCAGCTTTTTGTCCAACAGCATCACTGCAAAGAGATGTTGACTTTTCCTGTGTGCTTCATGCAATTGATTTATTGTCTCTTGGTGTTCTCTGACTTCTAATTGTAATGATACCCTGACCGTGAGCACCTGTCTTTCACAAGCCTTGATTTGCATTTTGCTGCAAAGCTTTTTGTTTGTTTTTTTCCTCATTTCTTTTTCCCCATATACAGGGCACTTGAGTTTTTTGTTTTTTTCCCATGCGTGTTGACACAAAAGTTGCAATTAATCCAATCTTTTTTTTCTCTTATGACTCATTTTCATCGCATGTATTTCCTCCATTATTCTCCCCTGTAGGCTTTTACTGTTTTCTTTCAATAGTTCTGTAGCTCTGCATATTTGCATGCACTTATCCAGTGTTCTCAGTCTCTCTTATCCCAGAGCTACTTGTACCACACACTATGCGGTCTCTTATCAGTGAGTCCTGTATGTTTCCAAAATTAAATGTGCTGGCTAATACTCTTAAATACGTGGCGTATCTGTAGATTTGTTTTTTTTTTCATCTGGTCTCTGACAGAACTTGTACCGCTCCAGTTTCATTTTGTGTTGCAATAATTGTCAAACAGCATCATCATTGAACTCACGGTCAGCCTCGCCGATACAGCATTCTCAGGAGCTCTCTCTCTCTGAGAAGTTAGTAGAACAATTGTAGTTTCTTCCGCATCCCGCATGGTGAGGTCTGTTTAAAGTATAAACTACTCCTTCCAACTTTTCCATGTTTTTGCTAAATTAGTAGCAAAGGATTGGTTGACCTTTTGACCTTTACATTATTATTATCTTTAAAGTAACAGCAGATCAACAAATGTCTGGCATCAATTTTGTTGGATTTGAAGGAGGGGTCAACTTCACTCAGGTCTGTGTTTGGGGTGTTTGAATGGTTTCCGTTAAGTTGCAAACACAGACATCGGGCCGAGCACGAGGAGAGGGAGAGTCAGAGTGTAGTGTGTGCCAGA
This sequence comes from Valencia hispanica, assembly GCA_963556495.2. NCBI lineage: Eukaryota > Metazoa > Chordata > Actinopteri > Cyprinodontiformes > Valenciidae > Valencia > Valencia hispanica. Next base: position 23,903,569 of record OY747719.1, read on the forward strand.
ATGTGCATTGAGTGTGTGCGATTTGAACTCCGACATGATAAATTATTTGTTCCAGACTGGACATGTCAGTTTTGAGTCAAACTGTGGGCTCTCACTTGGAAAAGTGTGGGTGTTAAAACACTCTCATCCCCCACAATTGCAACACACATCACCTGGGGGGCTGATGGCTTCATGTCGGAGCACTGGTAATAATTTTCAGACCATAACCTTATATTTTCTCTTCATCAGCACTGCATTCACTGTGTTAATCTGACCAGCCTAGCCTTCTCACCTCTCTCCTTTACTCCAGGACACAACTTGACACCATGCACCACAACCAATCAGAGGGTTGGTCGTCCCCTTCACTATGTCTGAGTGGTTAAGAACACGATACAAGCCTAACGTATGTCTGTTCTTTATCACCTCTGTCATAAAGAAGGCCCAGCAGAGGATGTACTTCCTGAGGCAGCTGAAAAATTTCAACCTGCCAACACGGATGATGATGCAGTTCTACACTGCAATCATCGAGTCCATTCTCACCTCCTCCATCACCGTGTGGTATGCTGGCGCCACCATCAAGGACAAACAGAGACTGCAGCGTGTTGTGTGCTCTGCTGAGAAGGTGATTGGCTGCAGACTCCCATCTCTGCAGGACCTGTACACCTCCAGGACACTTGGGCGTGCAGGTCGGATCACAGCCGACCCTTCTCACCCTGGACACAGACTGCTTGACCTGCTCCCCTCAGGCAGGAGGCTCCGGTCAATTCGGACCAGAACTTCTCGCCATAAGAACAGTTTCTTCCCCTCTGTTGTTGGACTCATGAACAATAACCCTAAGACTGTTCCCACCACCCGCTCAGTTACATGACCCATATTGTTTTTTTATTTGCACCGATCGTTACCTGCACTCATGTATATATCAATCTGTTTAGCATATTATATGTTTGTCTGTTTGTTCTTGTATGTTTGGACAAAGTACCACAGCAATTTCCTAATGTTGTAAACCTACCCAACATTTGGCAATAAAACCCTTTCTGATTCTGATTCAGAGACAACACTTCACAGTAACATGTCCTGGATGACACCATCTGTTGTTGACAAGCACTGCTACTCTACCTCCTTTTCTTCATCTTGTTAGGCAGCTAGACATGCCACAATTTGATAAATCAAAATGTTCCGAAATTGATAGTTATACATGTGAAAATTTTAATCTATTTTTATCATGATGAATAAATATTTTATATTTAGATTATTAGAAATTGTATCAATATTTTTACGTCATTGCTGTGTTCTGAAGATATCCTTTAATTTTTTGTATCTCTCTACTTTAAAAATATAAATCTCTCAAAGTTGTCACAGCAATATTTCAAGGTTATGTCAATTAATTTATTAATTACATATTAGTACAAGCATCTAGAAAATATGGCATAATTATTAGAGTCAGTGAAGAGGCCTTTCACCTACTCTGATCCAACTGCATGACTCCTCAAATGTGAGGAGTGTTTTGGTTAACCTTGCGATGAAGACATGACATTAGGAGTACTGTGTGCCGGTTATTTTCTTTTCAGTAACTTAGTCTCTTTGACAAAAACTCCTACTACTTCTGAATATATTTAACCAGGTTTAATTAAGGTTTCAGCGAGTAGATGGTACAAAAACAGCACTGTGATCTCAGTCTTACACAAAGTTTGTGCAAAGAAGAGATGCTCGCCACAAGAAAATGACTTAATTTATATATATTTCTCAAGGCTCTTTCCGGTCATGTAGGCAAGAGCTCTTCCTATCGTGTTATCTGTAGAATTCTATATGTAGTCATACTGACTGTAACTGATACTGGAAATGTTCTTTTTTGGGTGTCTGATAGAGCTTGTGCTCATGCATGCAGCAGCAAAAGCCAGACAGCAGACTCATTGGCCTGGGCGTTTGGGACTGTACATCTGTTCTAATATGATACACAATAAGAGGAACTTTGTTATCGCCAGTTTTAACAAAGATTCAAATTCAATTCAAATTCAAAATTACTTTATTAATCCCAAAGGGAAATTAAATGTTGTTGTAACTCATTATCAAAGTTTCTTCAAAGATTTGTTGTAGATGCTGATGGCTGTGGGTAGGGATGATCTCCTGTAGCAGTCTGCAGATCTGAAGAAGCCTCTGACTGAAGACGCTCTGTAGTTGTATGACAGTCTGATGTAGAGGACGCTCTGGATCTATGGCATCTCCTTTTCAACTCATCAGGGTTTTGTGGCTGTAGTTGAGGTATTATTTGAGCTTTTGTGGCGTTAATCAGCTGCTGCCAGTTGTAAACCACCTTGTTGCCATGGTTATGCATCATAACAAATGTCCAAAAATAAAAAGTATCAGCAAAAATCCTTCAAGCTGCATGATGGAGGCTAACAAAAGTTCATAGTTTCCTGTTTCTTGCAACATTAGCAGCTCTGTAGTGAGCAAAGTTCATCCTGTTTTTCTGCTTAGTTAAACAGGTGCTCTCTGGTCCAAAAATATTTTCTCCTCCTATTCTGGCCCCCAGGAGTCTGGTTCGTCCTCGACCCCCAGCATAAGGGCCTCTCCGTCTTCCAGCAATGGCACGTTTTCAGTTAGAGGAGTCATTTGATAAGCCGGAGGTGGCCCCCTATTTTTCTGGTCTAGGGAACTGACTGCTTGATCGATACACCTGAGGATAAGAGCTTTGACAAAGGGTTTGCAACAGCACCCACAAAGGACAAATAGTGCAAAAATAATGATCAAAGAAATTAAAAATATTCACCGTAAGATTTCCATATATTCCAAAAAAATCTTCAAATATTGAAAGTGTTCTTTTAATACATTTGATAATACTCTTAAACCCTGAAGGGTTCTGGTTAATGATCCTTCAGGTGCTGTACTACTAACCATTTTATACTTTGGATTGATAAGATCGGAATACCCAGAAAAGTCCCAACAAGTGATCCCATATCGTAAGAGGGGAATCTCTTTTGCATTTTCCTTCCAGCTTTATTTTTCCCTGTTTGATCCATTAAGTCAGCTGTCGGAAGGATCTGGACTGAGAAGCTAAGAGACAGAAGTGCACATCATCCTGCAGTGTGATTCGTGTAATAATTTACTCACCTATGATTGCTCATCATCCAGCCATATTTTCAATCCATAGGTAGTGGATTTTATCACTTTAAAGGTTCCAATCCACTTAGGCTTGTTTCCTGTTGGTTCTTTGATCAAAATGTCTTACACCTGTGGAGATAACAACTTCCCTGCATTCTACAACAGTTGTACATAAACAGAAACTGCCCCCTTTTTCTGAGTCCAAAATTGGGCTCTCAAACACACTCAAAACACACATCCAATTGTTTTTTTGTTTTTGTTTTCTTGGCTGCATCTACGTGTGATTTCTGCTGTCTCTCCCCGCTTTCCTGCACAAATAGGTAATATGCAGTCCCAATAATTCTGCCAGGGCTTCTATTCTGTCATCACCAGGATGTCCCATGACTACAAGGGTGGGTAGAGGGCCACTGAATCTTCTGTTAAGAGACCTTGCTTCACCCATTTATTCCTTAATTTTTTACTCATAATCCTGCATCTGCACTCTTCCTTCCTACGTCCAACCTTTGGCAATTGTCTGAAAACCTATTCCTTCAAATACATATCCGCTCTGGTTCAACTGCCAATGTTCAGCACCACTACACACACCCAGATGAGTAACTTCAGCATTTTCAGTGTTTTAACCTAGAGTCGGAGAGCCTAATGTGGTCACTAGTGATAATAAAGGGCCCACACAGCACGTGTCTGTAAAGGAGTTATGAGATTAAAGTAAATTCAATTCAATTCAAAATTCAAAATTACTTTCTTAATCCTAAAGGGAAATTAAATGTTGTTGTAACTCATTATGCAAGTTCCTTCAAAGATTTGTTGTAGATGCTGATGGCTGTGGGTAGGGATGATCTCCTGTAGCAGTCTGCAGATCTGAAGAAGCCTCTGACTGAAGACGCTCTGTAGTTGTATGACAGTCTGATGTAGAGGATGCTCTGGATCTATGGCGTCTTCTTTTCAACTCATCAGGGTTTTGTGGCTGTAGTTGAGGTATTATTTGAGCTTTTGTGATGTTAATCAGCTGCTGCCAGTTGTAAACCACTTTGTTGCCATGGTTATGCATCATAACAAATGTCCAAAAATAAAAAGTAAAAAAATAAAAAGTAAAATGATTAAATGCAAGCTATGTGAGCGATAAGGGTCTAATGCTCTACCAACTGAGCTATCGGGGCTGAAAAGAAAATAAACTAATGCACAAAATGACCCATCAGCTGCAGCATACTGCTATGAAAATAAGAAGACAAACTACAGCTGCGCTTATTTTGCAAATAAAGGCTTGTAAATAATCACTCTTATTATAGTTGGGTCCTGGCTTGTTCTTGGGACGGGCAGGAGGTTTAAGGGGCAAAAGAAAGGGGAAAATCTATGGCTCAAGGCAATCTATCAACACTATATTGAGTCTGCTGTATTGTGAGGATTTGGATAACTCTAGCTTGTATTCAAAAAGGAAAAGCAGTATGAAGTTTTCTAACATCTGTTTCAAAATCTAGATCTGTTCAAACTTTATAAGGCATATTGCTCCAGCATGTTTTCAAAATTCAATTCAAATTCAAAAATACTTTATTGATCCCAGAGGGAAATTAAGTGTTGGTATAGCTCATATAATTAATTCTTTAAGGAGTTGTTGTAGATAATGATGGCTGTGGGCAGGAAGGATTTCCTGTAGCGGTCTGTATTGCAGCGAAACTGAAGAAGCCTCCGACTGAAGACGCTCTGTTGTTGAATGACTGTCTCATGAAGAGGATCCTCAGGGCTTTATTTGCCATGTCCAGAGAACATCACCTAAGTTGTTATAATCATAAGAATATTTTAAGATTTAGGAGTTATTTATGACTCTATAAACTATGTATATTTATCTAGGTAGTGTTTTCTAACCCACCTATTTATTTCTCCTCTTCTATAAGATCATATGAACAACAGTGAGAGTTATAAGAAGTATTTCAATATGCATTAATGGAACTTTAGATATTTAAAAAAAAGAAAAAGCTGAATTTATTCTAACCAAACCAATTCACACACACACTCGCGCGCGCGCGCGCGCACACACACACACACACACACACACACACACACACACACACACACACACACACACACACACACATATATATATATAGGCATTCGCTCTGCAACAAACTTCTCACCCAATCATAGTCTAATTTCTTTCTATTAAGGTACTTACACACTCTCCAAAGTTATTAGACCCTTATAGTTCTCCTTTTTTCTCTCTCAGCCATACTCTCATGTGCACTTTCTTATCAACCACACTAAAACACACATACGGATATGCTGCAGCTGAAATCACACACACACACACACACACACACACACACACACCCACACACACGCACACACACACGCGCACACACACGAGTGAATGACACGTTGACAGCAGCGCTGTTGCAGTGGCACAGACAGTGAGAAAGATGGAGAGCAACGTGAGCGATCTTTCTCTCCACCTCCTTCACCAGAGAAAATACAGGAAAGGGAGGGACGTACTCTGTAGGAGGCGTGGGTGGAGACTCGGCTTGTTTTATACTCCACAGCGGTGGGAGTCATCCTCACAGCAGAGTATACGACAGTGCCCGATTCAAATTCAAGTGCAGTACAGAGTTTTAACCTGAAGATGCACTAGAATACCACAATAATTGCCAGAAATATAGACAGCACTATTAGACACTCATTTATACAGTTTATCAGCAAAAAAAGTTGATTTGGGGGTGAGTTGCTCTTTAACTTTGAGCACCTTCCCATCTAAAGGTCTCTGCATGGCCCTGACCAGGATAGCATTTATGATGCATCATTAGTGAAAAGGAAATTATCCCTTTTGGTCATTTCCCTTCTCTAACACCCCTGACCCCCTTGTTATGTTTGGTTTATGTGTCGATGTATAATCCTAAGGTTTCACCGCAGCTCTAAAACTGAAACGTTATGGAACTCAATATGCCTAATTTTTTTAAACGCATTGATTATTTTTGCAAACAAACCACAGATGAGCCAAAACATGAACTTTCTGTGATAAACATTGTACATCTTCCTGCAGGTTTATGCACAGTGTAACATCAGGATCTAACTCCAGTTGGAAGTGGTGTAGATGTATTTACATCCATGCAGCTATATGCATTGCATTACTTTAAATGTATGCAAAAGTTACTGTAATAACATGAAGCTGAAACATTGATCCAGAGTGTTCTTGTTCATTCTTTCTGCCATCTTAGAAAGTTGTCCTGAAGTTCAGTAGAGGATCCTCAGCACTGTTGAGCCGAACTATTATTCTCATATCGTAACATCCTTATTTATTGTCCAGACATTTGTCCAAACTTTACAAGTATCAGATATCAATGTAAATGATTTCTCTAGATTAATGAAATCAGTGTAAAAATGGAGGTGTGTTCTGATGAGCAGTAAGTGACTGAGTTCTTGCCATTCTAAATAACTATGAGCTATTTCCAGGACTAAAAACTGGCAAGACAGTTAATTCACTGCATCCAAAATCAACTAATTTCAGATTTTGCACACAAGACCCAGTTTCAAGCTTTTATTTTTCTGAACAAGGATTTTCCTTATACAGCTAATGAAAACACAAAACTTAAGATTAGAATATTACATCAGACCAATAAAAATACATATTTATTTCTTTAGTTTTTTCATAACTTTCATTTATACAAAAAACCTTTAGTACATAAATGTGGACTTAATGAAAAGTATGTTTAATACCTCTTCAAGCATTGTAATTTTCAAAGTTCCTTTAATCTGAGAAACGAGCCTCATCCTAATGCCTATTGTAATGTATTGAATTTGACTGTAGATTAAATCAGTTTTAGTTGTCAAAAAGTTACAACAAAGATAGAGAAAATGTGTCCGTAATGAAAAAGACACTGAAAAGACTATAAGGTAAAGACTAGTAAAGACCGTGATATGAAATTATCACTTGTAGAATAAAATGTGTTCGAAGCAGATTTTGCAATCAAAATATATCATCACATTAGAGAACAATGTTTATCTGTTACATTTGCAAGAAGAAATATGTTTAGCTGTTCTTACAAAGGCTCTGCAGTTGTAGCAACACCAGTTTCTTGACAAATTTGAGAGTTTGTTGCCTTTTGTTGACAGACAGTGCACATTTTATGAGAAGCAAAGGCATACAGGAGGGGATTCAGACAACTGTTTACAAACGTAAGTGATACTACAAGTTCGAGTTGATTCATACAAAACTTTAACAAGTCCGTATTTTTTACACATATAGCTGCCACAGCCAGCAGGTTTACTGTATGATATGGAAGCCACAGGATGAAGAAGGTTACAATGATGCTGGTCAGCAGTCGGGTTGTTTGTGGATGGTTGAAAAAAGCTGCCTGGTTGACCTTCCTGTGCAAGCGCATATATGTGAAACCCACAACAGAAAAACAAAGAAATACAAACAGAATCTCCATTACCAACAAAACCACCCACTGTGTCTCAGATGTAAACTGAGATTTGCAACGTGTTGACTGCTGATATGTTTTCAGCTGCCGAACCACCAAAGCAGGAATGGAAAGGATGATTGCCGTCAGCCAGATGAGAACCAGCAAGACTCTAATTCGCACCTTTGTGAACTTCTGCTGGTGCACCACAACCAGGTAGCGTTGTACACTTAACACAGTTACAGTCAGTAGGCTGCCATAAATGCTGCAGTACATAAGGTATGCAAGAAGCTTACAGGCCACCAGTTGAAATATCCATCCATAGAAAACACCGTATATCCATATTGGAAGGGTCACCAGACAGAGGAGGTCAGACGCAGCCAGATTCAGCATCAAACTCCGAGTCAGACAGGACAGATTCTTCCAGTTTGGCTTGAGAAGAATCACTGCGATGTTTCCAGGAACTCCCAGTAGAAAACAGAGGGTTAGCACCGCCACAGTGACCAGATCACCTGATCTCCAGTTAGGGAGGGTTGGAAGTCCTTCAGAAGAAGAGTTAGTGCTAACCATAGTGAAATTCAGTTGCTTCATAGTGTGTCTTGCTGGTAAGCTACGCAAAGATCAAGTGATAGGAATGAGGAACTAAAAAACAACCCATATTTAGAAGCGTACGCAAACAAGCCAAGACCCTGAGCATACATCATTGCTTTATTATTAGCTGGAAACTTTTTACCATCATTTTGACCATCCTTAACTATTTTTTCTATAAATGTTTTTAAAACTCGCCTGAAGACACTATTTTAGCTTGGCTTTTCACCAGCCTTAATGATAGATGCTTAGAAATTGATGTCTTTTATAACACATAGTGCCTAAAAAGGGTTTTAGGCTTTATTATTGATTGTACGGTTTTTATTTTATTATTGATATGATCTTTTCTTTTCTATTTTATTATCTCCTTTGATCTATTTTATTGTTTCTTTGCCTCTTTTTACTCTTTCACGTATCTGTATGTATGTGTAGATATATATGTATTCTTATATTTATTTATATTTCTGTGGTAGACAGACAGACAGACAGACAGACAGACAGACAGACAGACAGACAGACAGACAGACAGACAGACAGACAGACAGACAGACAGACAGACAGACAGACAGACAGACAGAAAAAACAATAACAAATCAATTATTTAAGAAACATGTTGGATGTAGCCGTTGAACAGTCTTAGGCTGCAAGGACAAACGATCTCCTGAACCTCTCTATTAGATGACAATTGTCCTGGTTCAGCACACTAGTTGAGCTATCTGGCTTGTTTAAATCACAACGTACAACATACAGGTCCATCTCAATGAATTAGAAAATGATCAAAAACTTGATTACACATAGAGTGATATATCCCATTCATTTAGTGTTGTACCTAAGCATGTTCATGGAAATTTGACTCGAAGGAAAAAGTGATAGAAAAAGTACAGTAGGCACAGCCATACCTTAATAACTGTGTTGAAGGGATTGTGAAGGAAGGGTTTCAAGTGGCAGCATTTTGACCATCCTTAAACTCATATGACTCAAGGAATCTACAGCTTTACACTTTATGCCCCCTCTATCATGTGAAATATAATGAAAAAGGCAGCTGCTGACATCTGGTTGGAGGAAATTGGACAAATCTTTGCTCCTCTTGTAACAATGTTTAGCCTTTTTTGGGGGTGGGGGTGGGCAGGGTAAGTTCAGTTTCACTACCCTCCCCCAGGTCTGGTGATCTGTAAAATCAGTATTCCATGAAATATAACCTTTCTGACAACATGAAGTAGACTGAGATATCTCAAAAAGCAACACATCATGCCCAGATCTAAAGAAATTAAAATATGGATGAGAACAAAGTCATTAACATCTATCAGCCGCATTCTTCACCAGCCACTAAGCAATACGGCAGTATCAGTGCGGTTTGGTATGGTATTCTGTCTGTTTCCTTTATAATAGCAGGTCGTGTGTCCAAGGCTAAAATCCAAAACTCATGATGACAACCTCTGCAGCAATCCCACTATTTGATTACACAAAAGCAGGTGATCATTTCAGGTCCATGTGGAGCAGGAGAAAGTTATAAGACTGTGCGTTCAGACAACAGCAGGTGAGCTGTTTGTAATTTAACTGTTTTGTTTAATTTTTTTTTATATGTAGTTCTCTGTTCAGCTTGTTTGGATTATATTTAAAATGAATAAAATACTATTGAATATGTTAAAATAATAAAAAAAACGACGGTTAAAAATAGATTATGACCAGATCAGTCAAAATAGTGGACAACAGAAATGACTAGCGTGACCTCTGCTCTGGACCATAAAATAGCAACCTTTGCCATAACGCTCAATTGGAAGCAAGACAAAAGCTATTTCAAAAGATTTGGGACTCCATAGTGCCACTGTGAGAACCATTACCAATGTGTGTAGAAATCATGGAACAGTGTTGAACCTTCCCAACATTACTCCGAGATCTCAAAAACGATTCATTCGGGAGGTTACAAAAAACCCAGTACATCAATATAGCACACTTTCAACAACAAGGTAATTCAAGGTGCTTTACAGGATTAGGGGATAAAGTAAAAACAGCAATAAAGCATAAAATACACACAGAGCAAATTACACATAAAAACATTACTCAAAAGACATGAATTTAGGATAAAGTAAAAACAGCAATAAAGCATGAAGCACACACAAAGCATATGATAGATGAAAACCTTACTCGAAGGCAGCTCTGAACAGATGGATTTTTAGTTGCGATTTAAAAGAACTCAGTGTTACAGCAGCTTTGCAGTTTTACTAGAAGTTTGTTCCAGATTAGAGTAGCATAGAAACTGAAAGCTGCTTCTCTATGTTTGGTTCTAATTCTAGGGATGTTATTGTTTCTCAGTTTTCAATGAAAAACAAGAGGTAATCATCTAAACCAAATACACCAACCGTTTGAGTCAACTGACAAATTTGCTAAACATGACCACACTATCTTTTTATCTCTCTCTGTCTGTCTGTCTGTCTGTCTGTCTGTCTGTCTGTCTGTCTGTCTGTCTGTCTCTCTGTCTGTCTGTCTGTCTGTCTGTCTGTCTGTCTGTCTATATTTAGGGGCTAGCAGTGGCCTTGCTTGTCTAATGTTCTGAAGAAGTCACTGGCTCCCAGTAGCTCAGAATAGACTTTTAAAATAAAAGATTATTCTATTCTACCTTTGAGGCTTTCCATCCTTAAAAATATTAAACCAAGCAAGAAGTGACTAAGAACAAAGGTTATTTGGATGTGTTATTTGTCTTTTATTGCATCTAATTTGGACTCACATGCAGGCGGGTAGAGTTGATGGTGCCATTCATCATAACAAAAAACAAAAAAGGACAAACAGCCTTCACATACTAAACAAACATTACTTATCCACAATCTTTTGAATGTGTCATACTCTGTCTTTTATTTTTCTTTCAACAGTTAATACCACTTAATGCCACAATGGATTGAAATACAACCACCTTTTTTAAAATAAGAAACACAGAGAAACATCCAGTGAACACTTGAGTGTTTTACAGTAAGTCTGTAAGATCCAGAGGCTGCACATGAGCAAATGTACCGACTGCTGCTGCATTATAGATATGACCCAAAAGGAGCTAAAACTCCGTTTCAATCACACAAATTGTGTCCTTCACTTTAAATTCTACTTGTGTTAAGACCAAGACAAAAAAGAAGTTCACTGAGATTATTAAAATGCATCCCAGATTGGCCTGTTGCATGCTATAATGCAGTATTACTTCACACCAGCAAGGGGCGCCACAGAACACACTCCATTCAATGCCATCTCTTTTTACAGAGAAGGAAGAACAAAGAAACTGGGGAAATTTATGCGAACTTGCTCTTTTTCTTTAATTTAAAGTAACTAAAAATATATATATTTATATTTTTTCAACAATAAAGATTACTGAAAATATGTAAAATCTGTCATTTAAAGTAGTCTAAAATGCATATGTCAATTTGAACAGTTCACAATTTTTTTTGCATGTTTCACACAATGTCAAAACAAAGCAACCTGAATGTAATAAACAAAAATGTTCAATTATAAGATGAACAGTGCAAGTTCAGTTATGGTGCTTTTTTTCAGTAGTTTTCCAAAAGCCTGAAGTTGACAATGGGAAGATGAATCCCAAGCTAATATGGGTACAAGCAAGTTAATAATGACATAAAACATCGCTCAGTACTGGTTTGGACATCAGGGGCAAGAGAGAGTGACTTAGGGGTTGGCGAGTGAAGCTACACTGAACACAGTCCTTATCTGGTTGATGCAAAAAGAAAACTATTTCCACCAATCCAAGTCAGCTGATATGCTGAATGACTCTAAATACACATTAATAGATTTTTTTTTTTTTTTTTTTTTTCATAGTATATTAAGTAAAGGTTAACACTGAAATACACCCACACTCACACACATTGAAACATAACTCTGGTTTTCTGTATCTAGGGTTCATATTCACAGTTGTGCTACAACATTAGATAAGGAGGGTGGGTTTGTTACAAGAGTCAAGGCTGGTGGGGGGTTAGAGGGTAAAGATCGAAGTGATGATGACTGGCTGGCTGGCTGAAGAAGGAGCTGGAGGGGCGAGGGGGGTGCAGACATCCATATCCACAGAGCTCCAGACACAATGACAGACCTACAATGGGGGTGGAAAAAAAGAAGGAAATCAGGACGGTAACATAACAATAATGGGTTTATTGAAGTTGCTGAATCATAAATTTAAGACTTAAATATCTGATCATTTTTAAGATGTACACTAATCAAAAAGGAAAAGCTAGACTAACTAATTAACTTGCCTCACAATTTTACCTGGATTTGACAATCTTGTTTTAAAACCCTTTTTAGACCACATTCTTTGTTATAAATAAACGTAGCAATAACAAAGGACCTAGTAGTAAAGAAAGTAACAATAACACTTTTAAGTCAATTCTTAGAGCAATCCACAACAAACCGATTTCTTCTTTGCAGTGTTGCAGTTTGCAGCTTAGCTTAGCTTTTTTTTCTTTCACATTTAAGTATGCAAATAAAATTCTTAAAAATATAAAAAAGTTTTGCAATACAGAATTGGATACATTAATATTTGCTTTTCTTTACTGTAATACCTTTTCCTGATGCCAGTGCTATCTTTTTGTATAGATTCTTTTTCAGGCCTACTTACGTTTTTTTTTCCTGCGACACCTTGTATAGGGGATAATTGTCTGAAACTCTTCATTTTAGTGCTTTTTGTGGATTTGTTGACACATTTTTCATTTATTCATTAGTTTGGCAATTTTGGTGTTCCAAACCTCTGAACCATTCTAATTGATAATTATTTTAAAGGACCCAGTCTTGCTTTTATATAAAGCCTGTCTTCCCTGGCCTCAAGCAACATAATGTAATACTCCAGCTGCCTGTGGAAGATTGTTTTTAAGCAACATCATGCTTGTGATCTTAGATATTACCTACAGCTTAGCTATGTACAGTTCTAAAATACCAACGGACCACAACAGTTTGGTAAAGTCTGCACTATGAATTTTTAACATGTAAAACATAAAACCTTTTTTATATGACCTAATTCTGGATTCTTTTTCTAATCCATACTAATATAGTAAACGCCAGTGATTATCAAAGTCTGAATTCCAACTGAAAAGACAATGTGGACCCAGTTCACATTTTATTTTCCTAACACGCTGAGCTGAGATAGAGACCTGGGTACAGCGCACCACGTCCCTAAAACACTTCCTATTAACACTGTTGTTTATGAATCAAGAGATCAACTCCTTATTAAATAGAACCACAAGGAAAACATGTTATGAGCTGAGTTATTAACAAGTCTAATTAAAACAGAGGTATCAAGCTAATGTTATCGAAGCACTACAGCAACCATCTTGGTCAGAACAGTTCCTCAGCAGAGTACGATGCATGCTCACAAGACTTTTTTGATGTGCCAAGTCACTCAATATTTTAGAAGCAAATTATAAAGCTATGTGTTTTCATGTTGTTAGAATTGAAGCACTTCTCCAAAAACCCGGTTACTTGTGTTGGAGCAGAAAAGACTGTCCAGAAGCTCTCGGGTGACAGAAAAATACATTCTGAAATTCATTACTGATGAGTGAGTCATGTTGAAAAGAAGATATTGTAGACCAGGCATTAGGTATAAATGAAGCAGGAATATCAAGCCCATGTCTGAAAATACATGGGCTTAATTACAAAAGTGTTTATAGGTAACTGAAAGGTGGATTTTTAAGCTTCGAAAAGTTTATTTTTCTATTGAACTCAGGGTTATTTAACTAAAAATCACTTTATTAATCTCAAAGGGATTTTTCGTTTTAATAAGATACTATGGATATTAATCATATGACTAGATACTTTTGAAAAGTGCACTTACTTTGTAAAACAACAGAAAATCTTAAAATGAAAAGTAGAATTATGGGGAAATAAATAAAACAAATTTCACAGGGCCTAATGAAACATGACTCATGATGTAATAAACAGTAAAGAGTGTTACAATAACAGTGCATTGCAGAGGCCGAATTGTCTGGATGATATTATTTACATACACACACATGCACACAAAGCATACACATATGATTCATTAATACTGAGTGCACCTACCTTGGGGTTTATGGGTCAGGCAGTCTACATGAAGTCCTTAATATTCAGGTCATCCAGAGCATTCCTGGGTGGTGGGGGCTTTCTGGGGCTTTGGGCCATTCCAGGAGACATCTGTGAACACATCTGATTTGAGCAAACACCCTCATTTTGGAGGTTTGTAATTAGTAACCCACTTAAGACATAATTACTGGTGCTCCTGGGGTCACTCCTGCAGCAGGGAAGCCTGGCCTGGCCATGGGCATCATTGGTGCTCCTGCAACTGGTGCCTTATGTAGAGAAAATCGAAGGAATAAACAAGCAATTAGACAGAATGTCTGGCATCTGATGGCAGAGGGAGGGACACCTAGGTAGCTGATTGTCCATCAATATCCGGTAATGTCCAGATGGAACATTACTGGACTGGACTGAAAGGGTCATCTTACCATGGTGAATCTGGGGTAAGTCCCCATATAAGGAGCAGGACCCCTGGGAATGGTCTAAAGGTATGGAGGGGGAGGGACGGAGATGAGGAGTTTGGATGTTACCATATAACGTATAACATAAATGTGAGAAGCTGCAAAACCACCACATATGAAAAAAGGGTGCAAAATGTTTTTATGCTTTCTAATGGCACACAAAAGTGATGCTAATGACAGACAAAACAGCACGGCACACAGAAACAAAGACAAGCCCGCAACACAAAACGCTTACTTCAAGTGTAAAATCCTACTCTTTACTGACACATGCATCATGAGGGGAATCTACTGCTTGCCAAAAAATCAAGAGTGTCAATAAAAAGTTGAGCTATATGAAGTGAATTTAACCTGTTTTCAATTAGGCTTTAATCAGAAAAAAAATATTTATTTAAGAGCATAAGAAGTTGTTTTCAAGCAACAGCTTCCTAATTTAGTCATATCATTTGTCTCTTCATCACTCTCCAGAATACATTCCAGGTATAAAAAGTAATTTTATCCAGGGACAAATTGAACCCTCCTGAATTTGTGGACCTAGATGAGAAAATAGCAACTCTGCTTTTCTAAATCTGTATGGAACATGTCCTCATGTAATCCTGTTTCCCCTGTTAGCATGCCCTCTGAGTAATGCCTGGATACTGGAGAACCAAATGAAGAGAATGCTTTGAGGCTGCTGCTACAGGTGTGCCATGTCTGCCATGCGGGTCCACTCCATGCTATAAGACACAGACAACATTTACCATGGGTGCACCCCAACTCGGGGGAGCTACCTGAGGAGCCGCTGCAGTTCCCATTGTGAGGTCTTGGAGAAGGAGAGAGGCAGAGAGAGAAGTTCTGCAAAATCACTGCATTCATTTGCAACAATGGAAAAAATGATACAACCTCATGCAAAAGTCTTCTAGTCTTGTTTCCATATAATCAGACTTTTCTATTGTCCTCTAAAGTTGGCCAATGTGTCTTAAGCTGTTGTTGAAATGATATAATTTAGGGATAAAATGTTCCTTAATGTTAGTATGTTTTTATATATGACAAAGATACAATTGCCAAGTCATTACAACTATAGGGGGTTTCAGCAGAAAGCAACTGTACTTCTCCTGTTTCTTTAATATCGTTTGTCTCTTATCCAATGAGCCTTTTCTTTCTGAACATAGGCAAGGAGTATCAGGCTTATACGTTGTATTCAGAAGAATCACACTGATGGTGCTGTAAAGGTCACTAATAGAGCAGTTAAGGTCAATTTTAGAGGAGTTGAGGTCACTATTAGGAGTGGCAAAATCACCAATAGTTTGCTGTTTCAGAACTAAAGAAGCCTTTTGGATGAGAAGTGAAAAGTTTTTCAAGAAATATAAAAAAAGGAAGTACAGTTGCCCTCTCCTCAAGCAGTAGAAATTTTTCATTATAGGTATCCATGAAAGTAGATATCACAGTTCTGAAATACATATACATATAGAAAATAGTATTTTAGCACCAACAAAATGGTTCCCAGCTATAACCCAAAACTAAAAAACTTAGTTTTCAGAAACTAGAGAGCTAAGGACAAATAATATATCAAGTCCTGTGTTAGGTCTGCGCAGGGTTTAAAAAAATGTATTATTTATTAAAGAATTGAAACTCAAAAATTATTAATCTCTTATAGATATTTGTTTTTTTAATTAGTTGGGGCAAAAGCCACAAACTCATGGTAATGTGTAAGAAATATACATAATTATGAGTAAAAAGAAGCTAAACTTTAATGAATAACTTCAAGTTCTCTCAAGAGCCAGAAAAAACACCAAACAGTTTTCTTTTTCTTTAAAACAACGAGTAATAAAAACTTTGGACTAGATGGTGCTGCTCATTTTCCACCTCACTGTTTCATATTTTTACTGTTCCGGTGTTTAGCCAACCTTTTCCTACTGTATACAAGAAAGGGCTGTCTGCCAAGAGATGCTTCTTAGTGACCATGAATCAATCCTTACCAGCCTAGAGGACGTTTAATATCTAATATCACATCTGATCATTTGAAAAATAATGTTATAATCTATTGGTAATCTAATTTACCATTAGAAAATTTTGTTTTTGCTACTCCAATTACTACCTAACCACAGGAGGTTCATCAGTTCTACTGATTGGATCATAATTTCTCATCTTTCAAAAGTGTCTTCTGGCCCAAATTGGGATGACAACCACAATAAATAGAAATAGGGTGCAATATAAAATTTTTACCAAATAATATACAGTTAAGTAAAACTTAGCAATACATTTGATCCCTTGTGTAATTTTTTATCTCCATAATTTCTTTAAAAAAATGCTAGCTAAATAATAAATATATACACAATGGTTTAAGAACATGGGTATGAAATGACTTGTTGAGACATATGAAACAGAAGTAGGTAGCAACATGTTGGTACAAAATGGCAGGGTTCGAATCGGTTAAGGCTCAAATCATCCAACTGAATCGGGATTAGTTTGGAATTTATAATCTGAACAAAAAACTAACTAAGATGGCTAGTTAACAAACATTGGGATTCATGATAAAGCAATAACTGATGCAAAAACTATGAATCTGTCTTTACTACTGCTTTAGGGGTTACCTTTATGCTGATTTTGTACCTATACAAAAAGAATGTGAAGTCAATATATTTTGATCCACTATCCAACTTCTGTTCAGTTATATTATGCTAAGCCTCAGTGGTTGTATTGGCAAAATGTATAACAGATGGACAGTGCAAAACTAGTGTCTCTTCTAGCATTGCTTCTGCTTCAGTCCTGAAAAAGTCAATAATAATGCCTGTAAAGCACTACACAGGGTAATTTGTTATTTCTCATTTTCTGTACTGCATATGTTTAACCCTATTGCATGTGTATTTTCTAAATATACACATTTTTCATTAATGCGTATAATCTTTGAGTCTACACTTATCCTAAATGACTACTTACTACTTGTCATGTTAGCCATGGAGGTGTCAGCATCACCTGCTTGAGGGGTCACAGTGGGCTTCATTATGTCGCCTAGCCCATCAAATACTACAGCAGGGAAGGGGCAGAAGAAAGGAAGGGGCAGGATGGGAGATGAAGGGAGACATTAGCATCCTGTGTGAGCTATTCTCACACTCTACCACAACTCTGTAGCACATCTCCTTATTACTGATGATTACTATGACAACGAAAAGATGTCTCTATGACAACAGAGCAGTTGGGATGATCAATACTAAACACCGAAATGGTCAATTATAGTGAACTCAGATGATGACAAAGAATTTCTATACAATATGCATGGAAATAATAGTAAGACACCTGAATACAAACGTATATTTTAGATTTCATTGCAAAAAAAAAAAATTAGCAGATAAACATACAAGTAAATTGCTATGTTTTTTACTGACTTTATTCTAGCATTGCAGCTTGAAGGTTATATGTTGAACAAACTACATATGGCTGCTGTTTTACACAGACAGTCTTTGTCAGCATCCAGCATCTGGTGGTGGAGGGGACAGTGCAGTGGAGCTGCGCCACTGCATTGCAGTGCACTGTGGGAATTTAGAGTGGTAAAGAGCAAGGCAACTCACCCAATCAAATGGCAGGAAGCAAGAAATGAGCCAGCCCAAGAGCCAGATGGAGAAAGAGAGCAGGGAAGATGCGAGGGAAAAAAGAGAGGATAGCAAAAAAGCAGAGATGCCAAAGTGAGAAAGAAACATTGAGCTTCTGAAGTAGCGCATGATAAAGAGACTAGTAGAGATTTTATACAGAAAGAGGAAAAAAGAAAGAGTTAGGCCATAAAGCAGCAGTATAGGAGACTATAGGTGTATGGGAAGAGTAGCACTGAAGGAGATAAAACTGAATCAGATGAATGAGAAAAACGTTTTAAGTGGTTACATTGAAGGAACTTACCATTTTGAAACAGTAACAACCAAATCAGAAGTGTGCAACTATGGTGCCTTGCTGAAGTACCACACCCCTGTCTAATCAATTACTAAATGATATTGGTTCAAAAGTAAACGTTTATTCCTCAGCTTCTGTGACATTCTGTCAGTGCTGCTTCCTCTCTGTGTTAGGGACAACTTTCTCACAATATTGCCCTTTGCAGTAGTTCTACTTGGAAACTACGATTCTTGTTGCACAACCCACATTTTTCTGATTGCAACAAACTTGAAGAAGCATCTTGCTGTCAGTGCCCATCCTCAACAGGTCCATTGTTTAATGATCATTTAGATTTACATTTGTCAGTACAGTGTAAATATGTAAATATCTCATGATTTTTACCATTATTATTAAAAAAAATTTAAGTGCAGGGTATGTTTCACACCATTACATTATTACCACAACATAGCAGACAAAAGTATTAATTTAGTTTATAATACCAATTCAAATTAAGATGTCTTTATGTGTCAATGTATGCTTTCTGACAGTTTTACATTCTTTCTGGACCTTTTGGGGAACCTTACAAATTTTTCATTTTTAGTCTAAGCTTAGACCACTTTTAAATCACTGAAATCAGAGCTACAAATCAAATCACTGAAATCAGGGCTACAAATGGACATATCACTGAGAGTTGATTAAATGAACTTTTATGTGTATAAAAAATGTTTTTGTGATACATCACCACAAAATAGGGTGTAATTATGAAGTGAACAGGAAGATCAATCTTTTTTTTTTGGGGGGGGGGGGACTTTGACTGGTCCTTTATAGCAGAATAATAAGCTCTGATCTAAATCCTTCCATTGTAGGTCTGGCTGTATGTTTAGCATTGTTTTGCTGCTCGAATGTGACACATAAACTCTGAATAAAATATACTGAAGAGGGGTAGCAGGACTTTTGCAAGGCACTATATTTGTATTTAATTATGACAATATTCATACAGTGGGGCAAAAAAGTATTTGAGTTCTCACATCACCTAAGAGCTCTATTTTGCTGGCATCCTCTTTGGAAGCTCTGAAGAGGTGTTAACCTCTCAAACCTGATGCCTCATAGTATTTACCACTGTTTCTATTAACTTTGGTAATTGTTTAAGAAATACTCTGCTGGCATCCTTTTTACTTTATCCCTTTGTTTTCAGTTTTTAGTTTTTGGTGAAGATTTTAGTCTGTGTTGAAGATTCCATATAGATATTAAAGTGAACTTGAATGGCATCCATACAGTGGGGCAAAAAAGTATTTGGCAGCCACGGATTGTGCAAGTTGCCCCAGTTAAAAGATGGGAGAGGTCTGTAATTTCCATCATAGGTAGACTTCAACTGTGAGAGACAGAATGTAAAACAATCCAGGATATCACATTGTATGATTTCTAAAGAACAGATTTGTATAATGGTGCAGAAAATAATAAAATGTGGTCAATAATAAAAGCTCACCTCAATACTTTGTAATGTAAGCTTGGTTGGCAATGAGAGAGGTCAAATGTTTCCTGTCGATCTTCACCAGATTTGCACACACTGTAGCTGGTATTTTGGCCCATTCTTCCATGCAGATCTTTTCTAGAGCTGTGATGTTTTGGCGCTGTCGCTGGGCAACACATAATTCTAACTCTCTCCAAAGATTCTCTATTGGTTTGAGGTCTGGAGACTGGCTAGGCAACTCCAGAACCTTGAAATGCTTTTTATGAAGCCACTCCTTCAGTGTGTTTGGGATCATAGTCATGCTGGAAGATCCAGCCATGTTTCATTTTCAATGCTCTCACTGATGGAAGGAGGTTTTTGCCCAAGATCTCACGATACATGGCCCCATTCATCCTTTCCTTAATACGGATCAGTTGTACAGTCCCTTTTGCAGAAAAGAAGTCCCAAAGCATGATGTTTCCACCTCCATGCTTCACAGTGGGTATGGTGTTCCTGATAAACAACTCAGCATTATTCGCCCTCCAAACATTTATACCAAAGAGTTCTATTTTGGTCTCATGTGATCACATGACATTCTTCCAGTCCTCATCTGGATCATCCAGATGGTCACTGGCAAACTTTAGACGGGTCTGGACATGTGCCGGCTTAAGCAGGGTGACCTTTCAAGCGCTGCAGGAATTTATACACCATTATACAAATCAATTCTTTAAAAATCACACAAAGTGATATCCTGGATTTTTTTTTTACATTCTGTCTCTCACAGTTGAAGTGTACCTAAGATAAAAATTACAGACCTCTCACATCTTTTTAAGTGGGACATCTTGCACAATCAGTGGCTGCCAAATTCGACTATGACCAACTAATCATTGTGGGGGATTTTAACATCCATACCAACAACCCCCAAGATAGACAAGCAAAAACATTAGATCATACTCTCCACAACTTCGGGCTGACCCAGCATGTCAAACAACCAACACACAATAAAGGACACACTCTGGACTTAATTATCAGCAAAGGTTTAAATATTTCCAACATCTCGGTAATTAATATTGCGTTATCTGACCATTTCTGTATTTTCTTTGAAAGTACGATCTCTGCTAATTTATCCAGCCACAGTAAGACCACTATAAAAAAGTGTTTCCTAGGGGACAGTTCAATAGAAACCTTTAAACGTATTTACCCTTCCACCACATCCCCCTCATCTCCCAACTCAAACTCAGTAAATAAGTTGGTAGATAATTTCCTTGCGAAAATCTCAGACATCATGGATTCCATTGCTCCAACTAAAGTGAAAGTAGTCTCAGGTAGAAAGAAGTCTCCGTGGGCAAGTAATCCACTGGTCCGTAGTGAAAAAAGAGTGTCGACGCGCCAAGAGAAAATGGCGGAAAACTCGACTCCAGATTCACTGTGAGATCTACAAAGAGAGACTGAATAGATATCAGCTAACTGTAAAAGATGCTAGGGAATCGTTCTTTTCTGAAATCATCAACAGAAACATTAATAATGCACGGACTCTATTTGCAACAGTGTAAAGACTAACTAATCCTTTAGTGACAGTAGCCCCTGAACTAAACTCTACCAGGGCCTGCAATGAATTTGCCAGCTTTTTCACTGAAAAGATTCTAACAATTAGACGGTCAATCTGTACCTCAATATCGAACCCACAACCAGTGCCATCCCCAATCAACAACAATGTAGAGAAAATGTCTGAATTCCACGAATTAAACCAGAACAGCCTTGAAAAAATCATCATCCAATTAAGCTCCTCCTCCTGCTGTCTTGATATCCTACCCACAGCTTTTCTAAAGAAAGTTATTCCTGTTATTGGGTCTGATCTTGTTCAAATAGTGAACTCATCACTGCTATCAGGTGTCTTCCCTCAGGCTTTAAAAACAGCAGTTATTAAACCACTGCTAAAGAAGAAAAATCTGGACAACACGTTAATGCTGAAATACAGGCCAATCTCTAATCTCCCATTCATCAGTAAGATTATTGAAAAAGCTGTGTTTCAGCAGTTGAATAGCTTCATAACAATGACAAACCGTTTTGATGTTTTTCAGTCTGGTTTCTGTGCTTACCACAGCACCGAGACTGTCCTCGTCAAAGTATTTAATGACATCCGCATAAATATAGACTGTGGAAAAACCACAGTGCTGGTTCTGTTGGACCTCAGTGCAGCATTTGACACGGTTGATCATGATATTTTATTGGAACAACTGGAGAGCTGGGTCGGACTCTCTGGTACAGTACTTGGCTGGTTCGAATCTTACCTAAAGAACAGGGACTTCTATGTTTCAATAGGAAACTTTTCATCAGAACAAACAGAAATCACTTGTGGGGTGCCCCAGGGCTCCATCCTGGGGCCCCTCTTATTTAATATGTACATGCTCCCACTAGGCAAGATCATAGCAACTAATAACATTATCTACCATAACTACGTGGATGACACTCAGCTCTACATTACAATGTCACCAGGTGACTCTGAACCCATTCGAACCCTAAATCAATGCATTGACCAAATAAATGGATGGATGTGCCATAACTTTCTCCAGCTGAATAGAGACAAAACTGAAGTGATTATTTTTGGACCCAAGGAGGAACGATCAAGAGTCAGCACACAGCTTAAATTAATACAGCTAGAAACTACTGATCAGGTTCGTAACCTAGGTGTAGTAATGGACTCAGACCTGAACCTCCAGGGTCACATAAAGGCAATAACAAGGTCAGCCTTCTATCACCTGAAGAACATCTCTAGGATTAAATGACTGATGTTGCAACACGACCTAGAAAAACTCATCCATGCGTTCATCTTTAGTCGGATTGATTACTGCAACAGCATCTTCACAGGTCTGCCTAAAAAGTCAATCAGACAGCTGCAGCTGATCCAGAACGCTGCCGCTCGCGTCCTCACTAGAACCAGGAAAGTAGAGCACATCCCCCCAGTTCTAAAGTCCTTACACTGGCTCCCTGTAGCTCAGAGAATAGACTTCAAAATACTCCTACTAGTTTATAAATCATTACATGACTTAGCACCAAAATATGTTGAAGACCTGTTGTCATGGTACCAACCACCAAGACCACTCAGGTCCTCCAACTCTAGCCTACTAAACATCCCTAGACTCAGAACTAAACATGGAGAAGCAGCTTTCAGTTTCTATGCTCCCCTTATCTGGAACAGACTTCCTGACTAGTGTAGAGCTGCTGAAACTCTGAACTGCTTTAAATCGAGACTAAAAACCCATTTGTTTAGAATTGCCTTCGAGTAAATGCTTGATGTCATATGTATGAAATGTGTTCATGCTCTCTTACTTTTATTTTAAATCTTTCTCTTGCTTTATTGTGTATCATGTGTAATGTGTGTTTCTTTTACTTTTAATTTCCATAGTTTTTTTTTTTTTAAATCACCAAATCATGTAAAGCACCTTGAATTGCCCTGCTGTTGAAAGTGTGCTATACAAATAAAATTGCCTTGCCTTGCCAAATATTTTTTTGCCCCACTGTATGGATGCCATTCAAGTTCACTTTAATAACTGTGTGCAATCTTCAACACAGACTAAAATCTTCACCAAAAACTAAAAACTGAAAACAAAGGGATAAATTAAAAAGGATGCCAGCAGAGTATTTCTTAAACAATTACCAAAGTTAATAGAAACAGTGGTAAATACTATGAGGCATCAGGTTTGAGAGGTTAACACCACTTTAGAGCATCCAAAGATGATGTCATCAACACAGCACTCTTAGGTGATGTGAGGACTCAAAATGACAAGGCATCATGCAAATATGAGACAAATGCTTGCAGATAAAATGGCGAAATCACACACATAAAAACAAATCTCAGACACATTTCAAAAAGTGCTTTTTCTTCATGGTAAAGACAAGATCATTGGTAAAGTCTCAGCTTGAATCAGGATTGTCTTATGCTCTGTGGATAAAAGCTTGTCAAATGTGTTTACCATGTTGGCTGTGCATAACATGTAATGATTTACCTGACATGAGCTCAGAACCTGGAGCAGCGGCAGGAGCAGGAGCAGCAGCAGCAGCTGGTGCAGCAGCAGCAGCAGCAGCAGCTGGGGCGTCCCCTCCTGTGGACTCTGTTGCAGGTCATCCAAAACATGACCACATCATGCCATATCGGGCCGAAATACGAGTAACGTTCAGCGATTTCCAGCGCAGCATGAGGGCAAACAAGGGTAATAATCAGCCTTCTGCTTCAACGCTGCTAATTTTAGACAAAACAGTTTAAGTTAAAAATGCTGCTGCAATGCAAATCAAAACAAATATTCACCCAAATGAAAACATCTTAGTTTCTCTTTTATTTAAATAGGACACAAATATCCTGTAATCGCAGTCAACCAAGCTGTGCATATGATACTGAAACAACTAGAAATATGACTCCAATTCATAAAAGCAGATAAACATAGGCAATAGATGAACATTCTGTAGCTGCAACCATAAAAGAAAAACTTCACGATATCACTTTACACCCTTCCCTTCTTTGATGGTATTTTCAAGAACCGTGGAGACAGATTGAGGGCAGACTGTCGTTTGTGTTACCCACCACCAAACAAGCTCATGATGCCTCCTGTGTCAATTTCGGGTGGTGGTGCAGAGGAGAGGATGGGTGCAGGGGAGCTGAACAAATCGGCTGGAGAAGGCAAGGTGGAGATGATGTTTAGACCCCAACACGCAGTCGCACAAATGCACTTAGAGCAATTACGTTTTTTTATTATAATGCATATAATCAGTTGTAGTTGCAGTGCACGCAGTACATGCGGGAACTGGAAAGTAGGTAAGAAACAAAAGTAAATGCTTCAAACAGCTCAATAGCTTGGAGCTGACCTGTAAGAGAGCAATATCATCTGCTTTTTCTGTTCCCTGATGAAAGCCAAGGACAAAGCTGAAAGCAAACGCAGCCCGAGATATTGGGAGAATAGGAAGGTGCACGCAAGATTGCAAACCACGTGCAGAAGGGTACCTGCTGAAAACAAGTCAGTGCTGGGTAAGGGGTCCGTTTTGGAGAGGCTTGAGTCTGGCATTGAGTCAAACATATCTATTGAGGCATGCGCACCAAAACAAAAGAGAAAAATAGACATTTTACGTAAAAATTCCTTAAATTGTTGATAAGACTCACAAACAGCAAAGTTGCAAAAAGAGGCACTGGGCAGTTTAAAGACACTCCTCATGGGCTTGAAGGTCATATTAACTTTGTTGCATTTTAATAATAACTTTTTTCACAGTGGAATGACCAAACAGCAAACTTTAAATCCAACAACCAGAACTGGGTGTACAAGTTTGAATTTTTGGTAGCTTTTCGTTGATCCATACAGAATGTGTCCTGTAACAATTCCATTCCAAAACTAGTTTTGATGTGTTTAAGATCATTTGATGTGCTGAAGACCCAATTGTGTGTAAGTTTCCATCAAAACTCTCCCAATTAAATACAATTGGTTAAGATGCTGCTTGGAAGTTTAACATTAGCATGGTCTGAGAGGATGAGGAAGAAGAAAAAAGCAAATTCATCAAATAAACACATGCAAGATGGACTAAAATTTGCTGCGGTTTGTATGGCCAAGCCAAATGATTTCTGGGGAAGGGGTTCATTGCTCAGACAAGAAAAAGATTGAGCTATTTGGTCACAAAGACAGATGAATGTTAGGAACAGATCATTTGAGCTTTTAGCTCTGAGAAAACTCTACCTACTGTCAGACATAGTGGTGGCAATATGACCAACACTGGTGTGTTGCACAAAATGGGTGAACTAAAAAAGATGTAAGACAGATTCCAAATTCTTCATTTTTTATTTCAAATCAACAGCTCGAAACTTGGACACAATTGGGTGCTCTGGCAGGACAATATTCCTGACAGCAAAACCAAACTCGTTTTGGAATGGATAAAGCATTCTAACATCACATGTCCTGGAAGGACCTGAACCCTACCATCTGTAGAGAGAAGTGGTCAACCTATCCAGCCAAAATTATGCCAGAAACTTGTTAACAGCTACAATAAGCATGTTGTTTTTTGCAACTTGCTAAGGGATAAAAATCATGGAAGGTTTATGTATTTATTTGAGGTTGTATGTATAACTTTGACCATATGTAAGTTAGAGAAAATATACACAATGTAAATCCAATGTATCAAATTCTTAATTTTGAACTTAATTGGAGTTGTATTTTGAATGACATTTCTCCCTAAAAAAAGAGTTCAAAAGCAGTTTTAAAGGCCCAATAATTAATATGACATTCATGCTACTATTGAGTGTATATACATTTTTCAAATGTTCTGGATGCAGAAAAAAAACTATTAAACATAAGGGAAAACAAGACAGTAGAGGGCAGATTTAACTGAGCAGCATCAGATCAGTTCATGGGTGTCCAACTCCGGGCTTCAAGGGCCGGTCTCCTGCCAATTTTAGATGTGTCTCTGCTCCAACACAGCTCATTCAAATGGTCCAACTACCTCTTCAGCATGTTGAAGTTCTGCAGAGACCTGTTAATGAGCCATCATTTGATTCAGGTGTGCTGAACCAGGGAAAGAACTAAAACATGCAGCAGACCGGGCCTTGAGGACCGACTTTGGGCACCCCTGAGTTAGAGCATGAAGACGTAAAACACGCTTGTACGCCTCATGTTTACCACCAAAAAGGTCCGTTGCAGGGTTGGTGATGTCGGATCCTGAAATGGTTGCTGTGGTGGTGATGGTGGTGGATGTGGAGGTGAAGAGCGGTGAAGGGGATGGGGAAGGGGAGGGTTGAGTCTCCACAGAGCTAAAACAGACGTCCAGTGAGCTATTGTTCTCCACTGTCATCATCCCAAAAAGATCTAGACCTGAAGATGCAGCATTGGTACTGCCGTCCGATGGGGCAAAAGGGTCTTTGGGATTAAGGGATTTAACATATGGAGAGGGAGAGAGAATATTATACAATGAATTTAATACAAAACAGATTTTAAAAGGACGATGACAGTGAGTAAAAGTTTGAGGTAATTCAAGGTGGTGATTTTGCATCACTACAACACGTTGTATTTAATGCATAACAAATAATGCTTTTATTTGATAGAGCCTTCACATATCTTGCACTGCTCTATATGTCTCATGTAATGGTGATGGAAATAGTTTAGCAAAAAATGGATGGGATAGAAGAAAGCATGTGAGGAATGAGAGGGAAAGAAAGTATGCAGATATTCAACATACTCCAGGTGTCAGTGGGAATATTAACAGCTAAACAGAGATTCTCTGATGGAAAAAAAATGCAAACAACCGGAGAGAGCAGTACCTGCTTTCACAGCACATAAACCACCAAGACAAAGGATAGCAAAACTGTAAAACCAGGTAAGTGTACTTTTGTGTTTTAAGCAAACATTGCAGAACACTTCCCGGTATGAAAAGACAAAAGAAGAAGAGACTGTCAAACATTGTCGTTGACAAGCAAAAAACTTTTCTCTCCATTTTGTTGTTGTTGTCATTTTTGTGATCTTGTGAAAATCAACTCTAGTGATCACCTTTTACATCTGTCTGGAGATTTACACATTTACAGTAAAAAAAAACAACAACAAAAAACAAAAAAACTAACAGAAAGTAAATTTCACCAAACTACGTAAATTTACATTTAGAGGCAAGATGTGTTCATTTCCTTAAAAGTTAAACTTCTGGAGATATTAGGTTTCTGACAGCAGCGTTACATAAACACCAGCAGTGAAATGCAATTGTGATTTCTGTTGTCCAGAGGACATACATGAAGTAATGTTGTCCTTCTGATGGAGGAGAACACACACCACATATCTTGACACCCAAATTGCCAAGAAATTGGTATGACATTCAACAATCTCTCTCCTAGCTGCCTATGTTCAATCTCCACTGAAACCAACTGTTTTACTGGCTGATGGATGGTGGTACTATCCACTTGTTTCATTACTGCTTCAGGTTCTGGCTCAGATATGCACCACAGCTTTAGAATAAAGTTCTCACAGGAAATGAACCCCCACTACTGCTTCTCTCGTTAGAATGTCAGCTGCTAGCGCCACTAATTTCACCCAACTGGATTCAGAGATGTTACTATGGACAGGTACAAAATGATCCAGATATGATCCATACATGACAAGAGTATTGGTAACTTTATTTAGATTATTGGGTATGGCTTTTCTTGGCAAGAATCGTGCAAATTGAGATTTTGGTCTTCAGAGAGATAATGAAACATGCCATTGTTATAAAAAACATGGCATCCTCCTGAAAGATTGTGCAGACCTTAGGTATAAATTAGGAATCATCACCAGAAAGCTGGAAAAACAACGGATTGAGTTATCTATGTTTACACCAACTTTAGCTCATTCACACACAAGCAGACCAGACACACTCAGATTTACAGTCACCCACCAGCTCCAGTGTTAGTGGCTGGGGTGGACGAAGCAGCAGTCCCACCCTCTGCTGCTGCAGCAGTGGCGTCAGAGGAGGGAGCAGGTGTAGCAAAGGCATCTGATGAAGGATGGAAACGCCAGCAGATGGCAGGATGAAAGAAGAAAAGAAAAAAGTCAGGAAATACTTAGAGATAAGGAAAGGTGAGAAAGAAAAGATAAAACGT
Organism: Valencia hispanica; assembly: GCA_963556495.2. NCBI lineage: Eukaryota > Metazoa > Chordata > Actinopteri > Cyprinodontiformes > Valenciidae > Valencia > Valencia hispanica. The sequence goes on from OY747719.1 coordinate 23,931,994, forward strand.
ACAGCATTTGCATGAGAAGGTAAATTGCCACCTGTTATTTCATCGTAACAATTGGGTAAAAACAGCAATAAAAAAAGCAGTGGTACAAAACACAAATGACTGACAGGTGGATGGATAAATGGGTATACAGACAGGAGGCAGTACACAAAGATTAATCTACTGCACAAAGATCAGAATAAGCCATCTTTACAATGCTGCAGGTGCCACTTATAGCTGTGTCCACATTGTAGGGTTTCATGGCATTGCTTTTCAATGAAACAAAAGCATGCCAGCTCATCAAACAAGATGCATGTGACAATGAACTTGGAAGAATGTTTATAAGCAAGCCAGCTGTAAGTGTGTCAAGTGTTCCTGAAGGAAGATTGATGTGTGGAAATAATAAAAAGAAATGAAGTTTTTTTTTTTATTATTATTATTATTATTATTATTATTATTATTATTATTATTATTATTATTATTATTATTATTATTATTATTATTATTATTATTATTATTATTGTGTACAACTTTTTCACTTAGATTAGGGCAACAAATTAATATTTATTGAACAGTATAAATGTAGAGTCTCTAAAAAACAGAATTATAGAAGAAATTGATTAATTACTTTTTGATACTGGATTTATTCTGTTCCATATAATAATAATAATGGCTTGCATTTATATAGCGGTTTTCAAGACTCTCAAAGCGCTCTACAACTCCATTATTCACTCTCACATTCATATACTGGTGAAAGCAAGCTATGATTATAGCCACAGCTGCCCTGGGGCAGACTGACAGAAGCGAGGCTGCCATATTGCGCCATTGGCCCTTCTGGCCAACACCAGTAGGCAAGGGAGGTGAAGTGTCTTGCCCAAGGACACAACGACATGTAGTAGGTGGAAGCTGGAATTGAACTGACAACTTCTGGGTTGCAGGCTAACAACTCTACCACTGAGCTACAGCCGCCCTTAAGAAAGGAAGATTGATGTGTGGAAATAATAAAAAGAGATGAAGTTTTATTATTATTATTATTATTATTATTATTATTAGTTAAGACAGATTACTTGAAGATACGTTTTACACATTTACTTTATGTCAGACATACAGGCATTGAAGACTAATTACACTGTCTTTGGTTTTTAATTTTTCATACTCCTCCAAAGCAAAATTAGCAATACAAACCAGTAATAATGTATTTTTCAGCATTTTATCTGTTCAGTAATTGTACATTCTTATGTATGAATGGTTTAATGAGTTATATACTTGTAGACATGTTAAAGGAAATGTACATTTACAGGTTAGTGTTAGAAATAAACCTTTAACTTATAGATTCTGACTTCTGTAGTGTTCCGATCTATTTATTACCATTTTGATATGTGGTTAAATCACATAAGAAGCACATAATGAAACGCAAACAATAGCTTATAGTGAGAGGATCGTGCAACAGTGCGGATAGTAGTGACTCTTTGGATGATGTGTATCGTGCAAATATTTTTTTCGGCCTACAGTGCTGCGAACAAGTATTTATCCCCTTGAAGATTTTTTTTTGTTTGTTTGTTTTTGGGTCACAATTAAATGTCTCAGTTTATCAAACATAATAATAGCAATAAATGTAATTACAAAATGCAGTTTTCAAAAGATGATATCAATTATAAAGGAAAAGGAGAAAGTAATTGCCGTCCTTATTAAGTTATATATTATCCATGACAAATCACATTTTTGCATTCAGTGTCACTAGCTATATTCAGATCTGATTACTGCTACACTTGTAGCATCAATCAATTTCCTAAATGGAATCTGTCTGATAACAATAGGCTAAAATATCTAATAAAGCAACATATCATGCCTTGATCTAAACAGATTCAAGAAAAGGTTAGAAACGAAACATCTATCAGTATGGAACGAGTTACAAAGCCATTTCTAAGACTTTGGGACTCCAGCAAACTACATTGAGAGCCATTATCATAAAATGCAGAAAACATTGAACAGCGGTGATCCTTTCCAGGGGTTGTAGGCTTTTCAAAATGACTCCAAGATTTCCAGGAGGTCACACAGAAATCCAGATCAACATCTAATGCACTGGTTCACGATTCCACAATAAGAGAGAGAGATAAGGGGAAAATTGGATCCATTGGAGGTTCCGGCGCACAAGCTTGACCATAAAGAACATAAAAGAACATTTACCAATATAGGCATCCTAATGATCTGAAAGACTTATGAGACAAAGGTGGAGCTTTCTTTTAAAGATGTGTCAATTACACCTAGTGTAAGTAACACAGTGTTTAAAAAAAAACATCTTACTGAGAGACAGGTTACAACTTGGTGGCAGCAGTCCTCCAGAAGTGGACCAACCCGTTTTTAGGTTTATAGGACAAATTTTTTGTAACACAAAGCCAGAATGGCTTGGATAGGATGGATTGGATTTTCTTGGATAATTTTTGTTTAATACTAAAATGTATTTGATTTATGGAAACATTTAAGCTGTACAAAAACAGTATAAAAAAACGGAAAAAAATCTGAAAGAGGGCAAATACTTTCGCTGTACATGCTTAATGTGGTTGAAAATGTATCTGTGTTTTTGTGCTGTGAGATGGGTTTCAGGGTTGAGCTTCCCAGAGGTATTCCTTTGCAGAGAATTTTCTGGAAGCTCACTGACCTCCCAACAGATCCATACTGGTGGCACCAGGGGAAGTGGCTGCTGCTGTGCTAGTAGGAGGAGCTAGAGAGACGCCAGGTTCTGCCGCTGCAGGAGTGGGCCCTGCTGCTGCAGGGGAGGCGGAGGCCTCTGCGGCGAGTGGGGGTTCAGATACCAAGGAATCGCCCATTTCTGCCAAGGGGGTTGGTGTGTTTCAAATCCACCCCAAAAAGGCAGTAAAATAAACCCAGTGGGAGCAACCAAAATAACCAGAGGAGTCACCAGAGTGACAGAGAAGGGAAAAAAAAGTTAAAGCAAAGTTCCAATTAAATTAAACCATTTTAGACAATTTAGATTCAAATGACAAAAATAAAATACAAACGTGTCCAGGACCACCCAGTTACAACCAATAAATAAAAAAGTTGCCAAATAATAAAAGTAGCCCCCATTTTAAACCAAAAACAGACAATGGAGTATGTGTAGGGAGAAGAGAGAAAAGGCAAAGAGAAACAAAGAGGTACTCAGACTAAAAAGAACAGCTTCAGAAGACAAACAGGGAGGTAACCATGTGACAATACTACACTAAGGTCTAGTTTAAAATTACATTTAAGCTAAATCACTACTATTCAGTGAATGTCTCTTTGACCCTTAGTGACTACAAGGATGGAACATTAACAACATCAAGATAATCTGGGAGATAATTAATACATCACTATCCTTGATCCGATATTAGAGGTTAAACACAGAGAGTTGTGACACTCACCTGATCCAAGCAGATCTATATGAAGGTAGAAAATTACAGAAAAGTGGAGAAAGCGCATTTTAATAGAATGGATTCATTGTGAAAGGTTTCTAAATTAGATAACAAAATAATTTCTTGAAGTTTTCATATATTTCTTCATTGGCAGCTGCAGGGAAAGTTTAGCATTTTGTCATTTTACCAAGAGACACAGATTACTTGTTTTCCTGCAACTTTCAGTTAATGTCAAATATCAGCACATTCAGCCCAGCTGTTGGAGCCAATTTGACTGGAAGGAGCTTCTTACCTCCCCAAGATGTTGGTGCGGCTGATGGTGCTGAGGGACCAGTGGCGGCCAGAGGATCCAGATCCAACAAAGAACTAAAGAACAAAAACATTAGGCTCATCAGCTTCTGGGTGATCAACATTTTGTTCTTTATAAAACTGCATTATCTGCAAATATAACCTTTATTTAAATCTCAAATAAACAAAGAAGGAAAAATATCATGTAAGATACTACCTAGTAAGAAACTAGGCTTAACTAATAACTAATAACTCAAGTTACTTTAAACTCATAAAAGATGCTCCATTATGATGGAAAACATTGTTTATCACCAAATGGTTCCTGCAATTTTAGACAAAGTTGCTATTGGAGAATATTGACCTTCTTGACACCAGGCCAACTTGCTGTGGATGCAGAAACAATCTGACCGGCCTGCTGCCATTTCTGAGCAAGCCCCACATTTTTGGCCACCCTTGTTTCTTCGTTCAATCCCCTCCATGAGAAGGTTCTGGTGTTAGCTGAACTTTCTGAGTGTCCTGAAATCGTCTTCTCAGCAACTAAGCCTCTCATCTCGACGTTCTTAATGATTTGATAAATAAGTGATTTGGGCTTGATCTTATCAGCAATATTGTTGCATATGAAGCCGTTTTAGTGCAAAGTGATGACGACAGTATGTGTTTCCTTGGAGGCAACCATGGCTGACAAAGGAGGAATGATTTCAGACACCACATTCTCAAAAACAGCCGTTCTGCTCTTCTAATATCTATCAGAATGACAGAGCGATAGCAGATTACCTTTTCCTGGAGGAACCAAAAATAATTTAACTATGAAACATGGCATTTTGTTCATTAACATTTTAATAACTGCATTTCACCTGATCACTGCTAATGACAACCTAGATTACAAAGCTATCTATGTTGTTTGTCCTAATCATAAATAGGAACATTGAGCAGCTGATGTCAAATAAAAGAAAAACTGAAATAGAAGAGAACAAATGAGAACAAACAGGATTAGACTTACTCCTCAGCCGGTTCAGGAGCGGCAGCGGCAGCAGCAGCACCGTCCCCTGGAGGCGGCTGCAGTGTGGGAACAGCGTTTGAAGATTTGGCTGGAGTCGATGTTGGAGACACATTGTTTGTTGGAGACCCCTGAGTAACAGATAGAAAAACCCTTCAAGTTGGTGCATCAGACAGAAAGAACAAACAAACAAAGAAATATAAGGTATTAATTTAAAAGGATTTCTCACCTTTGTTGGAGACCTAAGAGTGGGAGAGAAAAAGCAATTGTGAGAAGTTTGTTTGAGCTAAAAAGTTCTACTTGAAACAAACAGAAAAATAGATAGATATTTTTTCCCCAGGAAACCAAACATACAGTAGATTACTATAAATGTGATCCTATGAAGAGTTCATTTCCAAAGTGACAAGCAGTGTCCTGAATGCAACTTTAACAACAAAACGTGGTAAAAATGTCATTCATTTTCCCCTTTAAGTCAAATACACTTTGGAAAAACATTCTCTTCACACTTTGATTCACATTTCATAAGACAGTACAGGTGGCTTATAACTTATTTAAACATGTGTCTTCCTCAAAGATTGCACATGTAATCACAGCACCAGGACACACATTTCCACATGTGAATTGAGTTGAAGGCATTAACCTCTTAAAACTAAAGATTGATTAGAAAAGTCATCTAATGTCAGAGAATATTCCAGGATGTTTTTGAAAAAAAAAATATTTTAAAACCAAAAAAATACTTGAGAGAACAAATACTGTAACTTACAGATTTTTGTCTTTGTGTTTATATAATTGTTGGGGTTTCTTGACATAAGAAGTTAAAAACAAGCTTAAATTGCAGTAGATTATATTTTTTACTGTACAGCAACATAATTCACATGTGAAGAATGTGAAAATGTACCTTTTGGTGGGTTGTAAACAGTAAATACATGGAGATAGTCTTAAGCAACTATCAAGCCTCAGACAAAACAATAAGATGTGCTCACCCTTCACTGGAGTTCCCAAATCAACACAAAGGAGAATAAAAAAAGAGCAGAAGTTAAATAAAATAAAATAAATGTTGGTTTCTACCAAGAATTTACTTAGTTTCATTTGTCTTTTCTAATAAAAGTCAACTCAAAATACAACTAAATAAAACAATCAAAAGGAATTGCACCATAAGCTATCAGAACCTCTACATGTATTTCCTATCTATACAAATTCTCCCCAGTTTTCCCCAAGTTTTAGGCTGAAATTTTAAATCAAAAATACCTGGGGACTTGTGAGGCATATCCCACATTTGCTGAGAAAAAACAATTAAGTACTCAAAAGAAACAATCTGAGTGTAACTCCATACCCATAATTTATTTTCAACCATCTGTTATTTCTGGAAAAGAGGCCAGAGAGTATAAAGTGGAGCAAGACTGCCTAAATATATGTCAGTGGGTAACTGAGAGAGAGTATTTGACAGAACTTGTGATTACAGCTACCAGCTCAATAAACATCCGGTTTTCCGAGTACCACCGTGTTGACAATTAAAAACAGTACAACTTCAGGACTTAGATTTTTCTAGTTTGTTGTTTTATGTCACAAAAACAACAATAAAACTATCTTGTCCATCTCCACTACATCATGTGTTGAAAATGTGGTCTAACACGGTGTACCATGTTTTACATTAACATTTTACCAAATCTACAGCCAGCTGTCTGGAGGTCAAAATTTGAAGCAGGAAATTCAGAGGTCTCAACCTCAAAATCCAACGTAATTGCCTTGCAATTTAAACGTAGAGGTAGCTGAAGAAAAAAATAGTTAATTTGCAGTTCTAGTAATTATCAATACCATTTTTACTCACTATGCAACAACCTTCAGTGAACATTTCGGTAATGTTTTTAACTTATACTGACTAATACTAGTTAGCCTTGACAATGCGCTATCATAAAGCTCTTGCTTCTGTTTCAGTTCCATCCACCCCAGTTAATTCTAGGAATTCTTCAAATTTTCTCCACTGCACTTCTCTTTTGAAAAACTGAGATTAACCAAACATACATTTGCTTTAACACCAATCAGCAACTTCAATCTTCAATCTACATTCTCAATCACTGGTCGCCTATATACTAAATATTATCCAAATTGGACCCTTCCTACTGGGTTCTCAATGTTGAACTGGTTTTTATTAGTGAGTGAACAGTTTTTTGGGAAAGAAAAGGAGCCCACTCATGATAAAGAAAGAAAAAGTAAGAGGAAGTTTAAAATATATCAACCCCAATAACATTGGATTTTGCTCTCTTTAAGTCCTTCCAATGAAAACATTTCTTTAGCAATGCCTTACCCTTTCTTTCCACCTTTTACATCCTCCAGACCATTCATGTGTGTTTCCAGAGACTCCAGGATACTGCTGGGAGCCTGACAAAAGAAATCAAAACTGGAGTAACTGATGAGTGCCCTTTTTTAACATAACTGCTGAAGAGTATCCATGAGTATATGAAGCACAAAGCAAGTGGCAAAGTTTTGCAAGCCCTCACTGCAACAAATGCACAAGTGAAAGTATTAACAAATATTTGTTATGTCAAATCAAATTAGGATTGACATGCTGACACTTCATCCTGTAGTTAAACAGGCACTCAGTCAGGGCACCCTTTTGTTTCTGTGGTTACCGGGTCCTCAAGGGGTCTAAAGGGGCAGTCTTCATCTTCTGAATCAGCTAGATCCACCACCACCCCTGGGTGGAGACACTGGATGGGGAGATAGTGGGGTGAGGCGCAGGCTACTGCATGTGTTTGTGTGTGGGTGTAATTCGGGAATGAGGGCTCTCATGTGTATAAAGTTCTTGATCCTCATCCTTTCAAGGAGTAAAACAATAAAGTACACACAAATGAATGATTTAATAAAAAGCAACTCACATAGTTGATGTCAGGAATGTCATTTTTGTCCACTCCAACTGTCTGTTAAAGTAAAAGTATAATAAGATGCAGAAGCCCAAATTAATGTTACGATTGAGGTAATGCTGAAGAGGATAGTTTGAACTTACCTCAGCCAACTTCATGAATTCTCCAATTTTTGTCACCCTTGTCAGGAACCTCTTATAAATCTCCAAGGCCTCCTTACAATCACTTTTTTTCATCTTGAAGAACTTTTCTGGAAGCAAAGGAAAGCATAACAAATTCATTTTTAATTATTCTAACTAAACTATTTCTTTATTATTCGTTTAACACCGACCTAGGAGGTTAATGATTCCATCATTATAGGATGCAAACAGCTTCACCAGATCTTTGAAGAGAAGCATGAAGGCAGCATTGATGATCCCATTGTTTAGCTCCTTCGGATGAACCTGAAGCAAGGCAGATTCAGATCAGTAAAATGGAAACTTCGTCTAACCTACAGTGGGTTTGCACATCAAAATATGAATACACACATCAAACTCCAGGAGTGTGTCGATCTCAGTCTGCAGAACAGGCATGCCTTTCAGCAGTTTCTCAGTGGTCATGGTTCTCATGACTCCCTCAGCGCTGAGAAGATACAACAAATATTATTTCAAAGAGAACAGAGTTGTGCTAAAACCATGGTTCTCAAAACCTTCAGAACAAGTACCACTTTAGTAAATAATACGTTTTCCAAATATCACTATGCTGACAGAAATGATAAAAAAGTAAAAAGCACAGCTTGTTTTTTGCTGTGCTTTTTTACATAAAAACACAAATAAAAGAAAAAAAACATGGCCTTATTCATTGGCTCTCTATATTACTGTATTTTACTCCAATTTAGACATTCCCAAGTTACAAGCAGGAAGTGCCCCGAAGTCAGAATTGTAAGTGAGAAGGTTTTATCCCCAGTGCCAACAGTTGAAACCAGAAGTTTACATACCTCGAATTAAAAAAAACACAACAATGAGAGAAATAATATGTCAGAGAATTTTTTAATAATGTCTTAAAAATCAGAAGTTTACATACATTTCTTCAGTATCTGGTAGCATCGCCTTTGAACTGTATAACTTGGGTCAACCATGCTTTTATCACCAGTAGAATCGATTACTGTAATTCCCTGCTTTCTGGTTTTGTTTTAGGATCAATTTTAAGATTCTTTCAATGGTTTTTAAGTGTCTTAATGGTCTTGGGCCTTCTTATCTTTCAGAACTGCTTTTACCGTATTTGCGGTCGCTGCGCTCCTCTGGCAGCCGTCTCCTTGTCATCCCAAAAGTCAGGACACGCACTCATGGTGAGGTGACTTTTGGGTTTCCTTCCACAAGCTTCTCACAATAGTTTGCTGGAATTCTGGCCTATTCCTTACTGGCATCGCTCACACACCCATTTTCTGATCTGCCCACAAATTCTCTTTACATCGGTGGAATATTAGTTCTACGTCACAGTTAATTAGCTCTGTGTTTTCCTGGAGACCAAACTTCTTCTGAGAACCACTAAAAGGCACACAAATACCAGCAGTGCTACTTGTACTACATGTTGTAACTAAAATGATTACTTCAGAGATGTAAGTACAACATTGAGGGATAGAATGTGTTGTGGAGTTTGATGTCTTGTATCAACATACCCTTTCTTGACCCTGGTGAAGTCAAAAGCCATTTGGCGGTAGGCGAAGGCTTTCTCATTCAGGTATCGTGCATACCGCCTGATGAATGTAGACATGTCATAGCCTAAACACACAAAGATTCAAATCAGAAAAAAAGAAAGGTGACAGACTTTGTAAGTTTATTTTATTTTTAAGACAAACCAAAATGTCTTTTTTTATCCTTCATAAAAGTTTAGCATCATTGCAAAGCACTGAAAAGCACAAGAGCGTTTTTATTTCTCCCCAAATTTCTCCTCTCTTTGTGGTTAAGGAAGCATGAATACGTTTGGTCAAATGGGATATAGATCAAAGCTATAGAAACTGCTATTTCTTTGTTTTATAAAGCTCAATATAAAACAATGGACAAATAATAACCTTAAAAATATTAAGTAGACTAATGATTAAAAAGTATGGCATTAAATTACACAACTGTTTTTTGCATTGTATGTTTCCTAAAACGCTACCAGATTTTTTCATTAGTCCCTGACTATCCCCAACTTCCAATCCTTGTTAGGGGGATTGTGATTTTTTTTGTCAACCACACCCCCAGTGAGCTTTGCCCTCACAGGCAATTTTTAGAGATAACAGCATATTTTTGTGAGTGGCTTAGAAACCAAATATGAGACTGTCTTTATTGTTTGGTCAATATAACAAATCTGAGTTTGCTGAAACAATCTATAAAGTTTCCAACCATTAAAGGGATGTCCACGATGAAAAGCAGAGTGTATTGGCTGCTTCCCCTTGTCTGTGACAAGTGAACTGTTTTGCAAGCTGTGCTCAAGCACCTGTCTATGTGGGCGTTTAGAATGTGCTATTGTATATCTTGTGGTTTTGTAGTTCTTTGGTCTTACCATGAGAGCCAGTTTTGTCAATGAAATTACTGAGGTTGAACAAGGAGGTCCTGGAAGCCAAATACTGAATGAACCTCTGAAAAAGACACCAAAAGTAAAATATATGTGGTATAATCAAACATAGACACAGTAACCTCTCAAATGTTCACAAATACCATGATTGAGGTGTATCTATCTTTACTTCATAATATGCCGTATATACACATATAAGCTTTCTGTGGCATGGGATCTCGCAGTATTAAAATGCCAGTGTTTCTCGTCAATGTGAAATCTGTCTCGTAGAGCTTTAGCTAATGTCAATGTGGGAATTCTTCTTTTGAAATACATGCAAGTTATTATGAGGCTCAGATGTGAAGGTAGTCCTAAGTGGTTTAAGCTTGACACCCTGTTTCATGTATGTTTGAGACTCTTATCTTGAAGTAAAAAAAGAAACAGTTCTCGAGTAGCCCTATTGCATTGACAGAGTGGGCTAATAATTACGTCTCTGGGCTGGCAGATAACCCTTGGTCACACTAGCAGTAAAGAAGTTTTATTGTTTGTTTTTCAGGCAGCATTTTTCAATGCTAGCTGAAAGAGTCTGGCCTGCAATTCATTATCTGAAATTTTTGCCAGACCTTTCTGCTGTTCATGTTCCATATAATCTCGTCTCATAAACTGGGTGCAATGTTATACCCTTTTTTAAAACACTTTTTAGGACTGAATCGTTAACTATCCCTTTTGTAGAGGAAAATGTGATGAATGAACCTCATTTCAGCCATTATCACCAGCCCACATCGGCTCGACATGTGCTCAAAATGACACTCACTAACCTCATTGCCATGGACGCACATGTGATGAGTGGTGACAAGGGCCTTGAAGACGACCACCCAGCTGGCATTGGTGGATCGCTCAAACAGCGTGTCAGCCATCTGAGGGATGTTTACGTTGGTGGTGTTGGTGGCTGACACCAGGTCTGCAACACAACCGCAAGAATAAAGAGATTACAGAGAATTTGTAAAAAACAAAACAAAAAGAAAACTCCCACTTACTACCCTTTAGTCATAGCTTAGTTCATGACATTAAGAAGGAGAGTATATATCCTAAAACAAATGTCTGCACAATTTGTTCTTTGATTAAAGTGCTTTAATTAAACTTTAATGAGTGTTCCTCTCTGCAGAGCTGCTCTGGACACTCAAGAGATTTTTAGTCCAGGAGTAAGACCTGAAGAGCAAAGAGATACTGTTGGCCAGATTCTCACACACACATAGACTAAGGCATGCAGAAACAAACACAGACGATGAAGAGAACAACAAATGCTGTCACATCAGACACTAAATCAGACAGAGAAGTATCCAAAAGGGAATCACTTCACAAATACCTAGTTGGATAAAAGCTGTAGAGGAGCAGCAGGAAGTGTAAATGTGTAACTCTGGTTAGAAAAAACTTGTCATACAAATTAGAATCCAGAAAAATCTTAGATCCTAGTTTTAATGAGCAAATACCAATGACTTTTATGCACATTAAGCATGAAAAGCTTTCTAGAGCAAAAAATGCCACAATCCAAAAGTAAATTAATTATTGTTTAATTATTATATAATTAATTAAAGCTGTAATAAATAGTTGGAATGTACACTCTTTTGTTTATGGCAGTGTTTATGATAGTTTCTGTCAATAATTTAATAAATGCATAATTTAAAAGAGTTAAAACCTGTATTTATTATGTTTTAAAATGTATATACAACTGTTTCTACATTAAACAATTTCAACTTTCATGATGTACTTCGGTCCCATATCACCATATCTTTAGCTATGTTAACCTTGCCTACTTTGTTTAATATGGAAGGCTGGCTAAATAAATTCCTAATGAGTATGGTGGTACAGAAAATACAATATTTACTTAAAAGGAATCATCAGAATATTTAACAACTTCATTATTTATTTAAAATAAAATGTAAAAAAAAAAACTTCAATATGACAATAAATATGTCTTTAAAAAGTTTAAATTATTCCATTTTGTATTTATGCTGTAATTATTCAAATATTTATTTGATAAAGTAGCATTCATCTTATAATTTTTTGCCTGAATTGATTTATCTTATCTTTATTATTATTTTTTTTTTATTGAAACAAGTTTAAGTAATTATTTAATAATATGTATATGTATTTATTACCTTTTGGCACACAGTGAGTCAGAACACATTGTGAACTGTTTCTGTTTTCTGTGATTGCTGAGATGGGGGGTGGGCTGCAAAACATTCACTGCAGAAAGACTAGGATCAGTGATTAGTAATCTGTTTACATGCTTCAACCATAGAAACCCACCCCCCATTCTTACCCCAGCAACCTGCTGCTACATATCGACCTCATACAGCTTCACTGCTCCAACTCTTCTTAGCCCATTTCTCACACACTTGTTTGAATGCCTATTTTTTTTACTTTGCTCACCCAGTTAATTCATGTTGTCCTTCACTTATTACCTTGGAGTATTTTTGTTCTAGTGTACCTTTGAGTGCAGGCTGTTCAAGTGTTTGAGATCTAATGAGTGAAACAACCTTCCTCTCCTTCCATTAGTGGTGATATCTGCCAATATCTGCAGATTTGCTCTCTATATGAGTATGCAGTGTTACCTTTCATTTAAGAGAGCAAAACCAGTGGCAAAACATAAGAAAATATTTTGGTAAGCTAATATTTTGTATGACCCAATAACACATTTAAACTACGTTTTTATATTTCTTCGTACCACATTTGTCAAATGTGTTTATGTCAGTTTCCCATTGGTGGCTTCTGAATAATCATGCTATATACATATTTTAGAAAATGTCATACTTCACATGTCAGAGTCTTGGTTCCTTAGTTTCTTTAATCTTTTGTTGTTTTTCTGTTTCTGCTTCCATATGTCAGTCTGGCTATCTGTTTTTGTCTCTGAATTAAACTGCCTAGTGCCTACCATATCTCATCTTAAATCTCACCATCACACTGGAAAAAATATTAATACTGTATTAATTACAAAATGTAACTCAACTTCATATGTGTCTATGGGGAGGACATTATCAGGGTGTTATTGAGACCATACACTCAGTGGCCCTTTTATCACGGTATCTATGGTCGATAACAAATCAACCAATCATATCAGCCACTCAATGCAATTAGACACCTAGATGTAAAGATGACAATTTGAAGTTCAAACTGTGAGGGAAGGGGCTTTAAGAGACTTTGAATTTGATGTGTTTTTTGGTGCCAGACAGGCATTTGTGAAAGCAAAACATGTCAAAGCCTGAAGCAGATTGGCTACAGCAGCAGAAGACCACACCAGGTCCAACTCTTGTCAGCTAAGAACACCAAACTGAGAGTAGAATTTACACAGGCTCACCAATAATATATTGGAAAAACCCTGAATGGTCCAAATAGTCTTGATTTTAGCTTCAGTATTCCAATGGTATCATCAGAATTTGGCATAAACAGAATGAATGCCTGGATCCATCCTTCCTGGCATCAAAATGGTTTGATTGCTGCTGGTGGGCACATTTTGTGTCCCTTGATTTCAATTGATCCATCCATACATTATCTTGTGCTTCATCTGGGGTCAGATCACGGAGGCAGCAGCCTAAGCAGAGAGACTCAGACTTCCCTCTCCCCAGCCACTTGGGCCAGCTCCTCTGGGGGAAAAGGTAGGCATCAAAGAGACATCCTAACCAGATGCCTAAGCCATCTCACTCCAAATTTACTGATATCTTAGTTGGTAGCACAATAGTTCTCAAAGGGGATTTACCGGAGATGTAGTCAAGGGAAAGAGCTTGGCACACTCATAAAACTTAGGCAAAGGGGACTCCGCACATCCTTGTTCTCAATTCATCTGGCTCCCTGGCTAACAAAATGGAAGATTGCTGCTTCTCAACTCTAAAAACTTGGACGTCCATTGATCTGCTGCCCTTTGATTCACCAAAGCTTGGCTCAGTGAGCCTATCCTGGAATGTGCTCCACAGATGGCCGACTTCCAGTTGTTTCGAGTGGGCCGCAGCATGGAGCTCTCGGGAAAAAAAACAAAGGGTGTGGTCCACTAATATCACAGAAGACATGTAGTCCTTAACTGGAGTCATTTTCATGGACCGTAATCTCCTTTTTAATCTCCCTGTTCTGGCCTGTGTTTACATCCAACATCAGGCTTGCACATCAGAAGCTGGAAAACCGCTTACTGAGCTAATAAAAGATATGGAGACAAAAAAACAGACCTTCTCATCATTGTTTTTGAGGATTTTAACAGTACAAACCTCTCCAATTAACTTCCAAACTACAGAGAGCATGTTAAGTGTCCCACCAGAGACACAAGTACACTGGAACACTGTTACACCGCTTCAATAGATGCATATAGAGCTGTCACCAGGGATGCTTTGGGACCATTTTAACTGTCTCCTTCAAACCTTTAGGCACAAATTCAGCAGCGGCTGAAGTAATGATATTTTTAAATCATATACATTCATTTAAAAATGCATTAAAAATGTTATGGGTTCTGTTCATTAAAAATGTTATGGCTTCCGTCCATAATGAAACAATAAACCTGTGGTCTATTAAATAAACTCATAATCAATTGGTTTGCATGTACAGCACTGCCTGGGACAGTGTTGGCTCCAACTACTGACTTTGATGATTAGGGGGAATAGCTAAAATAAAATCATGATCTGCACCAGCACATGTTCAGCATGACAATCTTTTCAGCACAAAATGAAACAAACAACACAAGCTGAAATGATAAAAAATAAAAAGGAATTCGGTGGCATGTGAAGATTTGATGTGGTTTTATTTTGATGTTCACTGATCTTCTTCTGATCTTTGTGGAACTAATTAGACTCCAATCCCTCTGAACATCTTGACCAGATGGCAATGCTCCTAATGACGCCTGATGTTTCATGTTAGGATGAAGACTGCAGCAAGGTATTATCTTTTTCACCTCCTTTTCTTTTTGCAAGGCTTCGTTACCAACTGTTTTGGATTCTTTACAAATTCCCTTTTTTCATTTACATCCATCATTCTTCCCTTACATTTGACATCTCTCCCTTCCTCTGCCCAGATTGTTGGCTTTTTCTATTAATACACATGACCAGACATGGTCTACATTGGTGAAATGTTATTATGTAACATTATGTTGTCACTAACACAGCAAAAGTCTGGTATTTCTACAAGCACTGTAAATCCAGCATCCCACACGGCCATTTTATGTGATCTGCAGCTCTTCCTCACTGTGTGGATGGATCTGCTGTTATATCTGTTAACAGGTGTGAAACGTGTTGCCTGATGGGCAATATCACACACACTAATCCAAGCTTGCTGTTGTGGTGTCATCACCTGAAGCAAACACACCCTGGCACATAACCAGTGTGTGTGTGTGTGTGTGTAAACATGCGTAATGAGGATTGGCAGTGCTAAATAAAGGCTCTTATGGTAATCCACAGCCCACAGAAGGGTTCTAAGAATGAACTGTGAGGCCTCATGCTGGGAAAGTGTGTGTCTGACTGAGACTGGCTGTGATAATTGCGCTGTAGGTTACACAACAAATCGCTCCAGTTGTAGCCCAAAAGTTACAGAAAATAAATAACACCTGATGTTGATGCTCAGCCAGTCCACAGTAAAAGCAAACTCTGCAGCTGCTTAGCCTCCTCAAACCAGTGGTGGGACCCAAAAGCACTAGGATTGTCTAAGAAATCAGGTTTAGAAATAGAAATTATTTAGGTGCGATAATCAAGTATTAGATTATATGGGAAACTATGTAAAACAAAACTTTTGATTCTTGATATTCAAAATTTTGCACAAAACTTGTATGTGCATGTGAAACTGTTACCCACTTAATTTTCATATGAAACTGCAGATAATAAGGAGTAATTATGTGAAAATAGAAGAAAATAGGCTTTCTCTTGAATTCTCTAGGTAATATTGTGACAGAGCAAAGCAGAGAAGAAGTCAATTTGAATGGGTTGGATAATTTCCCCTTAAACCCAGGCATCAATAACGTCTGAGCTCTGGAAGCTTCAGCATCATTTCTGTAAGGACTAAAGCATATATATGCAACATGCACATATTACTAAATGCACTATTATAATATAAATTTGATGAAGTAAATTTGATCAAAGCAACATTTACTTCTATAGTTGGTTAATGCAATTAGTTGTGTAGTTAATGTTCTATGGCATTTGTAGACTATAATAAGGTTTGTGTTTTAGATGTATAATATATCAACTTGTGAATATACAATATAAAAGGAATATTAGTTGAGTCATGGTGATGACCGAAAAACAAATTCTGTTTAGGTCTTGTCCCCTGTTGGCGGACTAGCCGTTAAATTTAGCCTTTAGGGCAAGCTAATCTGTTCCTATACCAAATGAAAATGCCATGAGAACCATCCACTGCTTAGTCTTTAATCAGAACCTCACTTCAATAAACCTGAACTATCCTATTAAATTAGTAGCTCCACAGATATAAATAGTATCATCAAATGACATAATAAATTAAAAAGGACTTTAACAGCTATAGTTTGTGCATCCAGGTAAGAAATACACTTAGATTGTAATTTTCAACATTAAAGCCACATATTATAACCAGTCGGTTACGTAAGGATATTTTAGAGGTCCTGTTTGTCAAATTAAATTAATTTAAATCTTACTATGAAAAGGCATCACATGGTAAGCACTTTAAAAGTTCAAGGATTAGATTCTTACTGTTGCCTTAGGGAAATATGGAATTTATTGATATTTAGATTTCTTCAACTGGTTTTGATTATTTACAGTAAAAGCGTGTTTAACTGATGACTAACGTATAAAACTACAAACAAAAAGTCAGCTGGGTCTAATATGACAGCTGGAGGTATCAAATGTTTTACCCGAATTTATTTAGTCTTTTGGCCAAAACTAATCCCAGGAAAACACTCAGCTCGGTCAGACTTTCAACGAGCTAAATGTCAAGTAACAACATCAAGCTCTTTTAGTCGCCTTAGTGGGGACACAATCTCTGGAATTTCCAAGAAATATAAACACTTTATTCTCTACTTTTCCACATCCTCTATACCTTGGTGTTGCAAAATAAACATATGTAGAAATTCAATGCAACTGTACATTTTAAAAACTCCTTATTCACTCTGCAAAACTACTTTAATTATTATATTTTTGTCACATTATGATCAAATCACTTGTGTCCTGTGTGACAAATCGGAAGATTCAATAATATTTGCATAAACACAGATTGCGTGTGTGTGCGTGCGTGTGTGTTTGGATCAATGCACAATACCATCTGTTAGAGAGTTCTGTCTCAGTCATCATCATGGCACACCCTGAAACTCTCAATCAGTTGCCATGACAGCCACAGTCTCTAGCTCCTAACAAGCCTATAGGATGTCCACTCCACGGGTTGTTGACCATGTCAGAAAGCAATAAGGGTAAGCTATGTGACTTTATGCTGCACTTGAAATAGAATATTATGAATAAGGGTCAGCTAAAGGGGTTTGAATCTGTGTGAGTCATTTCAATGCAGTTTTCTGCTTCTGTGAAGCTGCTTTTTGTTCTCATGGGACCATTTTTCTATTTATTTTTTGATGAGTGTGTTATCCCAGCCCAAAATTGCAATAAAGAGCACAGTGGCCTACTTTCATTATGCCAGCTCAGTTGCACTGAAATGAATTTAAAAAGAACTCAATGGTTGAAAAAATTATGAAAAAACCCATAAAACCTGTGTTTAGGATGGAATTAATTTAGACATTATTAGCAAGAGATGGAGAAAGAAACAGAAATGTAACACAGACAGTTCAGTATACTGAACTGTCTATATATATATATATATATATATATATATATATATATATATATATATATATATATATATATATATATATATATATATATATATATATATATATATATGTATATGTATATATATATATATGTATATATATATATATATATATATATATATATATATATATGTATATATATATATATATATATATATATATATATATATATATATATATATATATATATGTATATATATATATATATATATATATATATATATATATATATATATATATATATATATATATATATATATATATAAGAGCACACACAGTGACAGATTAATGTAAGAGGAAGCACTGGTCTCTGGTGCCTTCTGGTTTTGGCCTCGTCACCTTTGGCTCTGTAAATAATGCAAAGCAGTCATTGGCTCATTATTAAATTATTCAGCAGGAGGACGGATCACAAGAACTAAGGCCCCAGAACAAGACGAAGACCAGGAGCTGTCTGGTGTTGACATGGTACAGACAGAAACAGAGAGGGCAATGAAGATAAGCACCAGATCATCAGTCATCTGTACTTAGTCCCACACTACTGTTTTAGTTTGACTCGTGATAGTGACTAATGGTGAGTTGTCTAAAGGTTGTCCCTGTTGTTAACCCCATATGTGTCAATAAAACTGTGACTGAGATTTTTCTTTTAATGATCAGCAATGTTTCTAAATTGACCAAACCAACTGAGAAACTAAGTTGGTTAGTTGTTTGGACAATATTTAACCAGCAGGGGCTGCTTGCTGGTATCAGGGCGTACCAAGGTTTTAAAGTGTTGGTTGCAAAACAGCTCAAATTTGGGTTTTCTCTGTTGTTTGGCGCATCGAGTAATGCAGCAGAATTGCTTCACACTGACAATCATCTGACTAAACGAAGGCTACCACAATTTAGCAAACACACAAAAAAAAACATTTAGCTATTTGGAAATAGGTTCAAAAAGCCATAATGTGGAAACAAAAGGAGCTCTACCAATAACTTTGTTTGAGGTAACAGTTTCAAAACTACAGCTGGTGTGCCTGTTGAGCAGCCAAATAGGCTCTGGTTCACAATATCACTATGTAAAAAGAAAATATTGTCTTATTCATTGGAAAAGTGTAATTTATTGACGGATTGGGTTTCATCATGGGTTATTTTTCTAAAGATGGAGGTTTTCCACCAACCCCAAAATCCAGTACGGCTGACTTGGCATGATAGGCAACAAGGCAACAGTTCCTAGTTCTCTGTCATCTGCTTCAGTTCATAATGGGAGTCTTGTCATTTTCTCCACTGTTCTGTCTCTTATTTTCACAACAAGATGAAAAATGCTTTCTTTTCTGTTTAAAAAAAAGTGATTTGGTCATGTTAAACATTTTTTTTGAAGATTTGTTATCTAAATACCCTGATGTTGAATCTTAAAGCCTTTTTTAGAGTGAAGTGCTCTGAATTATAGCACAATGAAATGGATTTTAGTTGCACATGTCGGTCTATCTTAATATACGACCTGCTCCCACCACAGTGAATCTTGGCTGTCCATCATTCTCACTTGAGACTGGCACAAAGGGTCACCAAAGGGGTCATAGCCATAGCTACATCATTTTCTTATGGCACCACACCCAATTAGGATGCAGGAATCAGAAAATAAGTGTTCATAATGGCGGTGATGGCATGTGGTTTGGCACTGTATGTATGCAAGGAGGCACCCACTCCGTTGGCTGAAAGGAAATGTTGGAAATAGAAATGTGGGAGAGAAAAGCACTGCACTTACATTCCAGGTGCTTCTTCTTGGGCGCCATCACTTCGTGAGTGGTGGCTTTGCAGACAGCCCGGGCC